>VWZW01002764.1:170164-231861 GCA_013397115.1 Edolisoma coerulescens
GGGCGCTGCCGCAGCCGCGGGGCCGTGGGCGGCAGTCGCCCGGCACCGGGCAGCGCCCGCAGGTCCCTGCTGGGACAGCACCGCGCTCAGGTGGGGGAAAACGGCTTAAACTGGAACACTGGGGGAGAAAGCGCTGCCTCCGGCGCTGCGGCAGCTCCCACTGGGTACCGCGGCTGTACGAGGTGTGCTGGCCCGTGCCAGTGGGGTGGCAAAGCCGCGGTCACTTGTTCTCCCGTCGCGTCTCTCCCTGGGTGAGTTCAGTGCGGGTCTGTCCCCCCGGTGCCGTGTCCGGGCGCGGTGCCCAGCCCTGGCACTGCCGCCTTCCCGCCGTGCCCGGGCACACCGGGCGCACCGAGCCCGGACCCGCGGACACCGCATGGAGCCGTGAGTCCCCATGCAGAGCTGGGGACTGGCGGCAGCTTGAATGAAGTGTCGGTGTCAGGATCCTATCAGTGATTCACAGCTGGGGCCCGGGGAACGCTTCGGCAGCGAACAAAGGAAGCTGCTGGCGCTGGTCCCCAGTGGCATTGGCCCTTTTGGTTAAACAGTGATGTATATTCTGTTAAAAAAAAAAAAAAAAAGCTTGGTTTTATTCTATAATTGTTTATGCCACTGTTTACGGGGCAGGTGATTAAGATTAGATCTGAATAACAACACAGGTGAGATTGGGTTTGTGTTGCTGTTACATCTGTGTGGTATAAACACCCAGGAGAATGGCAAAGTCTGTCAGACAGCAGCGAGTGCGCTTGATGGAACAGGACAATGCAAAGTAATTGGGCTCCTGGGCTATGGTAGAAATTAGGCTGTTTGTTGCAAGCACAGTAGTTGTCTGGTTATTCTGTTTGAGTATGTGAAAAGCCTTTTTTTTTTCCTTTTATGCTAGCAGAATTTAGGCCTCAACTTCAACAAGAAGCGTCTGCCTCTTGCATCGCCGCTTTTTGGGCTCCTTGGAAATGGTGGCTTATGAGGTTTCTGGTGCTTGTATTACTTTTCTTTTCCCCTTTTCCCACACCTCCTTCCCTCTCTGTTTTCACAAGGACAAGTAAATTCTCTTTAATGCTTATCTGAGCAGGGAAGCTAGCAGCTACTTTCAGTATTTCACCACTTCCTGAGTCTGCTTCTATATAATGTTTCCTCTGCTTCAGGAAGCCATTGTATGTGCTCCATGCGTGAGCTGCTCCTCCCGTGTGGCTTTTGTACATAAACATAATAGCCAGGGATCAAGGAATCGTTTTTCACTCTGTTTCTGAAGAAATTGGGGGGAAAAAGTGATCTATTTAGTGTAAAAATTAGTGTTCCTATGACTGGAGTCCTGATCTTTAGCAGCAGCTGTAAGAGCTTTCAGGAGTAATTTGCAGTTGCAGGCAACCGCGTGTGTTTTACTTTAAACACCAGTCAGTGCTAAAAACTCTGAGACTCTTAAGTTTCTGTGTTTAAAAAACTTGTATGAGCTGGTTTGGGGAGTTTGTAGGGGTTTTTGTTGGCTGGTTTTTGGTTTTGTTTATTGTTGTTTCAGATTTTTTTTTTAGTTCATGTGAAAATGAAAGAGCGCTTGTTTGTGGGCTGTTGGATACTCTTACCACTGACAGTAAAATACTGTTTTCAGACCTTTTTGTTATGTAGTCCTTAGCTGTTTCAGGAGGTTTGGTGAACAGCTCTCCAGTGTAGACTCAAACAAAATATGATTGATCTTCTTGTTGCTTTGTGTTCGGGATCTCCCTAAAAGCTGTACTGGGGGAAAGGGGGGCCACATGAAGAATCATAGCACATGGCAGGTTTTTATTCCCTAGGAATTATTTCAGCTGTCTCTTATTACCAATACATTTAAGAGGGATGGCATTAAGATCCTGAGAGTCAGATACAGTGTCTTTTTTCCTGATAGAATTTTCCTAGTAAATGTCCAGGCCATGAAGTTAAGATCTGAAGTTTTGATGTTAAAAATGTACAGGTGAGATCAGTATTGCCTCCTGCCTCCCAACAAATGTATCCCACACGTACTCTAAGCATCAGGGAAGATGATGTTCCCTTTTTCATGGCCTTGGTAGGTATTCTTCCATTCCAGATATTGAAATTAGCAGATATGTTCAATGGCTTCAAGACTGCCATGCTGAGATGTGGCCACCAGCATATAGATCCTGAAATTGATGTCTGCCAAGAGGAGCCGTAGATTTGTGTGCCTGATCACATTCTGTTCTTTGTAATTCCCAGTCTTTTTTCGCTATTGGATGCTGATAATATTCAGTCTCCTCGTCAGGTGAAATAAACTTCTTTCGTAATCAATTTACTTCATGCCAAACCTTTTGTATGTTTAAGTGGTGCTATTTATTCTTCTGTTTCAGCAGTGCCCAGACTGCCATGAAATTAAATGTAATAACTTCTCTCTTCTTACCCATACAGGCAGCTGAAGAAGTTAGATGAAGACAGTTTAACTAAACAACCTGAAGAAGTATTTGATGTCCTGGAGAAGCTTGGAGAAGGGTATGTGCTGTAGGCCCAATGTACATTTCTCTGAGAACGCATCTGTCTAATGGGGGTGTGTTCAGTGGACTCTGATGTTTCACTTTTGTCATGGTCCTACTTCTGAAAGATGTGTACTAACATAGTGACAGTGTTTGGTTAGTAACAGAATAAAGAATTTGTTTCCCAAGAGTGTGATATCTTAATCCAAATAGCAAGTTATGGGTCAGCAGTAGGGAGTTAAAAAGTTGTTGAAAAACGCCAGCCTGGAGTTGGTAGAGCTCTGTGGGAACTCGAGAGGTTTTGTAGTTCATCCCTGGTACCTCTCATGGAAGATCTGCTTGGTGGAAGTGAACGTCAGTGACACTGTGCCATTTGGTGAGGCAGAGCAGCATGGGAACACTCCAGGAGTGACGTCGTCACTGCCCTAAGCAATTCATTTGAAAAGGCTGAGTTGTAAATCTGCCTGGCTGCTGTGAGTAAAGAAGCTGGAAATAAGAATGACAATATCTGACAGGAACAAGCAAACCTCTCTGACCAGAGCTGTAGTTCTTACTGATGCTCATCTTGTACTCTATGCTGGAAAAAGAGAATTTTAGTTGTTGAATTTGTGCAAGAGGCCATTCCAAAGCTATGGTCAGTGTAATGATGGTGTGCTCTTTCCTCACTGTCTCAGTGTGCTGACTTATTTGTATTACAGTGTTTAGAAATTAGTGGGCTGATTATTTACATTAAATACAAACTATTTTTAATAAAAGGATAGTTAACGTTTTACCTGATAGTTACACTCACAAAAAGCAAAGCCATAAGATTTGCATTTTAAAAATGTTACTATATTCAATCTTGGTTTAATATTTTGTTTTCTAGTTCTTATGGCAGTGTGTTCAAAGCCATCCATAAAGAAACGGGTCAAGTTGTTGCAATTAAACAAGTTCCTGTGGAATCTGACCTGCAGGAGATCATAAAGGAAATATCCATAATGCAGCAATGTGACAGGTAAGTGTGTGCTGCAAAACCCTGTATGGGGATGCAAGGACAAGTATCCCCTGTGACCTGGCTTTAATCAAATAAAAGCCACGATGTTGCCTTAAATGTTTTTTAAAAGGCCGGACGTGTACAATCAAGTTACCTCGTATCAACTGAGTCATGTTAGCTGACCATTTGGGTAGTGCAAAGGTAAGACAACAAAAATGTGGCTTGCAGCAAGAGAGAGCACTGAGCTGAGTGGAGTAACCCTGCACTTGCTGCCGGCCGAGCGTTTGAGCAGTCGCTGTTCTGCCCAGGCACCGTCGCTTCTTCGACAGTGGTGACTTGATTGTGTGCTGAGCAGCAGCTCCCGTGCCCACAGGGGTGGTGGCTTCCCAGCAAGGCATAGAAAACTGTTAGAAGGAGGTTTTTTTGTTTGTTTTTTAAAGGGCACGTGGATGGGAGCCACTAATGCATGACTGCTCTTGCATGTGCACGACCTCCGTGCTGTCACCTGCTGGGGTGGCAGGACTGTCCGTCCTGGTCCTGTTCTGCCTGTGCAGGCTCTGCTGCAGTACAAGCTGTCTGCTGATCTGAGCATCCCCAGAATAACCTGCTGGCAGCTCTGTGGGCTGGTGGTTGTCCCCCTCTGTGCATGTTTTTATGGGAAAAGATGCTGCAGTGACTTAGCCAGTGAAGAGCTTGTGGGTAGAGAAGACCTACCCACAAAGTGTGTCCAAGGCTGAAGGTTTAAAATACACTCATTTCTTCTGGTATTATGCATCTGGCCTTAGGAAACACTACTTTGAAGGACTTCCTGCATGGAAGAGCATTTAAAATAAATTACATGAGCAATATAAAACTGTGGTCCCAGTCACTTACTCTCTTGCATTCCACTCTCACTGTGTTTAAAAGAAGATGACTTAGGGGCAGGCAGCAGAGTGTACCTTGAAAAGAGATTGTTCCTGAAAAATCTTACTGTGTAATTTGAAATGCATTACTAAGTGTCTCCTAAATTAAATAGTAGAATTGTAAGGCCTAAAGTGAGACCTTACAGTTGTGAACAGCAGAGGGAGTGAATAACTGGAGCATCACATTTTCTGTGCAAGCATTAAGGGACACTGTGCAGTGTGACTGACTTGCTGGTTTTAGAGTTCTTCATTAGAGAACATTTAGCAGAGAATAGATTAAACACACTTCTGTTCCTTAGCTCCATTCCCATCAAATCAGGGACAGTCTTTCTGTTAGTTTCTGCTTTACTTTTTCCAGAGGACACGTGGTTTTTCCAACCAGTGTACTTTACTAGGTTGTTTGCTTTTTGGGCAGCCAGATAGCTGACTGAGAGAGTCTTAGGTTGTACTGAGATCCTAAAATATATCCAGGACTAAATTGTAGAGACAAGTAGGTTCACATGGTAGTGGGGGAACATTCATCTTAAAGAGCATGATAGCTATTTTCCAGCGAATTGTGGACTTTATTTAATGTTTCCCTTTGGCTGCAAATGCTCTGCAGCAGCTTTACCAGGGACTGCTGTGGCCTGTTTCCCATTGCCTTGTCCTGCCCCAGCACTGACCCTGTTGTAACCTGGTTCAGGGAGCTGAACCAGCCTGAAGGCTAATCGCTCCTTGTTTCCGTGGGATTTGTCGGGACAGTTTAGCTCCCTGGAGTGACTTACTGGCAGGTCATATGAGCCCTGCTGGGGGAACAGGCTTGGCAGGACTGTGGGAGCCCTGTGCAGAATTCAGGGTGTTCTGGAATACTTCTGATCAGGGTTTCAGTGGCACTTCAACCCTGAGTTTCTAAAACATACTTAGGGTCTCTGCAGTGTATTGTGCTTATTCAGTGATGCTGCTTACTGGTGTTTGACCCTTTGTTTTTTCCTTCTGTTTTCCTAGTCCTCATGTGGTGAAATACTACGGCAGCTATTTTAAGAACACAGACCTGTGGATAGTCATGGAATACTGCGGTGCTGGATCTGTGTCTGACATCATTCGGTTACGAAACAAAACTGTACGTCCTTCCTCCTGTGGGTGTGTGGATGGGAATGTGGGTGTCCAGCAGCTCAAGGAAGTTGAGTAGTTAGGGCATAATTCTCAGTGTTCAGTGCCTGACACAACCATTGACCATAACTTGAGATGCTTTGTTCCTTGGAAAATGAGAAAGCTGATTGCACTGAGTTTTGGTTATCTGGATAGTTTAATTGGTGGAGCAGGTTTTGGTGTGTTGGCTTTCCTGAAAACCCAGATTGATTTCCAAGTAAGACCCTCCTTTGCCTTACTTTATTTATTGCAGGATAAGAATTTCTAGTTGAGAAAGGATTATGGTATGTGAAATATTGTAGGTGTGTATATGTGTGCAATCTAATTCTGCAAGTCGCTAATTCCCCATTGGTATGGCAACCTTTACTGAAGGCAATTAAATGGCAATTAGTGAATCTCAGTAAAATACAGACCAAAGCACAGTAGTGCTGTGTTTCAGCCACTGATATGTTGGCAGTAACTCTTCTCTTCTTCAGCTCACAGAGGAGGAGATTGCTACAATAGTGCAATCAACACTGAAAGGACTCGAGTACCTGCATTTTATGAGGAAAATACACAGGGACATCAAAGCTGGAAATATATTGCTAAATACAGAGGGACATGCTAAACTTGCTGATTTTGGAGTGGCAGGACAACTTACAGTAAGTAAAAGCAGGGTGATTTTGTACATTTCAGTTTAACTTTTTAACCTGCGTGCGAGTGTGGTGGGGTTGTGGGGATTGAGAAATTGCTCATAGCTGATTTTTAGCACTTTGCATCAACATGAGATGCTAAACCAGCAACAGATTAGAGCAGATCTTCCTCTTTGGAAGCTGTTACAACTAAGTAATGGTTTGCAATAGCATTTGCTGCTTTTTTTTAGGATACTTCTAAGTTTTGTGAGCGTGTTTTAATTCTTCTTTGCAGACTTCCGTATTCCAGTCGTGCTGAGTCTAATAATCTGCATGCATGCAAGATAATTAGGGTGATAATTCGTTAATGACTGTTTGTGGCTAACACAGTTGCCATTGTCTGGATCTTTATCCTTCTCTCCTTCTCAGGACACCATGGCGAAGCGGAACACAGTCATAGGGACCCCATTTTGGATGGCTCCAGAAGTGATTCAGGAAATTGGGTATAATTGTGTTGCAGACATCTGGTCCCTGGGAATCACTGCAATAGAAATGGCTGAAGGAAAGCCACCATATGCAGATATTCATCCCATGAGGGTAAGGACTGTGGCCTTAAATGTATTCCTATACGGAGAAGGTTTGCTGTCATAGCTGGCTGAATCACATATCAGCATGAAATCTTGCTTTTAATGTATAGAACAAGTTGTTTTCTGTCAGTTCTTTGTACTGTTGATTAAATGAAAAACAGGTCTTTGTCAAGAAGAATCTGCATGGGAATAAAAAAAATCAAAATCCTCTTCTGTTAAGACATAGCTGACACTCTGTTTGGAGGTGAAGGATATTTTCAGCTGGATTATCCAAAGTGGATTTTTTTTTTTTTAATGCAAGCACAAATATTTAAGACTTAAAAATGTCAAATTCACACTTTTTGGGGCACATGATGGCTCAGCCAGGTGTGAGCACCTAGTGCTCACTTCTTGCTACTTGATCCCTGTGAGCAGATTTGTGTGTGATACTGGCACAAACTCCTCAGAGGCAGCACCTTGAAAAGTCCACTCTTCTTTAGTACCATGTGTGGTTGGGTGTATTGAAGCTGAATTGTTGGTTATAAGCTGTGTTGTGGAAATCTGGAATATTCTTCTGCTTTCAGGCAATTTTCATGATTCCTACCAATCCGCCTCCGACATTCCGGAAGCCAGAGCTCTGGTCAGACAGTTTCACAGACTTTGTGAAGCAGTGTCTTGTGAAGAGCCCGGAGCAGCGAGCCACTGCAACACAGCTGCTGCAGGTCTGCCTTTTCTTAGGAGAACGTGAGCTCTGGGGGAGGCTTGCCCAGGGTAGGCTGTGCCCTGTGGCTCTTGAGATGTTGGTTTCATTTCTTGCTGCTCCTGCTCACTACAGATTTTACTTTTTAATAACTCATTTTAAAAATCTCACACTCAACTTCAACTTTTCAGTTCTTCTCTAAGAACCAGTCTGACTTCAACTTCCTTTGTCTTCTCTGGGTTGTTTTTGTTGTGTTGGCTTTCGGAGTTTCTTGCTGATTTGGTTTGGTTTGGTTTGGATTTGTCGTTTTACTTTCAAATTCCCACCAGCACTGCCAAGAAACTGTCTCTTAAAACACTAAACAGGGCAGGCTAAATGTAAGTGGTTGCTCAGAATGTTCCAGGCATGGTAATGGTCTGTGTAATTGGTTCTTGACAGCTAAGCTAAGGAAAGAAGTAAGTGAAGTTGTGAGAGGGGAGTGAGCCCAAGGTCTCACATCAGTAGTGCCCTTGGAGCATGATCTTGTTTGGAGTGTGGAACGCCTCCCTCCCGTGCCAAACAGAAGAACTGGATCTTTATTTTAGTAATGTTTCGAGTTAAAACCTTAATTTGATTTGAAGTAGGCCATAGTAACAGGGTTTTACTGTTATATCCTGCTTTGGATGCAGTGCTTATTTGTTTTTAAAATATTTCTCAGCATCCATTTGTTAAAAGTGCCAAAGGAGTATCAATCCTGCGGGACCTGATTAATGAAGCAATGGACATCAAGCTGAAACGCCAAGAGGCACAACAGCGTGAACTCGATCAAGAGGATGAAGAAAATTCAGTGAGTATTTAATAGCAGCAGTGTGCAAAGTCCAAACTCTTGCTCCTTTCATAAGGCTTAACTGCTTTGGGTTTTGTTTTTGCAATATTTTGTCCAATTGCCTGTGGATTTGACTTAGTTCTGGAGTTTTCTACTTTATGACTGTGTAACCCGATGCTTGATCCCTGCTCAAGCTGTATTTGAGTGGGACAGGCAGCATGTGTGGGGTACTGTTCACCTTACAGAGTAGCTTGAGAGCTGGGATTGAGTAGGGCTACAAAGTACTGTATGCAGAAGACTTGATACATTTTCCCAGTTGGATTATATTATTTATGCAGTAGTGAGAATTTTTGCATTGTACACTCAGGTCTTAGACTGCTCTCCTCGTATAGAATAATAATATCATCTCTGATGCTCTGTGATATAAGCCTGTTGTGTTGTTTTACTATTGTGCTTTAGAACATCCCTTGTAGAAACTTTCTTCTACACAAGAGCAGCCGGCAGAAGCCTGAGGTGAGGGCATGGGAAGTGTTCAGGGCTTGCTGTGAATTTCGGTTTGGCTCTTTGTTTCAGTGGTTACAGCATGTGAATTTGGGAAGCATGTTGAAAGCTGGTTTTTGAGCCTCTGCCTGCTTCAGCCTGAGTAAGTGAAATGGGCAGCACAAGGCATTGTATGCCAGCCCTGTTCAGGGGTGGCACTTGAACAGCATGGTCCACGGTATCTGTGCTGAACACATTGTGCATCTGGTTTTGCAGTCTAGGACTGGATATTTATTCAGTGTAACTTTATTGGTCATGCTGCCATGATGCCAATTCTACAAGTACTGTCCCCACCCTGAGTTTTGTCTTTGCCATCCCTTCTTCATTTCTGACTGATCTGGGGTCACAATGCTGAGAGGTGATGTCTATGTAGTGGAGTTGAGTCCTCTCTGTTGGTGTGTGTGTTTTCCTGAAGCATCTCTATTCCGTGTCTGCTAGCAGAAAAGCTTCCCAAACACTTCCCAAGTGCTATGGAAACTTCTGATGTAGTCCTTTGTTAAATGATGTGTGGCTAATAAATTTATTACTTCCTCTCACCCACTCAACTCCACACAAAGTTACTTTTCCTCTGTTGACATCTTGTGTAGCTTTCTCCTCTCTTGCTATTGGTTTTGAGGTTGGGAAGTAAATTTTATAGACACTCTTGACACAACAGGTAAAACACTTGGAACACCAGAACATGGAGAGGTGACTTCTCTCTTTCCATGACATTGAGATGGAGTATTACAGCTCGATGTGCAATGCCCGTGTGTTTTCCCTCCAACACTTCTACAGATCAGTAAGGCCATGGTCACATAAAGAATGTGAACTTCATCCTGAGAATAAAACATGAGCATCTCAGGTAAGGTGAGATGCCTAGAAACTCTACTGTAAACCAACAAAGGGACTTTTGTTCATGCAGTTGGATAGCTGGTCCACATTCCCAAGAAACCAAATGGATTGTGGAAATCTTGACCCTGTTCTTCATGAAATCCTGGCCAAAATACACACTTAGTGAAGTGCACTCTACCTGATGAAACTGCCACCTTTGGCTAACATAACTCTCTGCCAGGAAGTTGTTCTGCCAGAATTGGGTTGAAGAGGTTGTGTTTCCTTACAGAGTCAGTCTCTTAAGCCTTGGCAGCTGGAATTCCAACTTCTCTTATTAGTCCCTTTAAATAAGTTGAAAGATAACAAGTAATTTTCATTGAAAAAAGTCACCAAACCTTGATAATTTATTTGAATCCTTTTTAAAGATTTGCAAATGCAGTTCATTTTTCTTCAGTGCTACTGAAGTTTATAACGAGTAAAATTACCTAAATGTTAAAAATAGAAAAAAAGTAGGATGAGGGGGGGTTTCTTTCCATGTGCCACATACTCTCCAGACTTAGACCTGGTGGTGTCAAGTAACTGGTGACTCCTCAGTGGGCTGTACCACTGGAGATGGTGGGTTAGGGTCAGCTCTCAGAACTGCCAGCATGAGTAGAAACACTAACGACTGATTGAGTGTTCTAATCTACTCTTACAGACACTTCACCAGCTCAGAAATGAGATACAGCTTGCACTGGGGAGTTTCTGCTGATTATTTATCTGTTTTCTTATTTATCGTGCTGGCAGAAAAGTATTATTAGTTTTCATTACCTGTTTGGAGATGACAGGGAGAGAACAAAGTGCATAAACCAAATGTCGCTTCTGTGTGTGTGTAAAAACCTCTGAATTAGTGTGACTTGCCAGTGTCCTTAAATACAGACATTCTTCATGGGACTCCACCACCATCAGTAAAATCTGTATTTGTGGCATGTTTGAACAGGAGGAGGATGAGACGGATTCGGGTACCATGGTGAGGGCGAGTGGAGATGAAAGTGGCACAATCAGAGCTGTGAACACCATGAGTGATGGAGCCAACACCATGATAGAGCACGATGGCACCCTGGAGTCCCAGCTGGGCACAATGGTCATCAACTCAGAGGAGGAGGAGGAGGAGGGCACCATGAAAAGTAAGAAAATATCTCTGACTTCTAGAATGTTACTTAAATCTTCATGTGGGCTATGATATGTATTCCCAACCTGCTTTGATATTTTTGGTAGATTATTGTGTCTTTTGGTTGTAGGGAGCCAAAACCCTTAGGTCAGTGCCCTCTGGCAGTAGAGAGACCTTTGTAGGTCCAAGTTTCAAGCCATGCTTTGTAGTCTTGCACTTGGTATAGCTGATGTGCACAATTTCTACAGGCTTCTATGTTAATCATATAAGATATGATTCTAGCTAGTAATTTAGGGGTTTTTGCCAGTTCTTTTTTGCTGGTTTTGTGTTTTTCACAGAATGTAGAGGGGGACTCTAACAAAGACTTAATTACAAAATGTGTGTTGCTTTAGATGATGATCTGGCTGTAACCTGGCATCTGAAAGCAGTAAGTCTGTTTTAGGATTGATGCATCCAATGAAGAGCCAGACTTATGAAATGACAAATATCTTGCAGGCTTCAAGCACAGCAGGACACGCGGTAGGAGGGGCTGGCGTCTCTCTAGACTGGTGTGTTTCTTTAGTGTTAGTGTAATCACTGAGGACAACTGAATGAGCTGTGTTGCTGTTTCAGACATTCAAGTTGAAATCTGTTCTGCCCTAAAAGAGGAAATCTTACTAAAGCTGCAAGCCTTGTCAGAGGATGTAAGATTTAAAATTATGTGACGGATAGTCTATGGAAGACCTTACAGCTTGAGCTGGAAAATGTTTCTTTGATTAAAGAAATGCCAGGGAGAGCCTTCCTGGAAAAATATGACTTCAAGAAAAGGAATCTTTTCTGAATTACAGATTCTCACAGAAATCCGTTCCCACTGGTTTGTTAACCTCACACTCCTGAGGCAGTCAGGGATGACTCAACTGGCCAGCCTGGATGTTTGTTTGCTCAAGGACTGAGGAAAGTGCTGACTTTGGGGCTCAGCAGTACTCAAATATGACCCATCACATGCAAGGCTTGTTCTTTTGGCTTTGGCACTGCTTCCAAAGACTTCCTTGGCCATCTGATATTGAGCCTTTAGCTGTTCTTCACAGGAGTTTGGAAAAATCCTTTCCTCAGGAATTTCTGTGTTGAAAGCTTCTTCCCTGTCAGGGCCCTTTGAAGCTTGTGGAATGATGTTGGGTTTGAGAGTGAAATTTCAGCAGAATCCCTTTAAAGATTTTTCCAAGCTTTGATAAACATGATTCAGCACATTAAAACCCAGAGGTGTCAGTCCACGTAGCAGCTTGGAGTGACAAAGATGATGGTGGGATGGAACAAAGTCAGTCTAGCAAGGAGATGGATGGATGCTTAGAGTAGCTAAAATGTCATCCAAAGAAAGGGACATTTCAACAGTATTAAATAAACCTGGTGAAGCTGCAGTTTCTTTACCAACAGACAGCACTGATACTTTCTCATCATCAGTGTGTATTGTTCCATTTCATGGCTCACAGTACAAGAGGTTTTGCTGTCTGGTGCTCCTGCACTGCCAGCACCGTGTGAGTAAAGCACCTCTTGAGTTTATCTTCTGTGTTTGACCTGTGCTTATCTTCTCGCTATCTTTTTAAGACTGCAGTGCTTGTAACTCAAAAGCACCTAGTGTTGTCTGTGAAGTGGTGTTCAGAGGCTCGAGGAGATGCCTTTGATAGTATCTCTTTTGCAAAGGCAAGCTCTGGTTTTGAGCAGAACGAGTTATGAGGATGCAGCGGTGCCTTTACCGCAGGGCAGTCTCTACCCTCAAGAGGGAGCTCCACAACAAGCTCCGACACCTCCACATCTCCGTGACTGGAAAGTGGAGTTGTTATCTTAAACCCTCCTTAGACTTCAGGCTTTTTAAAAACTCTCTGTTCTTCAGCTGCTGCTGTGCAAGGTGCTCACAGCTGGGTGTGTGGCAGAGGAGGCGTTTGCAGGTCCTGGCTGACACAGGGGCCACTCCCGTGCCACGGTGATGCCCAGTGAGCCCACCCTCTGCTGCAGCTTCTGCTGCATTTTGCCTGCTTGTAGCTTCATTCCAGCAAATCTGATGTTCATGAAAATGATAACTTTTCCTTAACACCTTTTTCTCCTCCTTCCTTGGTAGTGTAACTCCGAAATGCTGGCTGCTGCACAGAGGAGTTCTCAGTTTGTTTTGGGGATGCAAGGCAGTGTCTCTGAGCAGCTTGCCCTTCATGAGAATTGCCTGCAGCTCCATTTTTCAGCTTGCCATTTACATATTCATAACATTCAGTTAAATGGATTTAGCCCTAAAGCTCATCAGCCTGCTGCAGAACCCTCTGGAGCAAGTGTTTTTTTGTAATCTTAAATATAAATGTAATAATGCTGTTTGGGAACAACTGAGTTTGAAGGAGCTTCATTGATTCATATTTTTAAAGACATCTATATATTTTTTTGGCAGTTTGTGTTGTGACTCACAATAGAACCTATTTTTAAGTCAATAAAAAACTTCTGGGGTTTTTTTTACATGGCATTATAGCTTCCCTAGGTGTCCTGGGCTTCTTAACTGCAGGTTTCTGCAGTTGTGTGCTAGCCCTTCTTTCTAATTAAAAAAATAAATCTGTGTCTTAACTAGTTTTTTGTTTGGTTGTATTTCTTTTTAATGCAAAAAGTGTTTAAAGCATCGTATTTCAATGTTTTATAGATAGGATTGTCTCAGAAATCTCTAGCAAACAACTTCCAGTAGCCTTGAAAGTGCAAACAACTTCCAGTAGACTTGAAAGTGATTATTGCATAAATCAATTTGTGACTTCTCAGGCTCAGAGGAATCTTAAATTCCAGTATTTTACATTGTAGGGGAAGTTTTGTTTTGCAGTCAATTGAGCTGTAATTGTGTTTGCTTAAATTCTTTCATTTGCTTGGCTTTATTCTGGGCACTCAATATAAATAGTCAGGCAGCATTAAAAATGTCGCTGTGACATTCTGTTACACGTTCTGAAAGCACTCAAGTGATTGCCTGAGACCGCAGATACTAAATTGTGCTGTGACACGTTTTACTTCTAAATCGATTGCTGAAAGATTACTTATGGATTGCAGTTAAACTGTTCCAGGAAAACTTTAAATGTAGCTGGAGAACTATAGATGAGCAATGATTTGTAATAACAGACATTTCCATTGTGCTCGAGAGCTGGAATAACTTTTGAGCTGTTAATATGTCTGGAAACGTCCTTTTTAAATTTTTCTATGAGAGAATATTTAGTGCTAGTAAACAGTGCAGTATTTGTTACTCTTTATGCTTTTACTCTTCCTTTTTCTGCTTTACTTGCTGTACTTGTTAAGATAGTGGAATCTTGGCATGAATTTGTCTCTTTGATTTAAAGAGTGGAACATAATTTTATAATAATGTTGCCTTCCTTGAACGCTGCAATTCGATCAGATCCAAGTGAAATTGGATCTAGTTTGTCTAGTACTATAGTCTGCCCTATTTTCTCTGTTAATGTGCATCTTGCTTGTTTAAGCATCGAATAATTGGTGAATTATACTGGAGAACACAGAACTGCCAGCAGTAGTGTGAGTTGGGCTCTCTGGTCTTTGGGTTGAGATGAATGAGGAATCTGGAAACAGGGGAAGGATTGTGGGTGTGGGTTTTTTGTTCATGTGGCACACACTCAGTACAGTGTCTGGGGCAGGGGTAGACCAGAAGCTTTAATAACACTGTTGTCTCTACCTTGATAATGTAATGTGCTGGTAAAAATTCTTTAGAGTTTGTAAATGTTTAAAATAAAAAAAATCCAGGCTTCATTCTTACACAGCTTGGGGTAGTTTGGGGTTTGTTGTGCTTTTACCATGCCCACACTGCTAAGCATCGTTGTGTCATTTTAAAAAAGTATTTCCCCTTTTGAGGGGGAATTGAGCTTCATTAGCAAATTAAATGAGCTAAGATGCAAACTTGGCAATTTCCTATTTGAAAAATGATTCAGAGTAAGCTTGTCATCTTGGTGGCTGTGCGAGACATCCAGTGGGTGACACTTAAACCTAAGCCAGAGAAATCTTTCTGCCAAGACTCAGGAAACGTTTTTTCCCCACGAATTAACCTGAGATTTTTCACGTAAAGCAATGACTGTAAAAGCTGCAGCGTGAGCAGCAGAATGAGTATGGGTGGCAGAAGGATTATGTGATTGCATTAATATTGTAATTGACTCAAGTATTACTGGGGTATAGCTGAGGTAGCCATAGATGATATCATTAGTTGTCCAGAAAAGTGCAGTGGCACGTTATTCAAATTGCTCATGCAGCTACGGTGGAGAATAACTCCACGTCTCGTCAGGATTTACATCATGTGTGCGTCAAAGATATTGGCCAAAGGTGCTTGTTTTGCCTCTGGTTTTCTCCACAGACAATAATAGCTCTTTGCAGCAGCTTCCCACTACTTAGTGTTATTAATGTCCAGTGGTACAGTTCTGTGTTTAAAGCAAATTGGTCCATTTAGTCATAATTGAACCATAAAACACTCTCAGCATTATGCATTTAAATAACATGCTGCTTATACAAACTCCTACATTGATTAAATTGTTCTCGAACTGTAAGAATCATCCTGCTGCCACTCTTGGGCTGTGGAGAATACAAATCTTCACAGAGAAATGTTCCTGTTGCTTTTTGACTTCTAATAGCAGCCTTGCTGGCAAGCTTGTCATAAGTAGTGGCCAGCAAAATTCGTTTAAGAGTATTAAGCTGTGTGAACATGCAGACAGCATTTCTGAGGGATGGGAGGAGTTGTGTGTGCTGTCATTTTGTTGCAGGGTTTTTGTTGTGTGTTTTGTTTTTGGTTTTGAACACTGGCCCCAGTAATTGAAATAGTGGCTCTGTGCAGGCTGAAGCATGAAGAGAAGTTAAGTCCAGGATCCAAGTGGGGTGCTTGTCCACCTTTGGTTGTCCTGCATATTTGACAAAGCTTCAATGCTAAGACAATTATCTGTTTATATTTTCAGAGATACTGAAATTGGAGAAAGGATGTATATGTTTAACAGAGTTATTTTTTCTGGTTTTAGCACTTTATTATTGAGCACTCCTGTATTTAGTATCGTGGGGGATAGAAAGTAGGGGATTTTTTTTTTTTTTCCTGGACAGAAGCATTTTTCTTGGAGAAGATGGGAGGTGTGACTAACAGGGTCCTGAGCACTGTGCAGGAGGCAGTGTGCTTCAGGAGACTCAACCAAGAGACAGAGTAGTAGTAAATCACTTAGTAAGCACATCTCTGTCCCATGCACATTTGCACATCCAGGCAAACTGGAGCCTACCTGTCTCTTCTAAGAATGATCTCGCTCTCTACTGGATCAAAATAAACCCTGGAGAAAGCCTTACTGCTAAGCAGGAATAAGAATAAATGTAAACTCTTAAATTCCTTCGTTGCAGAAGTTCAAAACCAAATTTGTTTTCACCAGCAGATTTTCAAGCTTCGGGGGAGTAAAATGTTCATTGCAATGTTGTTTTCTGTTCTCGCTAGATAAGCAAATGAGTTTCTGGCTTATGAATAGGAAGGGAGTTAGGAAGTGCTTACTTGGTTCTGTGCCATCTGGGGAGCCTGAGCTGTTACCCACAGGTGCTGGATGTGAAGACTGCATCCCTGCTGATGAGGTTGTTTCTCATTAAGATTTATCAGGAGCTGAGCCAGAGGATGCAGAATAGGAAATGTTCCCTTCTTTCTCGATGCACCTTCACATCTCGCTGCCTGTCACGTGCTCTGGCTGCTGGACTAAATTAGCAATTCAAGCTAATGAGGTGAAAGACATGAGGTGTCCACTGGAAATCTGGGATGGAGGAAGAAAGCTGCTCTATATTTATAATCATGTCTGAGATTTAAAGCAAAAGAGATATAAAAGGAGGTAGCCTGGTCTTAAGCACCTCCAATTACTGTGAGGATTTCCTCCCCTATTTTTGGAAGGGTTCTCACTATAGATGTTACAGCTTTGGGTGTGTTGGTGCTCTTCTCCTTAGATGTCTTTCACACCTTATTCATTAAGAGATTTAGGTTGATTTTTATGTTCATTTAGGAGTTTCTTATTAATAGCAGAACCTGTTGGGAGTGTTTTGCTTTGATTTAATTTGAGATAGGCCATAATTATGGGGAGACTTGTCCTCATAGAGAGATAAAAAGTGTTACGTGCTCTGCTTTTAATATGAGGGAATTTCAGCTCCTCTTGCCGTGGGATGAACTTATTAATGATGGAGCAATTTTTGCTCTGGTTGAATAATTTGACATCTCTCTGCTCTGCTGCTTAAAATGACTCAGTCCTCTTCAGACTGTACAAATTATGCTGTCCAGCTGCTAAAGTTCATCTGTGATCTCTAAAAAATAGCCCAGAGCAAATAAAACTGCAGTTCCATTTGAAATTTAATATTAATGAAGTGTTGCTTACACATGACCATCAGGCACTTCTTTGTGCATCCTAAATATGTATTTTCAGTCTTAAAGTTACATAATTGAATATAAAGCAGCAGCTTACCGAGGCTGGTGAGGACTAAGGGTCTGTAGAGATTGCAGCCTCTGAATTTTTGACAAATACACATACATGTACCAAGGATCACGTTTTAGTTCAAAATCACTAATGTAGTAATTGATCACTTCATTGTTGTTGATTTATATCAGCTTCATAGTAAATTAATTTGTAGCATTATTTCCTGACTGTTCCCAGCCATAACTCCAGCTCCAATTTTTGTGGTATGGGGAGGAATCTAATCACTGTGACTTCAAGAACAGGTATTTAAGTATTAACTGTATAAACTGGCTTGAGTAAAGTGCACACAAAATGTGTTCCTGGGGTTATCTTACTCTTCCTCTCGTGACAAGCTTTGTAACTCCAGAATATTCACCCTAGGTAGACCTTAGCAATCCCTTTCAAGAGGAGAGAATAATAAAACAAGGATTCTTCTGATGTCAAGTTTAAGTAGAGAAGAATAATTTTAGAGAAAAGCAGAAATTTTAGTTTCATTGCTCAGCAAGTCTGTTCAGATAGATAGAAGGACTTTGTAAATCTCCCTTTCTTTTTGAAAGCGTCCTTTGAAGCTCGTGAGCTTCTGAAAATTTTCGATTGTGAGAGCTAATTTGACAAAATCCACGAAATGAGTCTTTTGATTTCTGGGGCTAGATGATAGCAAATGATCTGGTTTCATGGATATTCTTTACTGCTGGGAATGAAAAGTAAATGTCTTGCTGGTTTGATTGACTGGGCTGTTTCTTCTTTATCATTCTTCTTTCTCTGCAACACCATATGGAAATGCAAATGACTTGGAGGCTCTCCACACCTTCTCTGTCATCTTTTGCTCCATGTGAGGTGCTCTGTATGCTGCAGTCAGCCCCTAAAACTGACCTATTCCATTCCCTCAGCTCTTCAGACAGGTGACATTTTTTGGAAAGGAGCAGATTGTTCAGTTTTTTCCTTACAACCTGCCCTTGCTGTGGCCTGGCAGAGGAGAGGATCCAGTGTCAGCTCCTTGCAGAGCCCTGCCTGTACCTGTCAGTTGTCTTTTGCCTTGTCTGGGCTGTTTGTGCTTGGAGAGGGACTGTCCCAGCTTGCACACTACCACATCCAGTTGGACATCGCTTTCCAGTGCTGAAGGATAACACAGAAATCTACGTTTACAGGGATATTTGTTGTGCCCAACTTACAGCATTCTCTACCTTTGGACCCACTAGTTTCACCCCTTTTTCTGTTCTCACACACAACAGTACTGATGTTCTTATACTTTTTAAACATGACTTTAAAGCCAGGCAACACCTGTGAGTTTTCCATGGAGGTCTTCTGCTCTTCACAGGACACAGAGTGAGCTCTGAGCCACCCTCCCAGCGCCTGTGGCTCTGCACAGCCACTCTGAACCTGCAATTCTGCAGTCAGTTGGACCAGCCCCAGCAGAGCTGTGGTGTTCCATTTGTGTAATTAATATAGCTCCTAAAAGATGACTGCGTATCTAAATGATAGACCTTTAATGGCTCCAGGGAGCTCTCATGGCTCATCTTTATAAGCAACTCTTTAGATTCCAAAATAGATGCAACAGTGAAGCCTTTCTTGTCACCGCAGGGTGACCTTCTCATAAAAGGCTCTTCTCTACCACAGTCGTGATCTCACTTTCTGTCAAATGTTCATATTTTAGCCTAACCCTATAAAATTAGGAAGTTAAATGCTTTTTGGCACAGACACGTTTGTGCGGTGTCATCTTTCAGCAGCATCTGCTTCTGCAAATAGCAGTGATCGATTTTTGTCTTCGGCTGCCTGTTATCAAAATTTTAAAGATATAGTGGTGTGACTCTTGTGTTGAATTAATAGCAGGTCATCTTTGGAAAGATGACGCTGCTGTTAAGTGCTAAGATTGACGAAAAGAAATTCAGTCGTGCTGGGATGATAATTGATTTGGTGTAATGTCTTTCTGTCTCCGGGAGCGTTTCTGTCGGTCTTGCTGCATCCACACCCCTACAGAGATCATAGCAGCAACTGAAATTTCAGATATCTTAGATCGGCATCACAGCTACTTCTCCTTTTATATGACCATCTTTTTTTTTTTTCCTTTTTTTTTTGTCAGTTAGCAATCTCTGCTTTACATCAGTTACAAAACAAAGCAACACTAAGATGCAGTGTTATGTGTTGATGTGTGGAAATGTACTAAAATTGGTGACTAAATGTATTTAAATTGGTGACTAAACGTTGCATGTGTTTGCAGGGCCTACGGTGACTGCAGGGTTAGAGGTGTCTGGGGGGTGTGAAGGGCATGTGCCACAAAAGCACTTGGGTGGGCAGGGAGCTCTGTGGCTCATCAGTCTGATTCCCTGTGTGCAGTTGTCCCTGGAATGGGACAAGTGCAATGTCAGATCTGGTTGCTCGAGGCCTTGCAGAGTCTCTCCTGTCCCGTTCTGTTGCACAACCATCCCTGTTGTGAAACTTTCTTCCTTGTGTTCAGCCGAGTCACCCTTTGCTGCAGTTCAGTTCCCCTCATCCTCTCACTGGGAGGGTGAGGAGGTCACACAGAAAGTTCATTGTCCTGCACTTCAGGAGGGCAGATTTTGGCCTCTTCAGGAATGAGCTTGGTAGAGTATCATGGGATAAAGTCATGGAGGGAAAAGGGGCCAAAAAAAGGTGGTTCATATCCAAGGCTAACCTCCTCCAAGCTCAGGAGCAATGCATCCTGACAAGGGGAAAGTCAGGCAAAAATGCCATGAGGCCTGCACAGATGAACAAGGGATTCCTGGACAAACTCAGACACAAAAAGGAAGCCTGCAGAGGGTGGAAGCAAGGACAGGTAGCCTGGGAGACATACACAGAGATTGTCCGAGCCAGGGATGAGGTTAGGAAAGATAAAACCCTGATGGAATTAAATATGGCCAGGGCCATCAAGGGCAGTAAGAAAATCTTCTAGAGGTACGTAATTTTCCCTGTTCTTCCTTTTATCATTGACGACACGGAGCTGCGTGGTGCAGTTGACGTGCTGGAGGGAAGGGATGCCATCCAGAGGGACCTGGGCACGCTGGAGAGGTGGGACTCTGCAAATCTCTTCTGCCAAGTGCAAATACTGCAGTTCTTGGTGAAACACAAGACGTGAGGAAATGAGCATGATTATTTTAACTGACACTCTGAATTAAGCTCTGTTTTGAGTGAACAGTTTTTTAAAAAGTAAATAGAAAAGAACTAAATAAGCCAATGTCACTGGAGTGAAACGTTTGCTTTCACAGTCTCCTCTGCTGCAAACAGTAATCTTCAAAACAGAATACAAACATGATTTAGATTTTCTTTTTTTTCCTCCCCCTAGGAAGTCTGAATTACTGAGACCCAGGCTGGCTGTCAGTGAGCTGTGTATAGATTAGCCTGGCTAGTTATGAATTCCTCTCTTTCTACAGAATCACTTGCTGTTAAACATTGCCATGATTGTCCATAATAACTTACCTCCTGCTTCAAGCAGGCTGAGCTGCAGCAGAGTACAAGGGGTGTGTTTACTTCATTCTAAATAAATGTTTTATCACTCAGCAGTAATTGGATTGTGATTGTATTTCAGTAATTATTCCCAACAGCAAATCTGTTCTCCACTTCGCAGACGTGTTCCCTGCCTGACCTTCACGCTGCTGGTCTGAAGGTGTCTTTCTTGATCTAATTATGTATGATGAGTTTTTTAGTTTTGTTTTTTTCAAAAGGGGAACTACTGCCAGGGGTATAATAATTTGTCTTTGCTCCAGTTATCATGGTGCAAAAGTATCAGCACTTCAGCTTGCTTGAGCTTTTAGCTGGCCCTGGAGAGGCAGAACGATGCAGGGCTTTTTCAAAATGCATCATGACATTTAGGACTGTGCAGAATCACACTTCTCTCAGCATCACGACCCAAATATCCTGCCAAGATCTCTCATACTTTGTAGAAATTTGTTCTGTATTTAAGGTGTCTATAGACAAATAATTTCCTGGAGTATCTTGTAGCTGACCAAGGAATTCATCCGCTTCTCTGAGGATCAGACAGAGTCTGCCAGGGAAGTTCTGGATCACTGGGTGGCAATTTTATATGCAAGAATAATATTCTGTGATTAAATCTTAATGAGTTTCCAGAGCAGCTAATATTTTTTCAAGAAGAAAGCACTGCTGAATGTCCTTAGAGAGGACTGTTTTGTGACAGCCTGCCTTCTGTACAGATTCTTGTGGGAGAGTCTCTGCATTACACAGATCCTGCCAACCCATCACAGGACATCCCCTGTGTGCTTGTTTGAAGCTCTAAACTCTTGGTTGGTTGCCTGCCTGACAGATTATATTTATTTCAAACGTATGGCATTCAGCACTGAACTTATTTCCACAGTCCAGGCTTAGGCTGTTCTGATGCCATTTGCTGTTAACTCCAGTCCTCATCCTGCTTTCTGAAAATTATGGTTTCTGCATCACCTAAAGCATATGTTTCAAGCATGAGTAACTTATTCTGGAGAACTTTGTGTTACAGAACAAAACCATTTAGTAAGTTACAGTGCTTGCTTCCAGGATGCTCACAGGTTTTGGGGGATGATGTTTTTCTTCATCATCAAGAGCAGTGCAGTGGCATTAAGCTGTGAGCTGTGTCTGCAGCCCTGTTAAAGCCTGTTTGCTGTGCAAGCCTGCCTCTTAGTTTGGATTGAGACTCTTCTCAAGGAATTAGCTGTGCTGTAACTCAGGACAGGCCAGTTTAAGTGTGCAGAGCCTGGGCAGCAGCTGCTGCTGGACTGGTTGCACTACTGAAGAAATCTTCCCTAGGAGATGCTGGAAGCCTTGTAACCTTTGAATTTCATGTTTTCTTCCTGTGTTGGCTTTTTTGGCTGTGTTAGGAATCAGCATTTCCATCCTCTCACATTTCATCACTTCCTTCCTTATTGTGCTGTCGTCACCCTACAAATGAAGCCACTTCTTAATTACAGCCTAGAATTGAATGGTTAATCTATATATCTGGCTTGTTTGAGTCTAAATCTAAGCCTTTCTTCCACTAAGAAACTCAGTTCAGAAGAACGAATTTACAAAAAGAAAACTAGGGCAGTAAACTTGAACACCTACTGACTATTTATAAAAAGAAAAAAAAAAGAAGTTTTGCAAGCTAAATAAGCTTTTCTACCCAAACAATATAGAAAACTTGACCACTTCTACCCAAGACAAATTGTGTGGTATTTATAAGGTGTTTGTGGTCTTTGAAAGCCTCATTTCTGTCCTGTTCTGTTCACAAATATAAAGGTGAGTTTCTGCTTGTAAAACAGCACTGTTTATTTTTGAAGCTTGCTTATTTTGCAGTGCATGGAACCCGGCTGGGATGGAAAAAGCCCAGCCTGTCTCGCCAGCAGCTGCTCAGCTCTGGCATTCAGTGCATGAAGTTGGTTACCTGGAGTGTGCTGTCAGGGATGGATTGCAGGTCTAGAGGCCAAGGCCTCCAGCATTGTAATCACTTCTGTGGTGGGCTCCAAGCTTTCCTTCTCCGCTCTTCTTGCTGTGCAGTCAGTTTTATGATGGAAAAGCTGCTGAAAAATAGTATTTTAGCAAGTACTTTAGCAGTGCTGTGTGATTTAGTGTGTGCTAAAAAAATAAAATCACTTTTGGGCATGGTGTAGGGCTGTATAACCAAAACTGTATTTTTCAAGACAACTATTTTTTTATTATTTTTCATATTTCCAGGGAGGGATGAAACGATGCAGCCAGCCAGACCATCATTCCTTGAATACTTTGAACAGAAGGAGAAGGAGAATCAAATCAATAGCTTTGGGAAGAATGTGTCTGGCCAGACAAAAAATTCATCTGATTGGAAAGTACCACAGGATGGAGACTACGAATTTGTAAGTCTATACTTTGAAATTCAATCAATGTGACAATCTTTAAGAATTTTAGTCAGCTGCCATGAGATTATTTCTTGTTTTGACAGACTAATGGAAACTTGAGGAGGTTCTAATTGCTAATGCATTTGGATGGGGTATTTTGGAAAAACTCGTTTTCTTTATGTATTTCTCAGGAATCATAGCCAGTCATTATCTGTAAACGCTCCTTGTTTAAAAGCAAACAAAGGAACAAAAAAGCCTGAGGACACGAAGGTATAATAAGCTGTCTTGCTTTAGTTCCCCATTATGCATTTAAAATTAAAAAAAAAAAAAATTCCAGATGGCAGTTGGAAAATACAAATCCTCAGTGTGTACTGTTTGACAAAGAAGAGTGTTAGAACCATTGAATTTCCTTGTTTTTCTCAAGCTTTGGCACTGGCTTTTGTTTTATTATATAAACATCAAGCTTGTCTTCATTTCTCTTTTCAAATCCTTATTTTCATTCTTCTTTACTAAGACTGACATGCTCAGAATTTTCAGGAACTTTTCAGAAGTTCAAAGAAGGAGCTATTATTCATAAATTTGATTTAATTTGTGTGTGTGTGTGAGGATGTAAAATTTCATATTTGATTTCAGAAAGCCAGAAGATGCTGAACATTGTTCCCTCCTCATTTTTCTTCAGTGATCTTTCACTGCAAGCACTTTTTGTTCTGTGTGCCCTTTCACTGCCTGTTCGTGCTGCCCATGGTTCAGGTTGTGTCTCTGGCAGTAGCTGGTGATATTCACTCCACCTTCACAAAGTGTGCAAAGCAAAATCCCTCTGCTATTCACGACTCGAGGAGATGCCTCCCTCCAAGGCTGCAACAACAGCTGGAGCTTTTCATTCTCTTTCTATAGATTGTATAGATTTACTGCTGTTATTTTGTTGTCTTTGCTCCTGCTTCTCTTATTTTCTTATTCAGGCTGCAAAGAATAGCTGAGGGGACCTCCTGCATTCCCTCCCTCGTAGCCCTTTGCACTGCGTTATCTTTGGTCTCGAGGCATAAAGTCACTGCATAAACACATTTTGTGCAAAAGTAACCCACAGGCTGCCTGTGTCTCGCAGGGCCTGGGCCCAACACACAATCCCAGTCGAGTCAAATACTTCATTTATCTCATTCACCCCTTGCCGTACCTTAATTGAATGATAAACAATTGTTTTTCAACGTGTGGCATTTCCCAGGAGAGATGGGCTGCTGCGGAGTATCTTCTGAGTCTTTTGTAGTCTGCAGAGGATGGCCCAGGGGGAAATTTTCTGTAATTATTTTACTTTCTCATTTGGTTGATAACAAGTTTAGCAGCGTGTTTCCTTCTGAGTGGGATGCGCTCCCCTGGGCGCACTGGGAGCTGTGGGTGCAGGGTGCACCCAGCCAGCACGGGCAACACAAGCAAAGCTCGCTGCCTTCCCAGCAAACAGGACCCACAAATATTTTTAGAATGTGAAAAGCAACTCCTGTGACACGTGTGACCCTGTTTACTGATTTCCACTAGTGCTGCAGTACTGCCATGTGCACACATTCCCAGTGTGCTGGAAGCAATGAAAGCGAGCAATAAATCGGCCTTTGGGTCACCTTTGTGAAGTAATTGGTAGAAATTTCAGTTCCCAGCTCTATGTGATTCTCTAGTTCAGTTGTGTATGAATGTACCAGCCTGCCTTGCATGTAAATTTTGGAACAGAGCTACTTTTTTTTGTGTAGGATGAGAAAATTGCTTGAAAGCAGCCTTAATAAATAACGTGGGTGTTTGTATAGCCCTTATCTGAGGGTTAGTAGCAAGCTCATGTTGTATAATGTATTCAAAGACTTAAAATCATGTATTTTTCCCATTTGGCTAAAAATTGATTGGTTGATTGATGGCTATCTATGGGTAAAAGTCATGTTTATTAATGATTTCTTAATTGAAAGCATCAATGTAATAAGCACTGTGAAATAAGAAAAAAAAAAGGAATCCATCAGTTGTATCCAGTACATCTGTCCTAGACCTGCCTGCAGCTAAAACTTCTGCATTGTCAAAGTAGGCAGGTTTGAGCAGCCTTTTTTTACAGAGTTTGCAGCATTCCAAGTAGAGATGAGATCAGTGAGATGCCTGGTAAATATTAGTTCCTCTGGGCCTTAAGAAATGATTGAAATATTATTGCTTTCTGCTGCTGCAGACTAGATAAATATGCCTTCTCTTCTTTTCTGTATTCCTCTCCCTCCTGTGTGACTAACACCTGGACTCTCCTGTCTTCCAAAAAAAAAAAAATGGGCAATATTAAATTACAAAAGATTTTTGCTCTTATTTTCCCTGTGGCAAAACCATTTGACCTTTTCTTGACTAACATTGTTCTTCTGAAGCAGGCAAATAAGACACTATTTATATCACAATGGCAGTGTCACATTAGATGAGGGTTAGATTGAGTCAACCCCAACCACTGCAGAGCTGAAAACCCAGAGATCCTGTTCTGAAAGGTGATGAACTCCATTCCTCCTGAATGTGATGCTCTGGCTGTGTTCTGGTTGTGATCAGAGATGGCATTAATCCAGAGTATTTCCACAAAAGTATTTCCAGTTTTGGATTTCTGAGGTAGAAATTGTTATTAAATGATTAGTCAATGCCTGATGCTGTTAATGTTTATCCCCTCTCACGTTTGAACAAGGAGCTTTTAAGCCCTGATTGACTGCAAACAATGTTTTCAACAACATTATTATTTATTTAACGTGGGGAGAAAAATACTAATTATGGGCAAAAATTCTTGCTTTTAGGAAGAATATAACAAACTCTAACAGGAGATTGCTGCAGGAGTAGGCTGATAATGGGCAGGCTGCATTGTATGGATAATTCCTAATTGCCATAATCAGATCTCAGAATTTTTGTAGTTCAATTTAATTTTGCCTGTGAACATTAGTCACATGCTGTTGCACAGACTTAATAATGCTAGAAGATTTGTTTAGACAATGTCCTACATTTTTTCACTTTAATCTTTCAGTAGTACTGTAACATATAGGAAAATTAGTTGTGTAGTGTTTCCTGCCCTAAGACACAACAAACCCTTTACTTATTCCTATTTTAAAAGTCTTTTGACTGCTGTGAGTAGGTCAGCATTCTAATATCACTTGTGGCTAGAGTAGAATCACTTGTTTTCATTCTGGCCCAGCTTGAAAGGCCCTCAGTGTTGCCAAACCTATTGTAGCACATATTTGTGGATCAGCCAGTCATGAATGTTTCGTATTACATCAGTAATCCTTTTACTGAAAGCCTGTTTTCTTAGCAAATTAGCAGGTGCCAGCCACTCCTGGCTTATGGGAGCTGTGACAACACTGAAACCTTCTCAATTTTATTTCGTGAATGTGGTTCCACAGGCAAAAATCAGTGGCAGTTGAGCCCTAGACAATCTCACGTTTTGCCATCATGATGCCGCTGCTGGGTTTTTTTAATACCTGTCGTGTTGAGCTTGGGTTTTGCTGTAATTCTAAGTCATAATTGTTTCATTTATCAGTGAAGTTTTGCTATCCTGTGGGCTTGTTTTGGAGGTGGAGTCAAGTAGGAAATGAACTTTTAACAGAGATTAGGGCCAGAGTAGTGCAGGACATCAAGTCTTCACGGAACTGGAGCTGTTTGCTCCACGGCTTTTTTTCATTCCAGCACCTGTGTATCTGCCAACCATTCCTTGCCTGTGTAAGGCTGCCTGTCGAGTGCTGAGTTGGTACAGACACCTTTACATTGTCTGTGGCTGCTCTCTGTGCTGCCCTGGAGTAGCAGCAGGAGGGAGCTGGGCTGTTCAAAGCAGGCAGTGCCATTCCCCTGCAGGACCTCATGGTCTTCTGCAATCTCCATCCTGCTGCCTCAGCGCTGGGAAGGAAGATAACAACCAGAATCAAGGCTTATGTCTCTTTCCTAAGGAGTATGCTGCTCCTTTTGGGAAAACCTTGATTTGTTTGCATCTGCAAGGTCTTGGTGAGTCAGACCTTTCCCATTCCTGCGATTATCAACAGCCCTAATATGGGTCCGTCCTTCACTGGGTTAACGAAGAGGATCTGCATTCCCAGGTTCTCTCACTGAAGCAGAAACACTTTGGAGCAGAGCTTCTGTCCTTAGAAGAATAAAACTGACGTACACCCTTGAGAATGTCAGGCTTTGCAGAAGTGGAAGGAGTAGACATGGCCAGTTTCTCAGATTTCTGTGGAAGGTGGCTGTTGCCATGGCCTTTGGTCACAGTGCCACCACCCTGCAGTCTGCTGGGAGGGAACCTGTGTTTCAGCTCTGTTTCCATGCTGTGAGTGCCATTCTCTGCATTAGCTCATCTTTTTAGCTCCATCTGAGCGGTGTCTCGCTGGCTGCTGATGGGAATTTCTTTGGACAGGAAAGATTGCTGTGATTTCCCTGGATTCCAAAACAGACTTCATCACTTCTCAGTGCTCAGTGTCATCTGTTTCCCTGCTGCTGGGGAAGGCTGTCCTGCAAGCAACAGAGCTGTGGCTTATGAAATTTTTTCAGGGCAAAATAAAGAAGGATGAGCAAGAGGTGTTAATTGCCTCTAATTGGGAGGAAGAATGCAAGAGCTCATCAGCTGCCACTTTTGTCAGGGCTGCACAGGCAGAGCCCCCAGGTGCAAGCAACAGTTCTGGTCTCCACAATCTGCCTGTGAGGGATGGGCAGAGCAGGAGCTTCGCTGAGTTGCAGGAGTTGTGGGATCACACCCAGCTCTTCCCCCACCTGTAAATCTCTTTCCAGTTGTTTGACCTGTTGCTTCCAAAGTTCTCAGGCCACAGTTTGCTGTCCATATGTGACTTCTCTGTGGAATGTGCTCCTTAAAATAGACCAGTGTTGAAACGAGACATCTTCGTTTCAGAAGTGTCCGTACACCACTTACTGTGGCCTCTGGTTCTGTTTGCTTACCCTGAGTCCTGCCCAGGGCTCCTTGGAACTGGAAGCTGTAGGAGTTGGATGCTGGCTCACCAAGCCAGTGGGACAAAGGAGTGGACAATGGAAACCTATTTCACACTTGGAATTGCAGTTTGTTCAGATAAGAGACAAAGCAATGGTCTGGCAAGCAGTTGAAGCAAAGCACCAAGAAAACACTTACATTTTAGTTAAGTCCAGTTACTAAAAGTTTATTTGCATCTTTTGGAGATCTTAAATTACCCACATTGCAGGAGCTGGTATCACAACTGCAGTCTCCTTCAAATAACTGAACAACTGTATGTCCATTTATAATTATTTGATAGGAAACTGTGATATTTTCTCCGTGTGTCTATAAGCAGCTTCTAGCCAGGGCTTTTAACAGCTACTGCTTAGATTTTTCTTTTTTACAAGTGTAATGTAGATAAAAACAAACCTTTCTCTTCCCTAAGTGAAGGTATAATTCTTTTTCTTGAAGTAGTAAAGAAAAATAGTTTTCTTTCACTGGAGACAGTGTTTCATTATGCTGATCTCACCTGGGATATTCTGTTATTATTCGCATCCTCATTTCTGTGCTTTTACTTAGTAGTTCAAAACATTACATTGGAAACAGATTTTTAAAATAAATAAGTAAACCCACTTCTGGTATCTTCACCAGCAGAAAAGGAAAATGTTTTGGTCTAACGCTGTCTTCAGCTTGTTCAGCCTGAACAACAGGTGTTTGTTTGCAGTGAAAACGTGAATGTGAATCTGTTTCCTTCCAGTTAGACAGGTTAGGTATTGGTGTGATAGCAAGAAATTGAAGTTGCTGAAAAGTGTATAGACAGCTGAATTCTTTCAGAGCAAGGCTGTCAGAGCATTAGGATCATGGTGTATTTTTTATACGTATTTTATTATATATTTTACGGGTAGACAGCAGCCTGGCAGTGCCCGCAGATCAGAGTCTGCTTGTGCGTGTCAGGTGTGGTGCAGGCAGGAAGGATCCAGCCACAAGGGATGGCCCTGGGCTGGGGTCCAGGCCAGGGACGTGCAGTGAGGATGCCTCTGGAGCACCAGGTGCTGCTCAGCCTGGCCCCACCCGGCTGCAGTCACAGCTGGAATCTCAGGTGCAGGGAATTGCGGCTCCTGCTGCTCCCCTGCACCCCTGTGGAACACCTGCAGTTACCGTGGTGGTCGCTCAGCACAGCCCAGCCCATTCCCTCTCCCAGCTCAGGCTGTGGTGAAGAATGGCTGCGTGCTGGAACCATCTGTTTCTTTCATTGGAAGTGATTTATAGGGAGGAACTGTTGGAGGGCAGGTGATTTATTGCTTATCAATAACAGTAAACACACGCTGCTTTACAATGACCAGAGTCTCTAATTTATTGTATTCTGTCTGTGAAGGTGTCATTTGTCTTGTGAACAGCTCGTTGTCTGCCAGTACCTGGAACATTCAACGTCTTTGGTTTCTCTGAATATCCATTTGGATAGCATTTGTTAGCAATCTAATATTGATGCCTTATAGCTTTACTACCTTTTGTCCTTTTGAAAGTTCAATCGATTAAAAACTTGAGAGTATTTTCTGTGCAGTTGCCAGCTTTGAAAATGATGGCAGACTGAATAATTGGCTCTTGTTTTGTTGGAACTGGTCTTTGGGTCTTTGCTAGCAGTAGGAAGAAGGCATGGTGAGGATACAGAGTTAAGGCAGATGCTAGGAATACTTGCATTATATGGGTAAGCTGCTGGGGTGTGAGTTTGTATAATTTATCATTTTATAGTGTTTCCTGACTTTGCTATGATCCTCTTAGGTTTATCTTATTTTTACTTCTGCCCTTTAAGCAACTTGGTAAAGGTGTCAGATGGAGGCCTCTGCACTAAGCTTTCCTGTTCCTCCTTTCTCCTGGCCAAATTACTCAAGTGAGTAATTTGAGTTGATTACTAAGACACCAGAAAGTCTGTCTGCTTGGACAGGAGCAAAAAAAGCTGTATTAGAGTGTGCACATGTGTAGGTCATTTAAATGGCATTACTGAAAATCAAATAATCTTGCGACTTCTATTGAATTATTATGAAACTGAGATTACATTCTTTATTTTCTAAGAGAGCAAGTTTCTCTGACCCTTGTGTGATGAATGAAGATGGATTGTTCAAAAAATTTGTTTGAATGTGTATAGTTTTGTGTAGAAGAAGAAAAAAGTTTGGTTAAAGTAGAGCTTTTTTCAATAACATTTTTCGAAGAGTAAACCAAACACTCTGAGTGAATCTTCAGGGATTTCTCTGTCCAAGTGTTTCTTCCCTTCATCTATCATGAACTCTCCTTTTTCCCCGTGGTGACTAGAATAAAAATTACTTCTCAGGCACTGATTTCTTCCAATAGTCTTACTTTGAACATAAAGTGAACTTATTTGCTAGGGCATTCATCAGTTTGAGAGATAAAGCCAGGTCTGGGATGGCTGATTGATATCTCTGTCTAGGCCCTATGGAACTAGGGCAGATTCCTGGTTGGGAAGCAAGAAAACTTGAGATACTTGTTTCTGCTGAATCTGAAATAAAGATTTCTTTCTGTAGGAGAGCATTAAGGCTACAATTTTTTGTTGGTGGTTTTTTGGGTTTTTGGGGTTTTTTTTATGAGAGGGAGGGAAACAAACTTGAATAAAAGGACTTTTTCTGACAACAGGAGGCAGTCCAGGATAGACAACTATTCACTTTCAAACCTGAATTGTACCCCCATGGTATCTCCTGCTTATTGAGGAGGATCTGGAAGTCTATTACCTAGATGTAGTTCCACTGTGAAGTATGATTTATAAAAAGAGACAGGTTTTTGTGATGTTTTATTCATTGGTTTTAAATGTCACCTGTCTTGATTCATAACATTGACATCCCTTGAATGGATTTCCTTTTTTTTATTTCTCTTCAGCCATCTGCCAAGAATTTTTAAAGCTCTGTTAATTGTTTATGTCTCTTTTAAGCATTACCTTTCCAGCATATTTAGTGTGTTCTTCCCAGCAGATACTTTTAACTTGTGACATCTTTATTAAGGACAAATGGTTCATTCTGTCACCTTGTAGTCAAAACAATCTTTTTAAAAATAAGCCCAGGAGCAGCTTGCTTCTCTCTTTCATTGTTTGTTAAGTGGTCTTGAATCTTCTGTAACATTTGCATGAGGAAGACACTCTGAACCTCACTGCAAACCTCATCGGATTCGTGGCTGTGTCAAACCACCAATGTGATTCACAGCAAGTTCTGTGTACATAGGTTTTATAAACCTTTCAAAATTCCTTTTATAACAACAGACAACAACAAAAAAAGAGTAGAGCGCATTTGGTTTTAAAATTTGTTAGCAGTATTTAGAATTTAAAAAGGTACTTCAGAGATGTGACTCTTGTATCTGCTGGGGAAGAGAATAGATTCCTGCTCTCTCCCATTTGGTAACAGGGTCATTGCTCACCACCTGCTTTCACTTTGGTGCAAACTGACATTGATTGCAAAGCACTTACTGCCACAACTTGCTGTCAGATTTTCATTTTTTGCTATATTTTTGTATGTAGCAGGCCTTCTGTGACATGTGGCTTTTAGATGAAACTTGCAGTGAGTGGGAAGTAAAATGAGTTGCTGGAGTTTGTGTTGAATTGCTTAGGTCATAGCCCTTAATGGAGACTGAAGTAATGTAACCTGAAATCGACTTCGTATCAGAGTACTCAGACTTGTAAATTCAACATCCTGGACTATCTTGGAGTCCCCTTGCTACAGTAGATTTAATCTGCTAAGACATTGACTGAAAGTTTTGCAGATGAAGTAAGTAACTAACAGAACTTCATCCTGGGTCTGTGATTATTGGGTTTGTTCCACTGCTGCTGCATGGTTAAGGTCAGGCTGCAACATGCGTTTCTGCTTTGGGAGAAAGGGGAGGGGAATTAGTAATTGAAGGTGTGATGCTGGAGAAATACTCTCTGAGCACCCTGAATTCTTCAGAAAACCTGTTTGAGCCTTGTTATGCCTTGAGATGTGTTTTCAGGGCTGGATGTGTTCTTGGCACAGCATCTCCCTTAAAGAAAGAACACTGCTGCTGAAACGAGATCTATTTGAAATGCTTCTGAAATCTTCTTCCAGCTCATCTGTCAGTACAAATGTTTGTAAAGGGTAATGGAGCTTAAAAAGACAAGCTTGTCCAGGTTTTTCTCATTGGTAGCAAAAAGGGCTCCTTTTGGAGACTCTTTGCATGGACAGTCTGTTACAGCTGCTCCGGATTGCCTCTTGGGGAATGGGGTCTGGACCATCTGGAAAAGCTGGGGGATGAAGCCTCCATCAGGCCTCTGTGAACACTTTCCAGTGGGCAGGGTCTCACCTGGACAAGTGCCTGAAATGATGAACTGTGAGAGGAGCAAAGTTACCTCAGCTCTGACTGCTGGACCTGGTGCATTTGACCTTGTGCAGCCTCTTCTTGTGTTACTTCAAAACCTGCAGAAACACCGAGGCCTTGCTTGTTGCCAGCATAATTGGTGTAACTTTGGGGTATCTTAGATCAGATATTGGGGTGAAATCCTTCCCTGTGAGGGTGGGGAGGCCCTGGCACAGGGTGCCCAGAGAAGCTGTGGCTGCCCCTGGATCCCTGCAAGTGTCCAAGGCCAGGTTGGACGGGGCTTGGAGCACCCTGGGACAGTGGAAGGGGTCCCTGCCCATGGCAGGGGGTGGCACTGGATGAGTTTTAAGGTCCCTTCCAACCCAAACCATTTTATGATTCATAATCAAAGCTTTGACCTTCAGGAAGAGGGAGAAAGAGCAGCTTAATACATATAGAAAGGAATATTATTCCAAAATTAAGTGTTTAATTCCTTCTTGTTTTGTGTCCTGCCATCATGCGGGATCATTATAAATGGATACCCAAGTAATAGTGAACAACTGGGGAAACCTTTTGCAGTGAATTGTCCAGGTTAATTCAAGATGGATTTTGTGGAGATGGTTCACTTGGGGACTGTCCCAAAAAATATGTGCCTCTTAAATATTAAACGCATGCCCCTGGTTTTAAAGACAATTGCATGGACATGCAGCTATTCATTTTTTCAGAATGCCCTGGAAATCTCTGTAATTCAGTCCTTCCTCAGAAAGCTTTTAATTCTCTCTCCTGTCTTCTTTGCCTTCAAGTTGCAGCTGTTCCCTCCTTTCCCTCAGCGAAGGAGGGGAGGCAGAGCAGTGTTGGACCAAGGTTTTGTAATAAGCCTCACTTTTGGGCAGACAAGGTGGGGTCTTCCTGGAAACAAACCCCTTTCAACAACTCTCCTGGAGCTGGAAATAAAATGGGAGACTAGGACTCAAAAATGATTGTTGAATAAAGTTTAATACTCTTAAGTGTTAAGATAAATAGGCCCAACTTATTTAAACCTATAATGGCTACTTGCCATGGATGATGTAGTCTTAAGCCTTTGAAACTGAAACTGTGTGTTTTAAGCCTTCACTGTGCCTTGCAGATGGAGTGTGTGAAGTCTTCAGATATGTTAATGATGCTTCTTACTCCACATCATTAATAAAGGCTGTATTCAAGTACTGATTTAGTGTTAATTAATTGGTCACCACTTCAGTTCCATTTGTGTTTCATACTGAGCAATATTGTATGAATGAATCACTCTTGAGTTCAGGTGTTCTTACTTCTTCAGTTGTTCTGCTTTATTCAGGATAAGTGATCCTGAATAAAGAAAATAATTGTTAATCTTTCAGCAAGTAGAACCCTTAGGAGCAAGGGAGAGAGGGGTGAAGGGTACCTGGGATTGGAAGGAAGCTCCTTTATAGATATATGTACCCTTCCTAGAAGAACTTAGTTAAACTTCTCAGATTTGTAAAAAAATTTTGTTTGATTTAAAGGAATCAGCATTTTCTGACAGCTTGCTCTTCTTAAAAAAAAAGGGACAAACCCCACGTTGGTCAGCTCTGTACTTTATAGTTGAGTTGTGCAGCTAGCCAGATCCTTGTGGCCTAATGACATGATTTATTTTAGCATGTTCAGAGGTATTTTTGTACTCTCTTAAGAAAATTAAATCATAATCACTTAGAGAAGAAAAAAAAACCTGCTGTTTTTATTTAATCAAACCTCTGGCAAGCAAGTGCTTTTTAAAAGCAAACGGTACTCCTTTTTTGCACTTTTTTTTTTTCTGCTTTCTTGTCCAGACAGGCTGACCTTTTAGCTTGGTTTGTAATTCAGTTACTGAAAAAAGAATAACAGTGAGATAACTTGTCTTTGTGGTTATAGGATTAGTCATCCACTTTCTAAGTTTCTAAAGGATTTCAAGGTTTGGACTTCTTGAAGTTCAGTGCTGCAAAATAAACTGACACCATTTGTCATTCCCTTTGTTTAGATGAGCTGTGTACAGCACTTGGGATGATTTTGGAAGTGAATGGGGCTGTTCATACTCATAATTGACACTACGGCTAAAAAAGGAAATTTAATCTTGGAGTTTAGAAGATTAAAATGAATTGCTCTTATTTTAAAAAGCTTTATTTTTTTAATGACCACTCAGCACCCATATCAATGAGTAGACCTTTAGATTGGTTTTCTTCCTTAATACTTCAGGACAATGCTGAGGGTGGTAACAGCTTGCAGAGGTTCTGTGGTTGTGTTGGCTGTGACACCAAAACTTTCCTGAGCCTTGTGAGGATTACAGTAGGGATTAGTGAGGTGCAGTTCTTGGCTAAGAGCAGCCCAGGGATGCCAGTGTTGATCCAGGCTGTTGGTGTTCCCACAGTTCTGCAATCCCAGCTCTCTGTAATTCTGTCTGGGTAGCCAGGGAGAACGGGATGTTTGCTGTAATCCTCTGAAATTGGGGATTTTCTGATACCTCGCCAACAGCAAAGCTGCTCTCTGGTTCCTAAAGGCTTTTGAGGAATAGGGGGAAACCTCCAAACCGTGGGGAGGGTGGGAAGGCAGAGGTGTCTCTGAGCTGGTGAGGAGCAGTGGTGTGTCCAGAGCGTGCCTGTCTCTTCCAGAGCGGCCACAGGAATGGGCTGCTCAAGGTGTGATTGAGAAAGGTCCTTGCTGAACCAGCAGGATCAAACATTGTGGGTGTAAATATGGCCTTAAATAAGATATAGTGGAGTAGCAAAGCTGTGGCAGTTCTTGCTAGAGAAGGGCAGTGGCCTCAGCAGCTGCTGGTGAGACTCCACCAGTGAAGCCAGGCTGGAATGGAGGGGCAGCTTCCCAAGGAGCTGTGATCCTGTGGCTGGTTGGGAGAAGCCTTGCTGAGGTAGCGGGATGCCAGGCTGGAGGGAGACAGAGGCAACTCTCCTTCCTGCAGATGCAGTTTCCAGTTTAGACGTGATCTTCCCAGTGTGTCAGGCAGGGAGAAGGATGGCACACGTGGCCCTCCAGAAATTCTGAAGGGATAGTACAGATACCATGGTCTGGTGTCATGAACCCTTATTTTAATCAAGTAAGCAGAGCTACATGGAAAATAAACTGGAATCCTTACTGGCATCAATACAATAAGGCGCTTTACTCTCAGTAGCCATAAAACTCCACATCTGTGCAAGTGAGGTAGAGCCATCCCAAGCACTTCCCTTGAGAGGCCCTGGGTCTCCTCTGATAGAACTCTCTACTAAGACACACTTCTCCCGTTCAGCTGGGGATCAAAAGCTGAGTGTGTGGTAGTGTCCATCTTTTCTTCCACAAAAGGTGGTGCTGTGATTGCACTTCAATATTTAACTGGCTTAAGCCCACGTGACCTCCAGGTCGTATGATGATCTCATTGAAAGTGGTGTTTCTTTGTGGAAAGCCATCTGCTATTCGGGTGAGGTGGCCTGAGAACAGTCTCCAGATGTGCACTGATCACAGCTCCTGTTCTCTTTCTTTGGGAAGTTTTAGCTGCAGTGCTGTTTTGGCTGGTGCTGGATGCTGCAGCCCATGATGTCTTTTGCCTGTACATTGCCTAAATAATTAAGGTGCGTTAAAAGCAGAAGCTTGTGCTGCTGAGACTTATTTTTCAAATCTTTTGAAAGATTAATATCTGTATTTTTAATCTTGCATGAAATCCCGCAATGAGTGCATTTCATCCACTGCTTTCATAACAGTGAGAAACTTCACTGACATGCTGATGCTAAAAGGGAGGAAAATCAAGATAATTAGTGCTTGTGTAGGCACAAGGGCTTGCTCTGATTTACTGCAGCCCCTCTGTAGCGTGGCTGCTTGACAGATCTGTGAAGTTGTAGGGACCTGATGGATGAGGAAAAATGGTCAGAAAGTGCCAGCAGGTCCTTTTGCCCTTTGCATTTGACAACTTAAAGTGAATAAATAGTTAATGCCCGCTCATACATTACATCAAGGCTTCCTTGTGCTGGAAACGTAAATGAGAACAAGGCACTTAATTTTTAGAGTAGTGATTGAAAGTATGCCAAGTGGTATTGAGGCAGCATTTCAGGAAAAATGCTATGGGAAAAAATGGCAGGCTATTCCAACACCAATTTATATCACCATCTTCAAGATCTAAAGTCTGGAGCACTGCTTAGTGTGAGAAATTACCTTCTACATTTAATTTTGTCCAGAGAAATTGAGGACATTTTTTTTACAGGTTTAAAAAAAGTGCACAGTACTTTTGAGTAATCTGTGTCCTCAGAGTATATTTCATATGAGCATTTAATTGATACCGTGTTTAACCACTCTTTCAAGTTACAGAAAGCTAATTCCAGGATAATCTCAGCTCTTACACTCATCAGAGCTCACATTTGTGAATCCTTGAGTTCTGACACCCCTCCCTGGCTCGTGGTCTCTGTAGCACCACTGCACCCAGCATGCTGCAGGCTGAGCTCTGCTCCAGGGGGGTTGCTACGAACAGCCACAGCCAGAGGCATCCCATGGGAGAGCTCCTCCCAAAAATAAAACTCTGTTTGAGGAGGTGACAGAAGAAAAGTTCAGGAGCTGAGGTGGATGCAACATCAAACTGATCTGCAGGGTTCTGGAGGAGGAAGTGTGAGTGTGCCCTTGGTTTTATCAGCAGGGAAGCATCGTGATAGCCTTGGTGATAGCCAAGGTCAAGTGAAGCAGGAGTTTAATTGTTCTCTGTGAAGAGCCTCCCTTCCCAAAGGACACCTGAACGCTTAATTGACTACTTGTAGGAATTGTTTTATACTTGTCTCTGATATGTAGCCACTTCTGCTGTCGAGTGTGATCATCAACAGCCTCCCTTGAGGGGCTTCCACACAGTTGTAGTCCCAGTTGGTTGTTCTGGTTTTGTTTTTCCAAAGCAGACTGTTGCTACTGTATTACCGTGGTGAAACTTTTCATTATCTCTAACAGCAAATTCCTATTTGGCATTTAATATTTAGCATAGCTTGGGTAACTTGATTTGGGTAAAACCCCTTCTCAAGCCACATTTAGAGTTTTCCTGTGTAAATACACACTAATAAATCCCTGCTGATGGGATTGATGAGTTTCTTGGGGGGCTGTGATCACTGGGTATGCAGTCACTGTTAGATTGCAGCATAAAACTAGGCTTAAAAGGAAGCTATAACAATAAAAGCTGTGCTAAATAGACAATTAATTTGTTTTTTCCTTAGTTCCCATCTAGCTCATATCTTTCCTACTAAGAATTTATTTCCCTCTGTAGCGTGGGAAGCTGCAATTTTATTACTTCTGTATTTTAGTCTTCAAACTCCCACTGCCCCTTATGAAATGATAATTGCTAAAGCCAGTTTTTCTAAAGGCTATATAAAACTTAAAAGTTTGACATCAAGTTATGTTGAGCAGTACATGCCACCTGGAATATCTGGGTGAAAGGCAGGCAGAGCGATTGCTGCAGCTGGGTGTTTTCTTTCTAAAAAGCCACAGGCTTTTGGTAACAGTGGGAGGATATTTGGAAAATCCCCTGAGCATGTGGAAGACAAGTGTTCATACTCACAGAAATTATAGTAGAAGGATATGACCAGAGGGCTAAGGAAGAAGAGAACAACTTCCCAATTTTGTTTGTAGGATTGGCTGTAGTATCAAGACTTGAAAATATCCTCCTTCTGAAAAACTGTTCAAATGCTTCCACCACGAGGAAAGTAACTTCATCTCGCCAGTGTCATATCATACATATTCCAATTTTGTTCCAGAAGTCAGGGTCCATCTGCATGTTTGAAAAGTGATGGTAGAAAAACTGCATCCCCACCCAGGGGATGGAGGGTTCCTGTTTGACACAAGCCTCAAGGCTTTAAAGACAGCATTTAAAAGCAAAGCCCAGATAGCTTGAAACGTTGCAGACATGAGAAGAAAAGGCTTTGTGCTAAATGCAGGGATCAAATTCAGTGTCAGTGAGTAAAAAGAAAGTTTCAGGAGGAACATGTTTTCCACTTGCCCCAAGATAATACTTTTTGATTCCTGTGCAGTCAGTGAGCTAGAGCTTGGCCAAGACTCTTTGTTGGGGGAGAAATGTGTGAAAGCTGCTGGGAAACAGCTCGTTTCTGTTTGATGCTCGTAATTCATGCAGCAGGGGGATTTTGCTGGCAGTGTTTTTGCTAGAGGAGCAACTAAGAATGATGGCTGGAGTGACTCGGGGGTTACTGGACGACCGTATTTATGTCAGTAGTGCAGGCTGGTCCAGGCAGTGGTGACCTTGTGCTGCTCAAGGGCTGTTGAGGGACTGGAGAATGTGCCAGGTCCCAAACTGGTCAAGCTACAGACCTTGCTGTAGGCAAAAAACCAGCACAAGTGCTCCTCAGTGTGAGGGCTGTGGGTACTAAGAGGATTGTGATAAATCATTTGCATCAGCTTCTAATTCAAAAAGGTTTCACCATTTGGGGTTTTTTTTGGTTTTTGTGGGGCAGGGCAGAGGCTGAGTTAATTCTCTAGGCTTTGTGTTTTACAACAGATTTTTTTTATTTATGTGAAACAGAAATCTGGCATGGTCTGTTTAAAAATACCATGGCAGGGTTTGGGGCTGTGTCCTGCTTAGGGCAGAACAGCAGAGGTATAAAGTTCAGACCATGGTGCCCTTGAATATCAAACCTGTGGCTGTGGCTTACATGTCTGCAGAGAGCTTATATTTATTCTCCTTTTGCTGCCTAGGTTCATTTACATTCAGCAGAATATCATGTTGCTGTGACACTTTACCTGACTGTAAGAAATGCAAGTGGGTTTTTTTTCTCCCCCCCTGTTTTTAAAATGCTGATTTGAAAGAACTGCAACTCAGAAACTGTTTGCTGAGTTGAACATTATTCAGTGGGGTAGTTGTCTGCAAATCTGTCAGAAATGCTGACAAAGGAATGTCATGAATAGCTTACAAATCTTCTCCTTGAGGAAGAAATTGTATTTCAGATGATCTGTTCCTGATTTGTCCATCACTACTGCGTAGGCGTAGAAAGGCTGTAGGTTATGTCCTTCCAAAGGATATAATTATGTATGTCCTTCTGAATTATGCAGCAGAAATCATCAGCATATTAAAACAAGATGTTGCTGTCAGTGGTGTCTGAAGAAAACAAACAGCAGGGCTGTGGGTGAGGCTTTCAGATGAACACTTCCACTTCTGACGTTTGTCTTCAGTTGGGCATTTTTGCAGAGTTAAGATTGTTCTCAAAACCTCAAGTAAAAATACAACTGTTAAATGGTTAAAAATTAGCTTTCTCAACATACAAGCTTGCTGGAAGAGTTTCACTGTGCTGCCTCCTCATCATTTTGTTAGATTTGTTTGGCCAACCTTAGAACAAGTATTTTTTATCCAGCTTTACATTTGAAATGAGATTCCTTCCTTTAAAAGTTTGTCTTAGGTATTTGATCAGCATGGACAAAAATAGGTACCTTTTACAGAGACAGTTAGACTTCTTAGAGCTGAGGAGTTGCTGAGAAGTGAGGAGAGGAATGGGACTGAGCCCGTGGCTAAAACCAGCTCTAATTGCAGCTGCTCAGTGCTGAGACTTTACCCCGAGTACCCGTCTGTCATGAGATGCTGTCCTTGTCCTTCTTGTCTGATTTTGCTCCTGGCGTTTCTCTAAGAGAATAATGTCAGTGTCCCAGGAGTGCACCGCTGCAGAAACAGATACACTGGAGTCTAAAACTTCATTTCTGGGAGGAAGTCTGTCTGTGGCATTGGCTTACAGTGAAATGCCAGGCAGCAAAGTGAAATGGAGGCCATCATATTCAGAACAGGTTTTTTTTTTTCCCTTCTAAAGATGTGTGTGTGAGGGGAAGGACAGGCTGAGTAATTGCCCAGGCCAGGTCCCCAGGCTCTTGCTGTCGCAGCCTGAGGCGCAGCGGGAGCAGAGGGCTGGGTGTCCCCTGCTCTGCGTGGCTCTCATGGCTCTCATTAGCCATTGGGGACCTGTCAGTCTCCCATCAGCTCGTCTGGGCTGAGCAGTCACCTCCTGGACCTTTCACCAGTGCTGCCCTTTGGCTTCTCCGCCCCTTCCAGGAGTAGCGTGGCATCCACAGCCAGGGTTATTCCCGATGAAAACTCTGCGAATAGTTCATCCTCACTGACACAGCACTGCTCACAGGATGCTCCCGTGCTCCCAGATTCCTGCACCACGTGGACTTGTCTCCCTTCCTTCTCCCACTGTCCCCACTGTGTTTAACCCGTGCTCAGGCTCCGTAAGCAGCCGCCTTGCTCTGCGTCATGCAGGTAACCCACTTCCCAGCTGGTTCATGTTAATATGAATCTGTGGGCTCTGCCCACTCCAGACTTAGCTGTGCTCCAGCATCTTCCATACTCTTTAGCCATCTGTCCTGACAAACACAGTCCCGGGAATTGTCAAAGCTGTTGTGTCCCTTGGTAAGCAGTTCTTAAACTCTGCAGGGAGACTTCGTGTGTCGGTGTCCACGAAGGATGTCCCGTGGTGCTCCATCCTGTTCAAGGACAGCAGTAGGGCAGTGTTCTCTTACTGCCACGTGTTCTGGAGAGACCAGCTCTGTGCATCTGCTCTGCCAGCTCAGGCTCTTTGTTTCTGGCTCTGAGCAGCACCCAGCACTTCAGGAGGATGGCAGAGAAGGCTCAAAGGGCATCCATGGAAGATTGCAGCCCTAGGGCAATTTCTGACATCTAATGCTTGGCTTAAGCCTTGAGCAAGGTGTTTTAGATTTGTTCCAATACTCTCTTTAAGCAGTCCAGCACTGGGAGAGCTGTAGCTGCTTAGTGTATTCAGTACTTGTGTTAATATTTTCTTCTGTTTTGCATTTTTATTTGACTTTTCAATTCCCTAGACTGTGAGGAAGTGGAATGTTGAATAATTACCTGCTCCTTAATAAATTAGTGTGAAAAGGCAACCGGTGCCATGCATCAACTTAAACTGCTGTCTGTTAAAGTTGCATTAATGTGTATAAATAATATATATCTTTGTGGAGGAAGTGCTTTGTCTTTCTAATGAACAGTTGCCTGATTGGGAAGGCTGAAAGACTCTATACCCTGGGCAGAAAGGTTGTTTTACGTGTGCCTGGATTATTAAAATGGATTTGTGATCCTGAAACAGCAACTAGGAAAGATCTTGTTTAGCAGAGTATGCTAAAGAACTTCAAAAGACATTGTGAGAAAACAGGTAGCAGGTGACTTTGTGATTTAGGGACTGGTATCTCTTCCGCCTCAGGAAAAGGGACCAGAATTTCCGTATCTTAGTTTTCAGGAGTGTTGCAAACTGCCATTAAACATTCATTTGTTGCCTTATAGTAGGCAGCAAACATTTCACTGCGTGTTTTGGTTCAGAACTGGCTTGAAGAATAACCATGACAGCTGACTAATTAACAGCTAAACTAGGACAGCCCCACTTGCATGTAACTGAAATAAAGATAAGTCGCTTAATTATGACATTTGTTGAAAGCAAAAAAATTTGACAGTTCTTTGTGCACAAGAAAAAGCCCAAATTATTTTGCATATTCTTAGCATCCACAGCAGGTGCTCACTGATAGCAGGCGCTGCACAGTCATTTCTGTCCTGCTGCAGAGCCTGTAAAACAGCCTCTCTTGTGGTCACTTGGTCTTGGATGGGAAAAGAACTGGTGCTTAAGTAAACATCTGAAGCACTTCCAGTGTCCGTATTTTTACCATTATACTAAAATCCTGTTGTTCCGCAGGTTGTAATTTTATAACATTACATAAAGCATGTAGCTGCAGACAACGTAGACTGTCCCAGGCCACACTTGGCATCTGTAATCATAGAGCAAAACTTTTCTGTGCCAGTTCTGAGCAAATTGGCACAGACAAGAGAGCCAGTTAAACAGAGGGCAGGCAGAGAGAGAATTCAGGGAGAGGGAGCTTGTCCAGACGAGCCTGACATCTTCACGCGTACAGGAAAATACAAATTGTACTTGCATATTTTATCAGTACAAGGCTGACCCAAAGTGACCTGGTGTGTGTTTGTGCTCTGGGATTTCTGGAGTAGCAGAGTCTGAATTCTTCACCATGATTGAGATTCAGCCTGATTGTACATAATTGCCTTTTTTTTTCACCTGCAGCTTTTGTCAGTGATATGATTTTCTTCCTGTTCCCTCTGTCTCCATTTTTCATTTAGCATAAGGAGGTTTAGTTGCAAGGAAAGGGGAGGAGAAGAGAACTTTGCTTTCCTTCCATCTCAATGTAGCATTTCTATCCTAAGCCTGCAAAACGAAGCATTAGAAAAGCAACTCCGTGGGGGAAACACTTCACTGGTTGGTTGTATGCTCACACTGCCAGTAACCAGAGCATGTAATGTACCTGTGAAATGAGCAGAAGCAGTATCCTGAGGCTCACACCTCTCTCCCTGAGAGCAGCAGCCTGGAGCAGAGCTCTTCGTGTCTCTCCCTGCTGGAAGATGCGCTGTGGCCGTCAGAGGAGCAGCAGGATCCCTGCGGGTGTGTGGGTGGTGGCTGCACTGATGCCAGTGTCTGTTCCTCTTTTGTCTCCCTGCTAGCTGAAGGCTTGGAGCGTGGATGAGCTTCAGAAGAGGCTCTCTGCCCTGGACCCCATGATGGAGCAGGAGATTGAGGAGATTCGCCAGAAGTACCAATCCAAGCGGCAGCCGATCCTCGATGCCATCGAAGCCAAGAAGCGGCGGCAGCAGAACTTCTGAGCCACGGGTAGAATGTTCTTCCATCCTCAAACAATCAGCCCCTTGCTTTTATGACTACTGAACAGATTGATTTCTATTGAAATATGCTAGCAAAATAGAGGGCAATACTTCTGCTCGTTTATTTTTCCATAGCACCTTTGTGAACTCAGGAATGCCATTCCGTGGAAAATCCTGATTGTATGTTTTAAGGTTAGACATATATTTAAAACATTATTCCAAAAGAGTTCTGTTACTGTTTTTAGGAGGATTGTTTTTAAACCAGAGGAACCCAATAGAAATAGGCTAATGAAAGTTGGCTCACTCTCTTTTCAACTGAACTTTCAGGAGTCCGTTTTGGTTTAAGTTAACACGGATTGTTGTCGTAACAGCTGATTCGTTTGTGGGCTTTTTGTTTTTGTTCTCCTTTGTGAATGCACAGACTGCATTCAATTTCAAGCTGTTAACTGTTTCTACTGTTAAGGTACTGTTAAGTTTTAGGTCACTGAAGAGAGCAGGTGAGAACATGTTCGAACTGTTCCAGCCTTTTGAAAGAAACTTAAATCTCAGTTTTTAAAAAGCCTGTAATAAGCCCCATGCCTTACACTGTGTGCTTTAAGCAAGTGTGATTTCTTCAAGACCTCAGTTTTGTCCTCGTTTTGTGTACTTTATGAATTTATATGAGTAGATAAAGCATGTTGTGCCTCCATAAGAAATGACATTCTGTAATTTAAAATCCACACCCACTTAAAACCAAAAGCCAGTCAGTGATCTGATACCCCTTTGTCTGTCTGTTTGGAAATGTCCTTCAGGGAGACCCTGCTGAGAATGGAGTGCTGGGAAAAGGAAACAGTGTTTGAATGGGTGGAAGTTGTGTGAACCTCTCTCAGGAATTAGGTACTTCGGCTGTGTCTAAGAGGACTTAGAAATCTCCACAGCTTGTGAAATATTTTATAGGCTTCATTTCAAATTTACATCTTTAGATGCTTGAGTAGAAACTTGATTTCACAATCCTTCACATTTCTGCAAGGTTTAGCACATCAGGAGAGTTGAACGGAAAGTAAAGACTGTTGAATTAACAAAGCTGTGCATTTATGGTGGTGGAGCAGAGGCGGAGTTGATCTGCATGAGAAGACAATTACCAATGTCCTGCTGGAAGAGGTTCAGTCTCTTCCAGTTCCTCTGGATGCACTTGTTTTGTTTTTTTTTAATTTCCCTGCCATCCCTGCCCAGCACAGCCCAATCAGCCACAATGCCCCAAGCACGTACAATCGCTGTGAGGACGGTGCAATCAGCTCACATCAGAGTGGAGAGTAAAACAAAGCCTGTTTGCAGGGCAGAGACTGAGCAATGCCTCTGCCCCGCGGGCTCTGACAGCAGAGCTGTGTAGTTTTAGGTGTTCCTAGCATATGATGGAATGTTTGGACAGAGCAAGTGTTTCTACCAATATATTTTTATTTTGCTGTGATAGAGGGAGCAGTTTCCATGTCGTGCTTCTGAACCAGGCCTTGGCACATCACCTAGATAATTAAACAGCAGTGTCTCCTGAATCCAGTGCTGCTACAGAAGTGACATGTTCGTTTCATGTTTCTGTAGGGTCTTGTTTCCCCACTGGAGCAGGCTCTTGGCTACTGCTCACAGTTCTGCTCCACAGCTGTGAAAGGAACCAAGCCATTCTTACCCTCTGCAGGGCTCCTTGCATCGGTTTGTCTCAGTTTGGTAATGCAGTGGGATCACAGCTGTCCCTAAGGGAAAGGGAGGCAGTAAGCAGTGTTTGTAGGGTGCTGCAGGAAGAGCACATCCTGGGATAGCCAGCAATCTGATAGCCTCAGGTGTTGGGAAACATCAGGGCTCATACCCTGCTCATCTGGAATCTGTGCAATAGGCTTTGCCCTAACCGTGTCTTTATGGTGAGCAACATTCATGAGCATCCTTTGCATCAAAGAAACTCCCCCAGCTTAGGAGGGAGCTCTCTGGTCAGTGTTGGATCTTGTGTAAGTCACTTGGGTGGATCTGGCCCAGCACCTCTGGGGTGACAGACGCAGAGATCTGTGACGTGGTGAATTGTGCACTGCCTGCGTGTGGCGTGGGTCAAGCCTGTTCTGCTGGAAGGAGTTTTTCCTCTGCACTGGGTAGGTAACTCTGTAGAGATTAGAGGGCATTAGAAACCCCAACTTTTAGGTGAAACACCACGGGGTGGTGTCTATTTACAGAATATGCAACCTGTGACTGCTGTAACTGAATGTAAGCACTCTTGAAATACTCTGCTTTGCTGACGTGATTGTCTTAAAATATAGCAAACAAACCAAAATAACTAAAACTGGTCCAATGGCTTAACTGTCTTTGAACCTTTCTTAAGTGCTTGCAGTGGGTGAGATTTAATTATGTTTCTTGCACTTGGAGCTGTAATGCAGAGGAATTATTTTCTCTGTCACTGATTTTCAATTTGTTAGAGAAAATATTTCCCTTTTTGGTCCCTTTGTAGAATGTCTGGGAGCACAATACCTGTTCATTTCTCAAAATCCTCCAAGCTAAGACCAAGGCTGGTACCATAAGGGAAGGATGTTTTGACAAAGTTTTAAGCAAAAAAACTTGCTTAATTGTGAAGCTGTATCCATGTGCTCCTTGGGTCCATCTGCATTGTGGAAAGGGTTCTGGACAAACCATTCTCTTTGCTTCTAAAACCCAGAGATACTGATGGTGTCAGTCATGTGAGACTTACAAATGTGAAGTTTGTAGCTTTAACTTTTTTTGTAACAAAGAAATTAGCAACACTGGCATAAACTGCTGACTTGAAATGCTGTTTTGTAAGATCTGGCTGTTTGTATATAATAGTGTTGGGTCTTTAGTTTGTATATGTATGAAACAGTAACTTTTATTGCATTCCCCTCGGTTTGATACAGGAGATTTTGTTTGATCTTTCTCAGATATCTTGCCTTATTTGTTCAAAGGGGCAAATAAATTGTCCCTACCTGAAAGCATCAGTGTTTGTGACTCATATTTATGCATTAAAATACTTTGGGGTGTTACTGTTTATCAGGACTAGTTTTAACATGATGCACCTCTAGCCAGCCAGTGTTATGCAACATTCCGGAGGAGAGTACAAGAAACACAGGCAGTGAACATGGCAGACACACATTTTAAAATGTTACTAATTCTGCAGCTCGAGGTGAGATTGCTTGAGCAGAGGGGCAGCTCTGTGTGCTGGCAGCTCTGTGGGGGTTCAGAGGTGATGCTCAGGCAGTTCCAGCAGTGAGGAGCACAGGCAGCCCTGCCTGGAGCTCCAGTCGTGCAGGAGGGATGTTTGCCCCACAGCAGATGGGGATGCTGAGCTCTGCTGTAGGTCCTTGCTGTCTCTGCAGCAACTTCCCTGAGCCTGCAGGCAGGTTTGGGGCTAGGTACATATCCATTTATCCACCTTCCTACGCAACAGGTGAGGCTAGAGGCTCACTCCTAATTCTGGCTCACTTGCTGCACTTTGAGCTTTCTAGCTCAGGAAAAGATGAAGCTGACAGTGAGTGGGTGCTGCCTTCCAATGGTGAACTGTTGGCTTCGATGTGGTTTCCCTGAGCAGTTACTAAATCTCTCCTGGAGGGATGACTAACTGGAGCAGAGACAGAATTCATTCAGGAGTCAGCTTTGGTTAGCAATTCCGGAAGAAACAAAATAGATCTGAGCTTTTAAATGTTGGGAAGGAGCATGGAAATCAAAGGGAGGGAGGCTGCCGGCTTTTCTAGTAACTGGGAAAGCCTGGAGCTCTCACACGTTCTCAGCAACATTACCAGGATATTGTGGAGCCCCAGAACAAAGGGAGGGAGGGTTGTGCAGCCATACCAGGGAGTGTTTGCATGCACTCCCTCCGTGCTGGCAGCTCTGCACCTGCTGCACAAACTCCTGCATGTGACTAAAAACCCAACAACAGGTACCCATGAGCTGGGACTGATGTTTAGCCTTGGTTTTCTCCCCCATAAGGGAAAAAGTCAGCTGTCCACTAAGCCCATAGCACCAGCGGTTTTTAATAATTATTAGCACTGAGGTACAGGGGCTGCTGTGCCAGTGTCCTCTTTGCCCAGCTACTCATTTCCTACACCCTCATTTTGTACCATTCCCTGCTGTCCACAGGCCAGAAGAGTCTGAGCTTGGATAAATGCTTTGAGCGTTGGCTGACAGCCCTGCCTCGAGAGTTGACAATTTTTCATTTCACTAATCACTTTGGCAAAATTTTGAAGAGTCAAACCAGGAAATACCCATCAGCTCTTTCCAGACTGAAAGTTAATTGCTCTTTAATTTAAGAGCCCAGGAAGAAAGCCAATGTGTTTAAAAACTTTAAAACAATTCCATCTACAAAGGACTGTCCTGCTCCTCTCTAGGTTGTTGTTGTCCAAATCAATACAGTGCTGGATGTGGAGGGAGCCCAGAGTCCCTGAGTCCCATCCTGAGTGGTCACAGCAGCCTCTTGCAGACCTGTCTGTGCACAGTCAGCAGACAACTGAGCTGTAGGGTGCATTTTCCTCAGCCCAAGGGGCTCACAAGCTCTGGACCATCATTCCTTCACCACAGAGAGCATGATCTTGAAAGAAACCTGGGGCAGTTTTTCCCGCTCTGCTGCTCTCACCAGACTCGAGGTCTGGATGTGAACATGCATTGCTGGTGCTGTGCCTCCCTGCACGCCTGACCTGTGGTTTTTATTCCCTGAAATAGTGTGCCCTGTCTAGGCATATTTGGTTAATTTAATTCCATGCCTTCAAGGCTGCTCATTTGGCTTTCTCAGATGGTTAGAATGGAAGTCTTGATTTTGTGTGTTTCCTACAACTAAGTTAACATCCTGGGTTCAGATAAAGGCTAAAGTGAACCCATAAATATATGCAGATGTTGGAGCTGTCTCACTACAAGGCATAAGTGGTTTAGCATTATTTGGTAAAAAAAAAAAGAAAAATGGAATTACTGCACTGTTTGTCTTTACTGATCTCCTTACATAGTTCAGCAAATGGAAGTATCACTGATTTAACATGTCAAGCAGTGTGCTTAAGCAATGAGATCTGATTTTTGCTGAGGTCAGCAGGGCTGTAGGAATCTGTGAGCAGGGGAGATCCCAGAAACACTGCCAGTGAGGAGTCTTTCCTTCCTACTGATGAAGCCCTTTAAAATCTCCTGGTTTTCTAATTACCAGCCGAGTGCACAGACCATGCTCAGGGTAGTCATGGATCTGAAAGTTGGCAAAGGAAAAGAAGTTTTAAACAAAGGTAATGAAGTTTACTTTGTCTCTTTGAGCAGAGTTGTCTAATTCTCAGCTGCATTAAATAGCTTAATAAGGTCACTCCTTAATCACCATTCCCTGGAGGCAAGAGAGTCATGCTTTAGTCAATCATTTTCTGAATGTGGAAAGCAGCTTTGTAGGAATAACCTGATAAAGTGTGTAATTGATTTACCCACTGTATCAAAAGAAAATGCAGCCACTCAGGAAAACTGATTAGGGATTAGCAAAAGAACACGAGTTTCCTCCTTGCCTTAGAAATAGTAAGGCAGGCCGGTCCTGGCAGCCCGGCGCTGCAGAGCCGTGTCTCACCGGGGAGCGTGGGCTGTGCTCGCCCACTCTGCTGCTGGGCACCTTCCTGCACCCGGCTCTTCCCTGCTCTGCACAGCTCGAGCTCTGCCTGCACAGCAGTGGGAGGATTTTCCTAGTGCAGTTACTCAGAGCCATACAAATCCCAATGTCTTCACAGAGAGCAGGAGGCTAAAAAAAGAAAACATCTTTCGTGGCTTTCCCAAACCCGAGCTTGGAGCTCTCGTGCACCGGCCCCCTCCGATGTGCCTTTGCCATGTGGCAGAGGGGCTCACAGGAGATCCTGCCTTGCTTATAGCCCCCAAGGGAGGGGAGCTTTTGCCTTGGGATGATCAGCAGCATGTGGATTTTTCATTTTTTTAGTGGAAAAGCTCTCAAAGGAATTAAGATTAAACTGTTTTTATCCCTGACTGCTCTTACACCCAGCAGAGGAATGCACCTGACAGGGAGAGCGTGGTCCTGCCCTCCCCAGCCAGCCCCTGCAGAGCAGCAGCCTAGAGACACCCCTCATGTCAGAGCATCCGAGAGGCCACATCAGGATTCCCTCCCTCCCAGCTGCGATGCCTGGCTCCCTGTGTGGCTGCTCCCAGAGCCCACCAGCTCCAACCCCTTCCCTCACACCCCATGAATGCCTCGTCCACTGAGCCTCAGGAAGGTGGGTTACCCAAACTGCTCCAGCCAGGGTGACAGCAGCGGTCCAGGCACGAGGACCAGCTGTCTGCACACCATCCAGAGCCGGGGTGAGGTGGGAACTGCTGTGCTCCAAGGTGGTGCTGGAGCTGGCTGACAGGGACCTGCAGAGCTGTAGGAGCAGCTCGGCTGCTCCTGCTCACCTCGACCATGCTCACCCCGTGGGCTGCATGAGCACATCCAGCTGCCACAAAACAGAAACCAGCGTCCACAGCAGATCACCAAGGTCTTTAATAAAATATACAGTATGCATCCCATGCATAGATAGAAAATTAATTTACATGCTCCTAATTATTTGCATAATGCTTTTTCATTAATAGATGTCATTTACTCTTCACATTTGAATACATTTTGCTACTGGAATATTCATGTTGAGAAGGGGAAACTCCTTCCTGTATTCAAGTAACAGTGCAGCAGGAGCTGGTCGGAGCAGAGGGTGCTGCTCTCCAGTCCCAGCTCCCAGCAGGAATAAGCGCGGAGCGGACCACGAACCGTCGGTACTGGAAGACTTGATGATGCCAGAAGCGTGGCACCCTCCCATCCCACACCACTGTTCCTTGGGGACCCTCCCTGAGTCCCACTGGGTTTGGAAAGGCTGGGCCTGCACCGGTGTTGGTTTGGCTTTCCTTGCCCGTGACCAGCAGATCGCTACAGGCAGAGCCAGCACCGGCGGCTGTGCTGAAACCCAGCCAGGACAACCAGCAGCAACCCCCACGATCCAGGTACCTGGAGTCATCCTGCAGCCATCAACGTGTGTTTGAGGTGATTTGGGATTGCGGGATGCACGTTTCTCCTGCTCGGAACAGGCATTGCTGGGTGCACTCCTCTGCGTGCAACGGAGCTGCACGATTTCCAAACAGAGAACGGGGGCTGGGAGGGCAAGGAAAAGCTCTGCAGGGAATTAATGCTGTGCTGGGAGCAGCCCCGAAAGTGCACAGGTGGGCTGGGGACCGGGCAGGGAGGGGGTTTGGTGTCCCAGGCCGACCTCCCTGCCCGGCTGTGAGGTGCTCAGGGGCTGCGGTGACAAGGAGCAGTGCAAGGTCCCCTCTGCCCCGGCCCTCTCCCTGCAGAAGGAAGGTGAGTGCAGCGGCACCTGCAGAGCTCAGCTCCCTGTGGGGACGCCTGGGGCAGGGTGATCCCCTCCTTACAGCCCTCCTGCCCCTGCCTGGCGCTGAGATACGGAGGGAAGAGGCAGAATTAAGCCAGGCTGGGGGCTGTGGCGAGGGACACCGGGGCTTGGGGGACAGCCCCAGTGGGATTGGCTCCTCATTTCCCCCAGCTTGATCCCCTCTGGCTGCTGCTGCCCCAGAGGACAGTGTTCCTTCTGCCTGGTCATCCCCGGCTGGTGTCCCTCCCCCATGCATGGGCAGTGCTCCCCCCTGTGCCACACCCAGCACAGCCCCAGCCCCAGATCCCTGGGGGTCCCAGCAGTGGCAGTGCAGGAGAGCAGATAAATCCTGGCTGCAATGGAAAGAAGGTGAGGTTCAGTCGGTCCCACTGCAGGGGCTGGGGACCATGGGGCTCACCCTGAGCTGGACACTGCCTCTCCTCCCACACAGACTCATTCCCAGGCCCCTTTCCTCTATGGCTGGGGGGGGCAGTTGAGCCTTTTGAGGCTGTTTGCAGCTGGGGGTAGGACAAGGCTGGGGCTGGAGTTGTTGTCGACCTGGCACAGGATCTGTAAAGGCTGCCAGCCTGGTTGAGGGCTGCCTCACCCTTGAGCTATTTAACCACACCCTGGACAACACAAAACCTCGGGGCAGAGGAAAATCCCCTTCCGTACAGCTGGGGCAGTGCCTGATCAGGGGTCAATTGTATTTCTTATTTTCTGCCTCCCTTTCTGGCAGGGGTATACCCAACACCACAACCTCCCTTTGCAGCCACGGGTGAGCAGGGTGAAGGCTGAGACACGTCCAGGCAGGCGCAGGGTCTGGAAGCAGCCAGCACCCACCGGGCATCTCCCCCAACCCCTCCTGTCCCTCTCAGGGCAGGGGTGATGCCGGCTGTGGCTCCTCCGCCGTGTCCCGGTGCCGTGCTCCCCGTGAGCAGGCAGGTCCCACGTGCCCCAGGGCCGCAGTGCCAGGGGTCAGGGGCTGGGGTGGGCGCCGGGGGTCAGACCACGGCGGTCAGGGCTGCTCCTGTCCAGGGAGGTCTCGCTCAGAGCCTCCGAGTCTCGGTCGTGGCTGGAGATGCTCCCCTCCTCCTCGGGGTCCTTCTTCCCGCTGTTCCTCACGGCCGCCTCCAGCGCCTTCTGCTTGCGGTAGAAGTGGGAGAACTTGTTGAAGATGATGGTGATGGGCAGTGCCACGACCAGGATGCCCCCCAGGATGCAGCCCGAGGCCGCCAGCTTCCCCGCCACGGTGACGGGCACCACGTCGCCATAGCCCACGGTGGTCATGCTGACCGTGCCCCACCACCAGCACGCTGGGATGGTGTCGAAGCCGACGTCTTCCTCCTTCTCAGCAGTGTAGGCCACTCCAGAGAAGACAGAGACCCCCACAGCCAGGTAGAGCAGTAGGATCCCCACCTCCCGGTAGCTGTGCTGGAAGGCAAAGCAGAGCGTTGGTCAGTGGGGGCCACCACACCCAGCACGGCCAGGACACGGAGATCCCACAGTGCCAACACAGCCCTGCACACAGACTCCCTGCACGCCTCCATCAGGGATCTCAGTGCCTCTATCCACCTCTGCTGTGGGATGTCCTGCTCCAGGGGTGGGCTGGGATGGGGCAGGAGTGCAGGGGCAACTCAGATCTGGGGCGAGTGGTGCAGCCAGGAATCGTTCCTGGCACCCACAGCTGCCTCTCTGCACTCCCCCAGCCTGCGAGTGCTGGGAGGGAAGACAGATCTGTGCTCCCCAGCCAGGGATCCCCGGCAGAGGCTGCTCCCCTGCCTCCAGCACTCACTCTGGCCTGATCTCAGCTAACAATATTTAGCACATTTTCCTTTTAACTTGGCAGGTCCCCAGAAACCACCTAATAGGCAGCCACTAAAAGAAGCAATTTGTACCTTCCCGAGTCGCTGGCACTGTGCGCAGGGAGGACGTGGCCTCCGCTGCAGGCTCAGCTCAGCTCTTACCCAGGTCTCAGCCCAGGCTCCCTGGGGACCCCAGAGTCCCGGGTCCCTCCTGTACCCCAACACCACCAAGCCTCAGCATCCATGAAACCCTTTGTTACACACGTGTAGAAACTCCTGTTTCTGAGATAATTACATTCCCTTCAGGCTTTGCTGCTCCTCCGTCGGAGACTCCCAGTAAACATCAGAGCTGACATGAAACCAAACATCCCTGGTCATCAGGGCAGTCCAGGGATCCATGCAGTGTCAGCATGGGCTGGTCTTAGCACCCATCCTACAGGGTGCTGCAAGCCCCAGCTTGACGAGATACAGCCCAAGGGGTGTGGGAGCCTTGGTGGGAACGGAGCCATGGGACACCCATGAGGGCAGAGGTGTGCAATGCTCCTTGAAGAAGCCATCGTTTCTCTGGTTTCAACCTAAAACCTTTGTGCTGCAATCTTTCTTTGTATATTCCTAATATTTGAACGAAGTATAAACCTGTGCCAGAAGCCCAGGGGGAAAAGGCAGAGGACAAGGCAGCAAGTCATGCCGGGAAGAGACTGCCAGGGGACAGACTGCCACCACCATCCTCCCAGCAGGGCTTGTCCAACCACTTTTTGACTGCCACAAGTGAATTTTTTGGATGTTTCTGCCCACTGACCTGCCAGCTTGCTCTTCATCTTTTGGGGAAAGGAAAGCAGAGCTTTGATTGTGGGGATTTTTTCCCAGTCTCCTAACAAGCAGAGAGTGCTTTATTGGAGACCACATAATGGCTAAAGGAAACAACATTCGAGCAAAGCAAACAGCAGCAGATGTGGGAAAAGGCTTCTGTGGTCAGGATGAGACTTTAAGGAGGTGGATTCATGGCAGGGAGCGAGGAGACTTTGCTTAGACAGCTGGCAAGAGCTGTTCAGCTAATGCCAGTAATACCAAATAACCTCCTCTTCCTCCCCCTTCCTCCCCCTTCTCTTTCTCCTCCCTCACCTGTGGCTGCAAATGCCCTATAGCAGTGCCAGGGGAGTTCCTCGAGGAGGACAAACAGCTCAGAGCCAAGGATGTGACACCTGGCCAAGAAAGACCTGCTCCTGGCTGGAAGTTAACAGCGGGTCTGTACATCCCAGCTGGGGACCAGCAGCACCGAATAACCTCATACATTTTTAAAGAGTATCTGTTCTGGCCCTGGGATGTGTTGGAGGGGGAAGGCAAAGGGGAAGTCAGGCAGCTCAATAGCTCCTGCTGCTTCAGTTTACAAGCAGGGTCAGGGTTTGCAGCACAGGGAAGGCTCCAGGAAGCTCCCAGCTGATCCTCAGGCGCTGGCTGCCACCTATTTGTAGCCATTTATCTGCAAAATTTCTGGTTTTCTCATTGATGGAGGGGGAAGGCAGCTGCAGCTGGGGGTTGGCTGGGATGCAGTTTTAACCAGGGTTTGAGTGGGTTGCAGGCTTAGCAAGTAGCCAGCCTTGGAAGAGGCAATGCTAGGTAATAAAAGCCTCGAGCAAAAAGCCCTCCAAGCAGCAGTCTCTCCAGGTTCCTGCCAAATGCACATCTTTCCTCCAGCACAGCAGAAGACAGTCGGAATGGAAGAGCCCAGTTTGAGTCTTGCCAGAAATACCAGTGTGGGGACTGAGCAAAGATGGCCCGTGGTAGCGACAGCAGGGTGATGTGGGATGTGCAGTTCCACCTCTTTGCATATTTAGGCCCCTGAGGGGACAGACAGCAACTCCTGTGGATCCCTGTATGTGCTGTAATTACCCAGGGACCAGCATCTATCAACTGCCAGTGGGAGAGGGGCTCCAAAGCCGCACCCGGGGAGCTGCAATAGCGGTAATGGATGTCGGGCATGGCGGGGAGGAAGAGCAGAGAGGTGCAGGAAGCCTCTCCTCAAATTAAACATGCTCGCTGTGGATCAGGCCCCAGGCAATCTGAGGACTGTTCAGGGTTTATGATGCACAAGTGGCAGAATTCCCTCTGCTAGCACTTTAGTGGCAGGGGAACCATCACTCAGCTTGCCAGAGCCATCGCTCCCGCTTCCTGGCTGTTAACAGCCTTCGCTGCTCTGCTCCTGCTTTCTGCTTTCGCAATAGGAAGTAAATTATGATTAAAAAGACGTTGTAATTTATGTGCCCACTAAATCACAATGCCAAGCTGCTGCATCAGATTTGTGTCTTTGCTCATCCCCATTTAGAGCTGGCTACGGAGTCCCCAGGAAGGGGCACTTTCCTGCACGTCACGGGGTGAATCAGCTGCTCGCCAGAAGCCAGAGCCGGGATACTGCCGGCTCCCCGGATCTTGTTTGCTGCTGAGTAATGTGCACATGAGTCCATCAGTGCCTGCTCTGCTGAAAGGTGGTGTTCATGCTGGGATGGAGCACCGACAGGACTTAGGGAGCCCTTTCCATGTGTGCAAGTTTACTTAAATTTCACCAGCAGTGTTACCTGGGACTGTCACTTGTCAGTGCTCTTTCAAGGTGAGCGTTCAGAAGTAAGTATGATGCAGGTAGGACTTCAGGCATCTTCATTTCAAACAACCCTCCCTGGATTTTGTTTCAGCAGGTTTTGAGGATGACAGGAATATTTTGATGCTCTGTGGGCTCTGCAGGATTAGTTCTGGGCAGGGCTGATCCTGTTTCACAGCAGAAGCTGGCAGAAGACCTTTTCTGCTGCCCATCCTCAACTCCATTCACACTCAATGGTTGCTTTTCTCCATGACTCAGCCATGGGAATGGGTCCAACCCCAGCAGCCGAGTCCTGCCGATGCCAGTACACCCCATGCCAGCCCTGTCACTGCTGCAGCAGCAAAAACAGGGTGTCCCCAGCTACTCATCCCTGTGATGGCCCTTCAGAGGGAGCAGCAGGAGGAGCTGCAGCTCCCTCCCATGCCAGGCACTGAGTGGGAGGAGGGTGTCCCTTTGGTTGAATTTCAGGCTCTGTTACAAAGATTGCTTCCTTGGCCATTCGTTTGACACATGGATTAATTGAAGGGGGGAAAGCACAGGGATATTTGCACAAGCAATGCCTGAAAAAACAGTCTTCTGGTTTGAACGTGGGGCCCAGGGGCAGAGATAAGGTGTTTTCCCTGTTGGTCATCCCCCATGCCCAGCATGAGCCCCGTCTGTTGTGGGGCATTGAGGGCATGTGTCACTCTGAATCTTAGCAGGCTCAAGGATCAGCTTTAGGATTCCTATTGATGCAGTCAACAAGAACCAGGGACAACTAAAGGCCGAGTTTAATTTGCCTCTGCATCAGGCTGGATTTTCTGTGTAAGCACAGGAGGTGAGTTTCCTCCTCCCCAGATTCAGGAACATGGCCCTCAGCACAAGGGTGGAGGGGAGAGATGGTGGGGGTGAGCAGAACCACACCGGGTGTGGAGGCTGGTCCTGCTTCACCACTGAGCTGCAGTGATAGAGATCTGGCTGCAGCACGGGGATAGTGAGGATTGCATGACAGATTTCAAGTTGCCCTTGGTCTGTCTGAAGAGGCCAGGGGTGCTGTGGATGGGGGTCTGGAGAAACACAGCCTTGGGGCATGTTATGGGGGATGTGGACCCTCTCACCAAACCTGCAGGGATGCTGCTTCTAGGCATGCCTGAACCCCGGTCCTCCACTCAGCATTTCCTCCTCCAGACCTTCCTCCTGAGGACCACATGGTCCTGGGACCAGCTTCCCCCAGCCCTGCACACCAGGTTTTCCATCACGCTGAGGGGCAGCTGCTGGTAACCCAGGCTCTGCTGAGGGCACACACCCTGCCTGGGGCTGGTTGTCCCAGGCCATGCAACTCACCCTTTGCTTTTCTACTGCTGCTTTGTGCCAGTCCCGACCTCACTGTATCCTGAAGCATTCAAGTATCAGCTCAGCTGGACCAGGATTGCTATGTTTCCCTAAATGGCCAGGCACCAGGGGTTGGACACTGGCCTGTGGTCAGCTGGCAGCATACCCTTAGGAGGTTTCCCCTTTTCCCAGACTGGGGACAGGAGCAGCCCTGAGCCATGCACACTGGTGCTGGCAGACCCAGCAGCTGCTGGCTGGTCTGCTACCTGCTCAGCAGGTCACTCCCAGCCCAGCTAGGCACTGACTCACTTCTGGTGGCACATCCCCATCCACACGTGTGGCTGAGTCCATTCCAGTGCTGTGCAATGAGGCTTTCATACCACAGCGGGATGGCTGAGACCCTGGAAGCACCAGTGCTGCACGAAGCAAAATGGGGTGGATTGGTGTTTGTGCCGTGTGTGTACAGAGCACTCGTGCAGCCACTGCTCCTCACACCTGTTTGCTTTAGCAGACAACCAATAGCCCGACCCACTGCCCCGAGCAAGCTCCCCAGGCACCACCCAGAGCTGGGAGCTCACTGCAAATAGGGACTTCCACATCCCCCAGCCACGCCAGGGCTCTCCTTCTTGCCCAGAGACTAAAGGAGTAGACAAGGAGATAGAGAGCCAGTTTACCTTCAAGGTGGCCCCCAGTGACCTCAGTCCAGTGGAGTGCCGAGCCAGCTTCAGCACCCGGAATATCCTCATGAGCCGGAACACCTGCACGACCTTGCCCAGGTTGCCCAGCTCCGAGTCACTGCCCATGGTAACGTCCACCAGGAGGGTGAAGTAGAAGGGCAGCACCGAGACAATGTCAATCAGGTTCAGCGGGTGCGTGAAGAACTTCCTGGGGTTGGGCGAGAGCAGGAGGCGGGAGGATACTTCAAAGGTGAACCAGGAGATGCAGAAATACTCCAGCTTGTGCAGGATGGGTTCGTCGAGCACGTTGCCATTCTCATCCACCTCCTGGTACTCGGGCATGCTGTGGATGCACATGGTGGCTATGGACACCAGCACCACGCTGATGGACACAAAGCTGAAGAGTTTGCTGGGGATGGAGTAGCCGGGGTTCTCCATGGTGAGCCAGAGGCGCTTGCGCACGTTGCCGCAGCGCAGGGTGCTGTAGCGCAGCAGGTCGTGGTTGATGTCAGAGATCTCATCAGGGGACGTGTCCACGCTGCTCACCTCACTCTCCTCATCCCAGTTGTGGTGCCGGCTCTCCAGCTTGCGCTCGTGGTAGCGGTAGCTGCAGCAGGAGTCCAGGAAGAATTCGTTGATGCCCCAGTACTCGATCTCCTGGCAGAAGGAGAAGACGCACAGCTCCTCCATGACGTGCAGCTTCCCCGTCTGGTAGAAGTGGAGGACGTAGAGGAAGAATCCGGGGTTTCGGTCGAAGTAGAACTCCCTGGCGCTCACGTCGTAGTCATCGCAGAGCTGCAGGATGGACTCCTCCGAGTCGCAGGAGAGCAGCCGTCCCAGGCGCGTGTCGGGGAACTTGGAGAGGGCGCTGGAGCTGAGCCGCCTCCTGAGACCCCCCACGTTGATGTTGATAACGTCCTCCTCAAAACTGGGACCCCAGTAATTTAAGGTCTTGTTGACCATGATCAGCAGAGCAGGAGCGGGTTCCACCTGTGGATGAGACAGCGGGGCTGGAGGGGACGCAGGGCTCCCCCAGGTCTGGGTGCTCCTGGGTGAGGGGGGGCCAGAAGCACCCTGGGGAGTGAGGAGGGATGTTTGCATTTTGAAAAGTGAGGACCAAGGAGAGAGAAGGGGAGAGAAACAGCTTTAGACAGTTATTCTCCTGCGGTACAGAAGCTAAAAAAAGAAAAGCCAATGATTTTTCCAGGTGAAACTTTTCCTTGCTTTTTTACCTCCTAAAATTTCTCCCTTTGCAGGTTGTTAATGGCCTAAGGAAGGCAGTTTAATGCACCTCCAGCACCTCACCCATGGGGCTCTCCTTCTTCAAATGGGTAATTAGTCACTGAAGAGAGGATTTATTCCCCAAAGAGTCTCCCAGAGGAAAAATTAGATCTTGTCAAATCACCACTGCTGCGATTCTGCTGAAGTGCTTTGTAGCCCCACTACCTACGCTGCTAATTAGGCCTGGTCAAAAAGTCCTTAGATGGTGCAATCTTTCCAGCAGCACAGGCAGTTTTGCCAAAATCAAAGTATTGTCACAGAAGGTGTCAGTTTTAGGGAGAATTTGAGAGGAAGAAGTGTCAAAACAATTCATCTGCCTGTTTTGTTTCCTCTTGTGTGTTCTGCCATGTAAAATATTAAGATTATTTTGATAATGTTGAAACATAACAAAAATATGATCCAGAATCATTGATGACTGAATAAAATCTGTATGTCGATGGGGAAATAAAAAGCCAGAGTTTTGATTTCCATTGTGTTTTAGGAATTTATAAGTTTCAGGGAGCTGGGCTTTTTCGTGCCGTAGAAATTCTATTTTCTAATGCGAAACAGTTAAAGCATCAAAGAAAGAGAAGCATTCCCACACCTTCAGATGCATTTACCTGTCTTGACCAGAAATTTAGAGCAAAAAGGCAAATAAAAAGGGTTGTGATCTTTATGCACCACCTTGAAATCAGATTTTTCCACCTACCTTATTCATCAAAACAACCAGGGGACACACGGAGCAGCCCTGTGGGATCCCCCTGCTCCTGGCATGGAGTGGTGAGGTTTGAGGGACACTGCTTTGCTCTCTTGGTCGAGGAATTACATTTTTTCCTGTCTTGTGTCACCCACAGAATTTTCCAAGTTTTTAGGGGCCACAGGGACAGAGGGCACAGAGAGGCAGCAGGAGCTGAAGGAAAAAAGGCTGCAGCCCCTGCAGTGATGCTGAAGTGCCAGCACACCCCACACAGGACAGCCTGGTCCCACAGCAGGCACCGAGGGCCAAGGCCAGGTCAGTGACACGAGGTGGGTCCCTCCACCCAGGGGAGTCCCATCGACCCCACTGCAACCCTTTGTTGCTCACCAGCCATCTCACAGTGTTTATGGGGCAAACACGAGAGCTCTACCTGCTTTCCAGTGTCTGAGAAACTCGGTGTAAAAGGTTTGTCAGACTGGGAGGGACCTGGGGACACAGTCACAACTAAATCTGGAGGTCAGAGCAGAGCTGGAGAGGAACAGGTAATGGAGCCATGGTAAAGCCCTGGAGGTGTTTTTAAGCTGAGCAGGGCTGTGGGTGCAGGAAATGCCAGATTTATGTGGAACAGCCTGGCAAAGGCATCTGAGAACCCCACTGCATCTCCAGGCCAGGGCTCCTTAAAGACACAGCTTTGCACCACAACCAGCGCTTCCATTACACCACGTCTGGAGGAGGCAACCGGCTCGTGATAAACCTCAGAGCTTAATGGACTCATTGTCTTGCCTTTCAAAGGGGAGGGAAGAAGGAGAAGGATCAATTTTTTTAACGCTTAAGCCAAAAGCAAGGGAGAAGAAGGGGTGTAAACACTTCTTTTCAGGGATAAATTGGAATTTCAGTGACAGATGAGCTTTTCCAGAGAAGACATCACACAGCCCATCTGTGGGGTAGGGATGACTAATCCAGGTTCCTTCCAGAAGGATGCTCATGCATTCAGGCTATAAGCACACACACAGACGGGGGGCCCTGGAGGTGCATCTGTGGGATCCAGCTTATCACCAAATCAGCCTCAGACTCTGTCTGCACCCTCCCTATAGAGCAGCCTCTCTGAAAGGTCAGGCCAAACACCACCAAAATCAAAGACAAGGTGGTTTGGGGGCTGGGCTGGGGCACGGGACAGCCCAGGATGGCAGGACAAGCCTGAAGCATCACTCCAGCTCAGCCAGACCATCCCCAGTGCATGGCTGTGGCTCTGGGTGAGATATGCCAAAACGTGAGAGTCAGAAAGGAGATGGCTCCTACCTCTCTCCCTGCTCAAAATAAAAAGGTGGATGTCAGGACCTTGCAAGCTTTGTACCCCAGGGAAATCCCTCCACCCCTCCTGCACTGGAAGCAGAGCGAGGAGAAGGGTCACGAACTGCCAGAGATGTTCCTTTCTGATGTTCGCTTCTGAATAGACCAAATTATTTCTGCCCACATACAGCTTTCATCTAGGAATCTAAAGCAGCAATTAATAGCTTTATAACTCTCTTGCTTATTTGTTTCACGAACAGTTAAGCTCAGCTTTAAAACAAAACTGGGCTTTGAACTGGGACCCAGCGTGATCTCCCCTGCTGGACCATCAAAGCGCGCACCCCATTCACATTTGCAGGGGTATCAGCTGGGAAACAGCAGCTTACTTTGGGAAGCTTGGGTGATTTTATTTAAAATCATGACGGACAGAGAATACAAATGTGACTGTCTGGGATAAAGTGAATTTGCAAAATTTTCCTTTAGTTGACCTAAAATTTCCATGAATGATTGGAAAAGGGGAGCAGATAAAGCCAGTCTCTTTCTGATAGATGTTGAAATATATTGTAAGCTATTTTGAGACAACCGTCAGAATTACACAAGCCCAGTGTGAGCTGGGTGTTGGGCGTCCAAATTAATATCTATCTCGTGGAGAAAAAAATCCCTGATATATGCATTTATGACAGTAAAAATAAAATATAAAACAGATCAAGCATGTCTATAAGAAATGCTAGAAGAGTTTCCCTTGACAACATATTTTTTTTCTCAAAGGCTTTCAAATGGAAGTTATGTATATTTATTCTACCTGGCAGAGGGAACTCAAGGGAGTGGGAAGGAAGGTGCTAATAGACATTCAAGTGAGGATGCAGCAAGTGCAGGGAGCATTGCACACAGGGTCTTTTCCAACCAGGTACAATGGATTTAGATTAACAGTCCGAATAAAAAAACCCTGTACTTACAGCTCAGCGAGGCTTCCCAGCAGGGAGTCGTGTGGCTTGTCTCAAAGGAGCCATTAGAAATGCGTAGAGGAGGAGGAATCTCTTGTCCTTTGCCTGTAGCCTAGACCTAAATGCCCCGTCACCCAGGGCTTGTGACCGTGCACGTCCCCAGGTGTGCAGGGGTGGTGGCTGCAAACCACTGAGGAGATCCTGTGCAGGATATCCATGGGACTGGGGTAGGACTGGGGGTCCCCTGCTGAGTACCTGAGGGGGCTAGTGGGGCTGGGTGACCTCGCAGCTCCTGCAGGGTGGTGTCCCCATACGCTGGGACAGGACTGGGGAGACATCTGCTTTCTGGTCACCCAAAATTGCCCCTGCAGAGCCCCATCCCCATTGCTGAGCGTCTCTGTGCGCATCGGCCTGAAGATGCTCAGGACCAAGCCCTGCGGGCGGTGCGGGGGTTTGCCAGGCAGGCAGTGGGGAGAATGGAAGGGGGATTCCCACTACTGGCTGCTCCCTGCAGGCAGAGCATGAGCCGCTGCTGTACGCTGAGAGGCCACCAAAATGCCCAGGGCCGGAGATGGAGATGACGGGGGACTCCCTGCTCGCCTCGGGTGCAGGAGAGGGTGATTATCACCAGCCCCGCGCTGTGCCAGCCTCCACTCCCAGGTCTCACGCTGCGCGTGCACAGCTCTCCGGAGGGACCTCCGTGCTCCGTTCCCCGGGGAGGGGGAGTGCAGCCCCCGGGGGAGGCAGGCTCCGGGGTGAGGGACTCCCCTACACCCGCGCGCAGAGGGACGGGGAGGAGTGTCCCTGCGCCCCGGCACCCAGCAGCATCCCGGGGTGTGGGTGCTGGCACGGCGGCTCCCCGCTTACCCCGGGATGTCGGTGCCTCGTTTCCCCGCTCATCCCTGCACGCCGCCGCTCCGGTTGCCCTCTCATCCCGGGATGCCGGTGCCCCGGGTCCCCGACGCACCCCAGGGTGCTGACCCCTGCAACGCCCGCGGGTGCTGGTACCCCGGGTACCCGG
>VWZW01002764.1:231984-246959 GCA_013397115.1 Edolisoma coerulescens
CCGCCGGCGCCGAGGCGCGGGAGCAGTCGGGGAGAGCCCGGCCCGCGATTCCCGTTCCCAGTCCCCGGTCCCAGACCGCCCGTGCCCGGTTCCCGGCTGCCTCTGCCTCCCCACAGACCCTCCCGAGCTCTGTGTAGGGGACAGGGCTAAGGATGCTCGAGGGGAGCGCACCGGACGAGACCAACGACCTGATTTTGGCAAAACCGGCTGCCAGGTCGGCACAGCTCCGTGCGAGGCTGGCGGTGTCCCCAGCGAAGGCACCACCGCAGCTGTCACGCGGAACCGAGCCGGGAATCTGGACCAGGCGTGGGTACCCCTGGCTTTCCTGAAGTCTTACCTGCTGGAAGTGCCTTGGAAGCCGGGAGAGCTCGCAGGATGGCTGTGGCAGCCGCGGTGGGGGTACCCGTCTCACCCGGCCCTGGGCTACCCCAGTCCTTTGCGAAGCTGCCCGGGTGGCAAGCGCTGCCCTTGGGGCCGAGCCCCCGGAGCTGGGGGTGCCGGGCGGTCCCGTGCCGCGGGCGTTCAGGCCGAGCAGGGCCCGGGCAGCGGTGCCGCCCTGCGCCGGGCACACGCTGCACCCCTGCCCTCGCGGTCGCCCTCCATGCGATCCATCTCCATCTTGCTCCTGGGAACAGGGAGTGTGCAGGGCACCGGGGCAGCCCCGCGGGGAAGCGCTCCCCCGGCTTGCTGAGCTCCTCGGTGTCTCTTTAAAGGCTCATTGGGAGGCCGGTGAAGGCAGCGAGTCCCGGGCATGGCACACGCTGGGTTTCAGGTCAGCGAGCTGCCGCCGCCGCCCGGGGCCATCCCCAGACAGCCTGGGGAGCACTGCAAGCGCACCGACTCCCCCAGAAGTCAGCTGCTGGAGCAGAGGGACGGGAAGGAGAGGACGGGAAAGGGACCTTCCCAGGATGACGGCCGGGGCTGCATGTCCCCGCAGCGATGGCTCATTGCTCTGGCAGCCAGCACAGAGCAGCTGTGTCAGACCGGCGGCTCGCACGGGGCGAGACTTCACACCACCCTCTGCATCCCTTCCATCGGCTTGCTGATTGCAGTCCGAGGGGCTGGAGCCTGAGGGCTCTCAACCTTCTCCAGGCTTGCACGAGGCGGACTGAGAGCTCTTTTTGGTGGCGAGCATCCTTCCCCCTGCCCGCACGCCCGCCTCCCGCGTATGCTGCCAGTCCTGTCCCTGTGCCAGGCAGTGCTGGCCGCTGCAGGGCCATCAGCGTGTCTCCATGTGTGTGATGTGTCAGACTGTGTGTGCCTGGGCTTGTTTACATGGCAAGGAGGCAGCAGAGGGAGGGGGAAGGGATGACTTTGAGGGAGGCCTCAGAAAAGAGGGGAAAAAAAAAAGGAAAAAAAACTGAGGGAAATTCCTCTGCTCTGTGATATGAAGCAAAATGCATTTATTTTTATGGCAATTAGAGATGGCTGAGCATCCCTGGAAGCTGCAAGATAAACATGCCCATCCTTGTCTGCTCCAGGCAGCTGCGAGCCCGGCTGACGGTGGGTGCTGAGCCCCAGCGGGGTGCAGCCCACGGGGTGGGAGGAGGGCTGGCTCCCACGTGGGGTTTTTCTCTGCCTGTCACTGACATATGGTGATCAGGGTGAATTTTCTTTTCCCTTCTGAAAATAGTTCTCATCCAGCCATTTTTCAGGGAAGGAGCTGTGCCTGGCGCTGCAAGGGCGCCCACTCCATCTGGCACTTTGTGTCTGCACCAGAGCCCTGTTTATGTTCTACTACAGAGTAGATCTCATCCCTGTCCTCCCCAAAATCAGCTCTCCCAGTACCAGGAGGTTTGCTGAGTGTCCCTGGGCCATGTGCAGGAGCTGAATCGTGAGTGGGAAAGGAGTTGCTGGGGCTGTGCCCTTATTGCCTCCAGACTGGAGGGAACACCCTGAGAAGGGGCTGGGGAGACACAGAGGGGAGACACCTCAGTGTTTCCTACTGCAGCTCAAAGCTCTGGCTGGAAGCAACTGCAGAGAAGGGAACTTCACTTCCCAGGCTGCAGAGCCCCCGTGCAGGTTTGTGCTGGCATCACGGCATCCTTCAGAGGGGACTTGGCTGCTGCATCAATGGCACCTGAGGTGAATTTTCCCTTCTCTGCACAAATTGAGAGGCAAAAGGCCTGACTCTGCCATGAGACCACCAGAACTTGTTGGCCTGCCTTCGCACTGACACTGGCAAGATGTGGCAGGAAAGGGAGACTCCCATTTTACGGGTCTTTTCCAGCATATTGGGGTATAAGGGCTCTTCCCTGGCACAGATGTGTTTGCGATGGCCTTGGCAAAGTGCAGCTCCCCACGGCACGAGCCAGCCCCGTGCCCCCGCTGCTGCTCCTGTGCTAACTGGCAGCGATGTGGAGATGGGAACAAGCAGAAAATCAGGTCAGCTGGAAATGCCTCGCCATCTCTTCCTTTCATGTCTCCCCCCATCTTCCTCTCTTGAGGAAGGCAGGTCTCCGCCCGCCGAGGCCCAGGGCGGATTATGTCGATAACCACACGGCAAATCCTCCACACGGGCACACGGGGCGAAACCTCTTGCTGTGGTCTCTTCTGCAGTCTGGAAGCAAATCGCAGAGGCAGGGTGAGTCTGAAGCCAGCAGCCATTTCAGCGCTGCAGTGAGTCATCCCGAAAGGCGCTCAGCTTGTGGCAGCTCCCTTCCTTTCTTCTTTTTGCCTTTTTTTTTTTTTTAATAGCTGATGTAGCAATAAATTAAAAAATAGCAGGAAATACATATGAATATAGCATGTCTCCAGAGCTCCTCTAATTAAAAGAAAAATCTTCAAGCACTTTTGAGCCCCTTGGATATCTGGTGTGAAAGGCCGGAGCCGCTGGGTACCTGCCACGTGGGAGGGTGGGATAGAGCAGCGCCCCTGCGAGTGCAGGGGGATCCGCGGAGCCGGCGGCTGACAGGGGCTGATTAATGCCAGGGACATGAGCACAAAGCATTTCACAAATAGTCCTTTCCAGAGGGAAAGAGCTAAATTAGGGCAGATGCAAAAGCCTGGTCTTGTGTTTCTCAGTGGCAAAGACTTAATACTAAATACATGGGCTTTCCTTAATACTGTTTTTTTCCAGGTGGTTTCTGTGCTCGCTGGTGTGTTTGTTCCCTGAGCTCTGGGAGGGGGTTGCTCTAGCTGGAGGGGTTTGGGCTTTTCCTTCCCATGCCATTGGCTGTTCCCATTCTTGTGCCATCAGCTGTCCCAGTTTCCATGCCTCTCCCTGGAGCCAGTTCATGGGGTGGCAGGAGAGAAAGCTGAGCTGTGATGGCAGCATCCTCTGAGCAGGAAGAGAAAAGTGGGGACACAAACTCCAGAGGATTCCATCCCTACAACCCCCATCTTCCTCCCAGAGCCACAGGGTGTCTGTAGATGCTGCTGACAGGGGGATATCAGCCTGCTCCATGCTGGAAATTAATTAACCAGCTTCATTCAGTCTCTGGAGCCCCTGGATACACCTGCATACCCAGCCCCCTGCAGTAAGGTGATTTGTTGGAATCCATCTGCAGCAGGCCTGGGACAGGCTCTCAGTATGAGTTGCAACAGCCCATCCCTCTGACAGCCTGGAACTCTTCTGGACTCGAGTTTTACTGAGCCCACTGGGTGCCTGAGCCAGGAAAGATTAATGAGCATTCACTGAACTTGCTGGAGACCTTGGCTTGCAGTTGGACTCTGAAACTCTAACTGGAAACTGAGAAAATCTGGAGAGTTGTACCAAAGCAGTGCTATTTTTTACATAGATGGAGAGCCTCCAGCGAGGGAGCAGAGAGATGCTGCAGTGTAAGGTCAGGCATTTCAGAGCACTGATTTACTATCTGGCGGGCTCCCACGTGCCTTGAGCATATGGATTGCCTCCATCTTCAGCACCTGCAATCTCCATGTGCTGCATCCTCTCTGTCCGCTCTGTCTCTGCCCCGGGTTGTCTCACCATCCTCCAACACCAAGGACACATCACCAAAATTAATTCATCACAAAGGCTATTTCCAGGCTCATCATTAACCTGTTGGAGCATCTCAGGCCAGGGCTTCCCATGGGCCAAGCCCTCTCCAGACCATTCCCAGCAGGGCTAGGAGCTGCCACAGGCAGGGATGCTGGCAGAAGGGCAGCGTGGTGTCAGAGAAGAAGTTAACAGCAGGACTTGCTCTGTTGCCTGAAACCCAGCTTGGGTGTCAGGGTAAGTCCAGTCACACCTCATTTACCAGTACAGAGAAAGCCACAAAACCCAGTCATCGTTCCCACACAGCATGGGCTCACTTCTTGCTTTCTCTTCCAGGAGAGGGACAGGTGAAGACAGAGGCACAACTTTAATTGTAATTAAATCTTGCAATACTGCAGGTCAAATGATGCGAGTAACCAAGAGTGCAGCTGAGCTTTGGCTCTCTGCAGGCTCGTGCAGTGAAGACACTTGCCCTGCATTTTGCTTTTGATAGCTGTGCACAGCCAGGGCCATGGCCACGGAGGGAGCCAGAGGTGGCCTCTGGTTCCTGCCAGCAAGGCCAGGCTGGGTGGAGCAGGGAGGTCCATCACCTGCCCCTGTGCTGCAGTGCACACGGAAATGCTTTATAAATTGGTATTTAGAAATGATACAATGAGGCAAATTGGATATCAGTCTTTTCATGCAATAAGGGGGTCAAGTTAAAGGGTGATTTCCCTGAGATTTATCTGATCCTGTGGATAATTTCATCCCACAGCAAACCCAGGTGAGGGCCTGGCACTGGTGGAAGCAGGGGCAGCAAACCTGCCCTGAGGCTCTGCCTCTCCACCAGAGCTGGAGACAAGAGAGTGGCCCTGGGCTTGGGGCTCTTCAGTCTCTGCCCAGCCATGATGACACAGCTGAAAATCTCAAAACTATGAATTGCTGGTGAATTATCACTGCTGTAGTTTTGCAGGTGGAAGTGCCTGGGTGGCTTGAGGCTCTGGGTGAGCACCCTGCTCCCATTCCAGCTCTGCCTCCAGCTGCCTCTGTGCTGACAGGGATGAACATGCAGGAGCAACTACAGCTGGAGATGCTCGAGTGCAGGGAAGGGTCTGCTCTCCTGTCTCTGCAAGGGTGCTGTCTTTTGGGCTCTCTGCAGAAGGCTCAGGCAGTGCTGGGGGTGGTGAGAGAGCTCTGCTGCCTGAGTGTCTTCAGGTCTTGAGGCTCTGAAGGATGCCAGGGACTTGCTGGCTTCCTCCATCCCATCTCTGCCTCTCCCTCCTGTAGATACCATCCCAGCATGGGCAGGACACCTCAGTCCAAGGAGGAGGATGTGGGGTTGGAGATGCTGGAGCGCTGGGGGGGTGGGATGACGTGACACCCAGGGCCGCAGGGTGGTTCTGGGGGGCCAGACTGGCAAGGGACCCCCTAAGCCCCCCAGGTGCCCTTGGTGGCAGATCAGCCCTGCCCTGGTTCTGTGGTTCAGGGCTGGTGACTCCCTGCCAGCCCTGGGGAGGCTGCAGAGCCACGGCAGCGTGGAGCAGGGGTGTCTGACAGCTCCTGAGTCTCCTGATAGATATTCCTCTGCTGCTGCATGGAGAATCACTGCTGTCTCCATGTCAGAGCCCAGGTTTGCTATGCTGGCTATGGATTTTTCCCTGCTGTACACCCATCCTGACTGCTTGTCAGGGTGATTTTTGTAGTTTTGAGGGTTTTTTACCAGGAATCTTTGAGCAAGCAGCAGAAGAGAAGCCAAGGATGCAGGATGCAGGTGGATGAGAGCTTGCTGGCTGAGTCTGGATGGCTGGGGGAGGCACAGGCACTTGCTCCTGCAAAATGCACACAGGATCCCACATTTCATTACCTCCTTCTGCCAGCTGCAATGTTGAGGTCATTCTTTCATTGATCCTGACAGAGTTCAGGGCTTGCCTTTTTAGGCAGATTCAGGTACCAAGAGAGGACACATCTACCTTCCTTCCAAAGTCTTCGAGCTGTGGAAGTAGCATTTGTGTCCCAAGGAGATGCCTTTTGGTTTGCTGGGATGCAGCATGGCATCCAGGGAGAAGCCCTGTTTGCCTGAGCCCTGGAAAGAGCCTCCTGATGACATTTCAGGAAAGCATTTTTCTATTTTTAGAGGCCTTTGTGCACAGAGCCAGGGAGTCAGTACAGGAGTCCCAAGCTCATGCAGAAGGCAGTCGTGCATCTCGGGATGCTCAGAGCAGCAGCCGGCTGCCCTGGGCTCATTAACACGATCGAGTCACAGGAGTTCCTGAAGCAGAAAGGTGTTTGGGCAAGAGCCCGCTGCCTCTTTCGGTCTCTGCTGGGTCAGGCTCTAATCATGCTGGGACCAGGGTGCTCCTCTGATTGGCACCAAATCTCGGATTTGTGCCTTGAAGGTCCAAAGCTTCCCGTTTGCCCGGCTGTGCGGGAACGCGCCGGGGCGCTCTGCGATGCTCTGCTGCTTTTGCCCATCTCTCCCTGATTAATGTGAAATCCAGCCTCATGAATCATTCATGAAGCTTTATTTAGTATAATGATTTCTGACATCCACTGCCTGGGAATAGCATTTTGGGACAGACCGTTTGCGACCAGCGAACTCCAGAAATAGGGAGCTGACGTTTATCCCATCTGAGCGGGGAACATACAGAAGGGGAGGGAGAGGGGCGAAGCAGCCCTGCCTCCTTCTCAGGGAATCACAGGTTGCTTCCTAATTAGCCAAATGTGTAAAAGCTAAATATTGACATCGCGTTGCGGTTCCCTGTGTCTTGCCATCACATTGCATGTTATTAACCTACATAATGTCAGGGAAAGGAGCATCTGTGTGTGCCTTGGCACAGGCAGGGCTGAAGAGACAGGAATTCCCCCGTGCAATGCTGCTGGTGGGACCCGAAGGAGCTGGGAAATGGCTTCCCCTCCACGGCTGGAGCTGGGGAGAGAGAGAAGCTCATCGGGCTGCCCTATAGCATAAGCAGCCCACCCTCCCCTTCCAGAGCACTTCGCTACAGGGAGGCACTGGTTTCAGCTGGGAAGGGCTCTCTGCAGGTGAGCAGCCCCATTTGGGAGGGGTGTGCAGGTACCTTTGTTCCTGTGCTGGTGGACTTGGGAGTGATGGTGAGTTTATGACCGGGTGTGGGCCATGAGGTGGGATCTGTGCTGCAATTTGACGCGTGAGCAGGGGCTGGCGCAGGGCTGGTGCCTATGGGAGCTGCTTTCCTCCCTGCAAACTGCTTCATGTGAGTGTTCTCCGAGTGTCTCACCAGCCTTTGCCAGAGCTGTTATTTGTGGAACATCCCGGCTGCTTGGCTGAGCACAGACATCAGCCTCTCTGAGGGACTGTGGAGGGAGTGCCCTGCTGAGAGATGGGGCTACAGAGAGGGCAGGGATGATGGAGCCCAGCTGCCCTGCCTGCCATGGGACACAAGGAAGCCCAGCTGCCCTGCCCGTGCCACTGCCAGCCTCCTGCTGAGCTCTCACATGTGTCTTCATGCAGCGTGGCTTGCTGCAGAGGAAAGAGATGTCTTCTTTTCTTTCTTTCTGCATGGGGAAGAGGATTGCTGGCACGTAGGGATCTCCCTCAGCTACAGGGTGCTGTCAGTGCCTCATCTTTTTTGCCTTCCTTTTGGCTCCCCAGCTCAGGGAAGTCCTGACAGCATCTGAAAGGCTTCCTGGGTGTGTGCAACCTTGTGCAGCTGCAGCACAGAGCAGCCTGCTGAGGATTCCTGGTGGGATGGAGGGGGGATGGAGCCAAGTGGCGCAGCACAGCTCTGCTGCCTCTTGGCTGGGGCAGGCAGAGCTGTTCCCTGCCAGACTGAAGGGCTTTGTCACAAGCAGCTTGTGAGCTTTGGCAGCACTTTAGGCAGGAGAGAAATCACAACGGGCTGCTCTGGCATCCCTCAGCTGTGGCTCCATCCCCTGCCAGCCCCCACCGCTCTGGGGCTCTCCACCATGCAGGGGGCTGGGGGTGGCACAGCTGGGGTGATGTGCCAGAGCCAGGCAGAAGGGACAGCTTCCACCCCTGCACTCAGAGGTTCCCTGGTGGCAGATGCTGCCTCCTCCAGTGCATAACCCCAGGATCCCCCTCTGCCCTCCCAGCACGGTGGGAGCTGGTGTCCTGTGTTGCCGCTCACTGGCGAGGGTGGGAGGGCGCTGGGAAAGGTTACTGGTGTATCCTGGCCACGTGAGCCAAAGCACCCCTGTGTCTTCAGAAAGAAAATGCTGGAGGGCATCAGCTGGTGTGAGACAGCTCTGGCCCAGACCACCCTATCTCTGCCACTGGAGAGGGTCTTGGGCCACGTGAGGAGCTGAGTTTGTATAAACAGTCCCACAGACAAAAGCACAGGGTGAATTCATACATTTGTTGACCTTTAACTGTGAGGTTGGTTTGTTTTTCTGCAGAGGTGTATATCTATTTCTTTTATGGTGGGGAGCAGAATGCTGTTGACTCCTTTTCCCTCCTGGAATATTGCTGCTCCTCAGCAGGAGTGATGAGGGCTGTGCATACCCCCTGACCATGGGCAGAGCTGCTGCTGAATGGATCTGCTCTGCCCAGGGTATTTTCTCCTCTGGAACTGATGTGATTGCTGAGATCCTGCTGGGACTACAGATTCCCACTCCTAGCCAGGCTAGCTAAATAACCCTCCCCTTTCAAAGGTTGTCAAAGCTGTAGTAATTCTTATTAGGCTGGTTTGAATCATCTCTTGAAAAGGTCTCACATCATCCTTGAGCACCAAACTGTTCTGTATTCAGACCCCAACCACCCAGTCTTCCGAGCCAGACCACAATATATGCAGGGGGAGGCTCCAAGAAAATATTAAAGATGTTCTGCAGTGCTGTGGGTGAGACCTGTCTTCTCCATCCTCTGTCCTGTGTAGGTTTCAGAGTGGAACAAAGCACATTGTGCGGAGCAAGGGTGCTCTGTGGTGCTGATGGATCCCTGGGGAGACACTCTGGGTTCCGTCCCCTGGGATGCTGGGGAGTGTTGGATGTTTCCTTTGGGAACTGTCCAAAAGTGACTGGCCTGAAAACCTTTGCTTTGAGGGAAGATGGAGTAAGCCAGACCTGCTGCCCGCCCTGCAGTGGTGCTGCTGCTGACACGTGCCATGATGGATGTTTCTCACTCAAAGCTGGCTCCTTGAGTGCAGCCTTTGCCCACGTTCCCAGCACCAGACCTGGTGGGTCTGTCCCAGGAGAAGTAGTGAGTCCTGAGCTGTGGCAAGCCCCAGGCAGAGGAAATGAACACCTTCACCTCCAGGCTGCTCCGGCCTTGGGAAAACAGGTGATGTGGGAAGAATCAGAAACATCTCTGGCACAGCACTTGCTGCTTTTCCCACTGTCTTGCTGGCACCTACCTAGGACAAAGAGGGAAATTCCAGGGACCTGGATCCACAGGATTTCAGCCAATGCACACTGCCAGGAGCTTACCACAATCAGTGATCCTGACCTGTGTGTGTTTTGGTGCACTGCCCAGCTCCTCCCAGGAGGGTGCTGCTGCATGGGGGGGTACAGGTGAGTCTAATCCAGTGCTGGGAGCTCCCCAGGCTTCCCAGAACAGCTGGTGATAGCTGGAAATACTGTGCACAGGAGGCAGGGACCTGTGCCTGGGAGGAGAAAGGCAAGGATTTGTTGACACAGCTGCAGGTGGAGGCACAGTTGGTGCATTGCCTCTGGGATTTCTGACTTGCAGGGCTCCAAACCAGAAAGCAGCAGGACTGAGACAGACTAGGTGTCCCCAGAGCATCCTCTGGCCCAAAGCCACCTCCTCCTGCCTTCCTGGGCCAGCAGCTGGGTGACAGTGGTGGCATGAGCAAAGCTGTCTCCAAGCAGGAAGAGGGACCTCTGACAGGGAGATCTGGATTCCTCAGGTTTGCGGAGGATGAACCCTCCCTGCCATTTCATTGTCTCTGCAGAGGAGCTGCTGCCCTGGGCACGGCATCCATCGGGTTATGCAGGGCCAGCTGAGAGGCACCCCATGCCTGGAGCTCTGTGCTTAATCAAACCAATTAGCAATTTAATCTTGTTAACAAACCAAGATAATTGCGGCATTATCAAATTAGCCAGCTGTATGGAAATGCCTGCTTAATAGCTGATAATAGCTGGTGCTGATGGAGGAGGAGGAGGGTTGTGATCTGTGACTAATGACCGCGGGAGGTGTAATCAGGCTGCTGTGCCCTGGCTGCCGCCAGCCCCGTGCCGGGATGCGGGGACGGCTGGGGGAGCGCTGGGGCTCAGCCTCTCTCACCCCACGGCTCGTGTGGCACAGCTCTCCCTGCGCAGAGGGCTGGGCTGGTGGCAGGGATAGTTTTCCCCTGCAAGGACACTACACCGGGCAGAAGCAATGTCTGATTTTACACCGAGTTTGGCTGATGAGCTCCCAGGTCTTGTTCTGCCTGTCCCCGCTGGATCACCTGGCGTTTTCAGCGCTGCATGAGCTCTCGAGTTCTCTCTGCCCTCCCGTGGCCAGGCTAAGCAGAGAGGTGGTTTTTTTCACCCTGAGGCTTCTTCCTTCTCAGTGAGAGTAATTTCTGAGTCTTTGCCTCCTTCAAGTTCCTCCACAGGGAGAAAGTCACCTCCAGAGACGTGACCACAGAAGGACTCGCTCCAGCAGATGCTCCCCTCAGTCTCGGCCAGGAAGCTTCCAGCGTCTACCATGGACCATGCAAGGTGTCAATCCCACAGCCAGAGTCTTCATCCTGCTGTGTTTGTGGGTGGTTTAAAGTCTGGCCAGCGGGTGCTGCTCTCCAGATCGCCTTGCCCGTGCCTGGCCGTGGGGATCATTAGCTCAGCTCTCACGCAGCAGTAGCTCCTCTCTGTTCCCTCCGGTGTGTGCAGACAGACCAAGCTGCTCCCCCAGTCTGGGCTGGGACTGCTTGTTGAGAGTGGGACATGCAAGGCAAGCCTGGCATCAGCAATGGGCCAGGGAGGGCTGGCTGGCCCTCCATGGGCATTGGGCTGGGTGATGCTCTGCCCCTGCAGTGCATGGTGGCAGTGCCTGGTTCTGCTACTGCCCAGAGGCCAGCAGGTCCCTCAGGCTGCACACACTCTTTTCTGCTGATGTTTCTTGGCATTTCCTGAATTTTTTGTCCCCTGCGCTCAGCTGTACAAAAATTACAAGAACCCCTTGGAGCTATGATTTTATTGCCCTGGCTTGAGGCTTTCCCAGGCAAGTTTCTTCAGCTGAATTTTCCCCACCAGCTCAGGTTCAGCACCACTTGGGGTTTGCGTCTGTGTAACCCCCCTTCTCTGCTCTCCAGGTGAGCCCCAAGTAGGGTACTCTTAGGGAGGCTCTGCCTTCTGTATCCCCCTGGGCAGGCAGAGTCAGTCCCCTTCCACAGCCCTGCCCAGCTGGGGGGGCCTGGAGGACACACTGCTCTCCAGGGCCCCTTCCAGCCTTCCTGAAGCAACCTGTCATGTTTTGTTCCAGTCCCTTCCCACTGCTCTCTCCTCCTGGAGCCTGTATGCCTCTGGATGGATTTTCTCCCCCAAGCCAGCCGCTAACCACACTGCACGTGTGTAGCCGGACTGTTTTCATCCTCTTCCCCCGACAGAAATTCTGGGGTGAAAGCAGCAGTGGGACTGTGTGCCAGGATGGAGAGAGGAGGTGGCGAAAGGAGTCACACACCACAAAGACCCCTGGGAAAAGCCTCTTTTATTTGTTAAAGGAGCGGTGGGGAAGCACCGGGAGAGGGGAAGTGGACGGCACGTAGCACTGTGCGGCAGCTGCCACGGAGTGATCCTGGAGCCGAGGTGGGATGGGAATGCTGAGATGACCCTCGGCCTGTCCTGGGAGCCCGAGCTCACGCTGAGAAAAGGGAGAAGAAGAAAGAGTTTGGGTCTGGTGTTCACCCCAGCCCACATGTTCGTCCACCAGCCTGACCTGGGGGGCTCTGGCAGCTGGGCACAGCTCCCTGCCCTGAGCCACCCTCATCACACCCGGGAGCGGGCGGGGAGCTCCCGAGCTCCTACCGTAGGAGACGGGGATGGCTGGCGGCTTGGAGAGGCATTTCCTCCCGCAGAAGGAGCGGCAGCACTTCTTGCCGCGGGGGCAGTGCCGGTCGGAGAGGCACTGGTTGCGCGGGTTGTGCAGCGCGCAGGTGAAGCGGACGGGCGGGCAGGACCAGGCGCTGCCTGCAGGAGGAGGGACTGGTTTGCTCCAGGGCAGCTGAGGGGCCCTGGGGAGATGCTGCCCGGCAAACACCCCTCTCCTCCCCGCTCCCCTCCCGCGGGATCCATGTAAACGTGGCTCCTTCCCAGCACCTGAGCTTTTCCTCCCCGTACCTCATCCTAGGACATCTCCTACCTGTTGGCAGTTCCGCCCAGAGGATGAGCATCCCCACCAGGAGGAGGGCGGCCACCGTCTTCATGCTGCCGTGTCCCTGAGAGGTGCGAGCGTGAGAGGTGGGGGACACCAACATTTAAACCCTCGGGGAGGATGGGGGTAGGGAGAAGGGCTGGGCACGTGCCAATGTTTGTACTTTTTTCCTCTCCCTGTTGCATTGTGTTTTCCGGACGAGCCTTTTGCGCAAGTTTCAAAGGGGATTGTTTGATTGCTCAAAAAGCAGCTATTCCATTGCACAACTGACCCCTGCAGCCACATCTGGGGCTGAGGGACAAGCCAAGGGGAGATGAGCCAGGGCATTGTCCACCCTGACAGGCTGGAGGCAGTGGAGCTGCTTTCTCCTGGGCAGGTATCTTCTCCAGGTATCCTTTGCCAGGGGAAAACCTTGCAGTGGCCATGTTCCCTTCTGGGGGTCTATTAAATGGGTTTCCCTCTGTACTTTGCTTGCACATGGTCCTGCAAACCAAACCTTACAGCATGATCCAAATCAGCATGAGGCTGCCTGTGCCTTCCCAGGGATGATCCTTTGAGTTTTTCCTAGAGGTAACTTGTCCCAGCCACCCTCCTGACCCCTGCCCCCCTGGGAGTGTAAGTTGGTGCAGGGAAAACAGCTTTGGCTTGAGCCAAGAGTGAGTCTTTCTCAAGCTCTGTGGGGAGTTACCTGAACCCCAGCATCTTCTCTGGGTGGCTGCTGCCATGTAGGAAGCAGGTTAGTGCTGGAAGAAAGTGGCTGTGACCTCTCTGGGGTAGGATAATCCACTCCTTCCAGCCCTGTCATCAGCCATGAGGCAGCACAAGGACAACTTGACTGAGCCCTAACTCTTGATGGCTGTGGAGTTAGGGGCTGTATTCCTGGTTTGGATGGTAAAGGTCCCACCACTCTTCCAGCCTCAACCCGTTCCTCCCTCCCAAGGAAATTGTAACCCTACCCTGGCTTCCAGATAAATCTGTTTTCTTTAGGTGCCCATGGGCAATGGGAAGTTACTCCATTTCCCACCAATTGGTCAAGGTCCCCCTCAGCTTGTGTAAGAGGTTCCTGAAACATTTCTGTGGGACTTCTGGGGCTGGCAGGAACCCAAACCTGTCCTGGAAACAGGCTCTGGGAATTCCCAGGAAGGGGAAGGCTTCCACAGCCAAACCCCACCCAGTCCTGCCAAGGGCAGCCCCTGATCTCCCAACCAGGCAGGGACAAAGAGCAGCAAAAGCCTGGGATCACCCCTACACGCTCTGTGCAGCCCCTGAGCCCCCCACCATTGCACTGATCCAGCCCCTGGAGGTGCCACCTTCCATCCAGGGCATGGTGGGCCTCTCACTGTGCCCTTTCCTGCTCAGACTTCCATTCTCAAGTTCCAATGGGCCCCATTAACTGGACCTCAACTCACCTGGTATCTGTTGATTATTGTCCAATTTCCCTGTTGACTCTGTGGCTGCATTTAGCTCTTTGTGAAGTTATTTATTAAATAACATGCAGGAGATACAGCCAACCTGTGATAAACGTGCTTTGAAGTATTGCCTTTTGCAAATGTCAGAAGTTGCTGTTGCTGTGCAGGCAATGACAGGAACAAAGGGAACCCGCTGGCCTGGCTGGATGATGTTTGGCGAGCAAGCAGGAAACCACCACTTGCTGGACCCTCAAGTTAAAGTGCACATGCTCTTAAAAAGGCGGGGCGGGCGAGGGAACACGTTAATCTGTTTTAAGAAAATGTTAAATAGCTTCTGAAAAGTTCTGAGTGTGTATTCTGACTTATGGATGTGTGTGTGGCTGATGCAATACCTGGAGTATGTAAACCTGAAGTCCTGCCTCTGGCTGCAGTCACTCACCCAGCGCTGTTGCTTGTGCTTTGTTGACTTTGTCCCTTAATAAAATTTTTAAAACCTCGCAAGAGGAGTGGGCTTTGTTTCTCACACAAAAGAGATTTTCTGGGCTGTGCACCAGCAATGTAGCACTTCTAATGAGAAATACAAGCATTGGATTAATTTTTTAAGCAATCCATTGCCATTCAGCTGCTGCTGGGGCTGGAGAGGGCAATGCTGTGCTCCCAGCTGCTGCCAGAATCTGGCTGAGGTCGTGCTTGGACCTGTGCCTCCAAGGGAGGAGAAAAGATCAAGGAGCAAGGCTAGGATTAAGTTGCAGAGAAGATTTGGAGAGGAAGAAAACCACCTGAAGAATATTCTATAGTGCTTTATTCAGAGCAGGGGGGAAAGTGTGAACTCTTTTTGTTGCAAACTCCCATGGAATAACCAGGACCCAGGCATTTCTGGGCACAGGATTGCCTGCAGTCCTCATGTCGCATTCTGTTACATGTGCAGTACCCATTGCCCCAGCACCCCACAGGGCGGTCCCCACCCCACGTGGCTCATGGTCTTCTCCATGAAAACCACTTTGTGACCCTCCTTTTGAAGCCGCAAGGCCCCACTTGTGTGATGCCTGGGGGGTATTTTGGCAGATGTTGCATTTTCCCAGCCAGAGCAAGGCTCTCCAGTTTGTATTCCCTGGGAAGGGAAAGGAGGGAAGCCAGTAGCCCCTGATCCTCCAGCCTTGCCCGGGTACACAAAGCACCCAAGGAACAGCTCGTGCCCTGCAAAGCAGCCCTAGTCCCCCCCAGGTGATGCAAAGCTTTCAGCCTGATGGTGAGCTCCGTCCATCCATGCATCCCTCCCTCCATCCCTCCATCCATCCATCCATCCCTCCATCCATCCATCCATCCATCCATCCATCCATCC
>VWZW01002764.1:246967-283491 GCA_013397115.1 Edolisoma coerulescens
CATCCATCCATCCACCCCTCCCCCCCTCCATCCCTCCATCCATCCATCCATCCATCCATCCCTCCATCCCTGCCCAGCTCCTGGCTCAGGAAGCTCCCCTCAGCCCCGTCCGGCTCCAGCCCCTCGGGGTGCCCGGGAGAAGAGGGTGCCCGCAGCCTCACCCTCCTAGCGCTGGTGTCTGGTGCCACCTAGTGAGGTGCATTGATGAGGCTCTGCAGGACCACGCAGGCTCGGCCCTGCTCCCACGTGGAATCCCACGGGAAAGGGCCCTGTGGGCTCTGCCTCTACAAACGCCAAGCGTGTGCAGACCTCTAAGAGGGACCCGCTCTGAGCACAGGTGCCTCACAACCCGGCACAGCCCAGACACGTCCAGCCTGGAGCAACAGGAATCCACAGCTGCCTGTGCCCAAAGAAAATGGAAGGAAAGCTAGGGTGTGAAAAATAAAGATTTTTTTTTGTCTACAGAAGAGCAGAGACAACAATGAACTACACCATGTATTTACATTGTAAGCATCTATGTAGCAACAAAAATCTATAAAACATTTATACAGAAGACTACTGAAGAACACTCTCTAAAACATATCCAGAAGAGTGGCATCTCTGGGTGGCATCTCTGGGTTGCATCTCTGTCAGTCCTGGAAGAAAAGCAAGTGCCAAGGTCACTCCAGTGCGGCCCTGAGGGCTGTTCCCTGTGCCCCCAGCCTGGGACACGCTGGTAGAGTGGGACTCTGCCCCAGGACTGAGCCTGGCTGGGGCTGGGGCTGGGGGCTGGGCCCCAGGCACTGGGACGGGGCTGGCGTGGCCCAAAGCAAGGGCAGGGCAGGCTGGGGGTGCTGCTTGTGCCTCCAGAATCCAGGGCCCTCCCTCTCTTCTTCTCCATTCTCTTCCACATCTATATCCATACTCTCCTCTAAGTCAATCTTCATATTGATTTCCATCTCCTCCTCGGTGTCTGTGACAGCCTGTATAGGGAGCAAAACCTCAGAGCGGGGTCCCTGTCCCACAGCATCCCCACAGAGCTCCAGCCCACCCAGGAAGTCCAGGGGTGTCCACCTCCATGGAATGGCACTGTACCTTCACTGGGACAAACGTGAGCATCCTTGCAGGGATGGATGGCAAGATCCAGGCAGCAGGGACCGTTCAGGACTGACGGGCGTGGCCTCAGAGGAGAGGGAAGGCTGTAACACACTTCTCTGGGAAGTTTTAACTGCACTGTGCATGCTATCATGGCTCGCAGGAATTCAAGGCTCATTCCACTTTTTGCAGAAAAAGGGACAACGGTAAACCATTCAGGAATTCTCCTTGGAAATCTGAACACTGGCTGATCATTTTCATCATTCAGGGAATTCAAGGCACACTCTGCTGCAGGCAATGGGGACCGTAGAATGAAGGAATGCCTGAATGGTTTGCCTTGGAATGGACCCTGAAGATCATCTCATTCAAACCTGAGCTTCCTCCCACCAGACCAGCTTGCTCAGAGTTCTGTCCCCCTTGGCCTTGGATGTCCCCCAGGGATGGGGCATCCACAGCCTCTGTGCACAGCCTGGGCCAGTGCCTTACCACCCTCGGTGTAAAAAACCAGCTGCCTTAAATGCAACCCAAATCAACCTCCTGCAGCTGAAAGCCATTCCCCCTTCTCCTCTTGCCATGGGCCCTGTTGAACACTCTGTCCCCATCTTTCCTATGGGACCCTTCAAGTCCTGCAGGGCCACAGTGAGGCCTCCCCATGGCCTTCTCCAGGCTGAGCATCCCCAACTCTCTCAGCCTTTCCTCAGAGTAGAGGAGCTCCAGCCCTCTCAGCATCCCCGTGGCCTCCTCTGCACTCCCTCCAACAGCTCCAGGTCCTTCCTGTGCTTAGGACCCCAAAGCTGGAGGCAGGGATGGGTCCTGGAAGGGCTGCAGCTTCATGGGGAGCAGAGGGGAATTTTGTGTTGTCCCTTGAAAGGAACTAAATGCACTCTTGTGCTGAGAGATAAAATTAAGAGAATGGAGACTGCCCCAGACAGAGCCCCGCTCTCAGTGGAGTTCTTTGTGGAGTCTGCAGGGAGCAGCAGGAGCAGACCCCGTGTGTCCCCTTATCCAGCACCCACCCCAGAGCAGCTGCAAGGGCACCTTGGCCAGGCTGTGGGTGCATGCCCAGCTCAGCTCGGAGCTCCCTGTGCTCCCACAAGCACAGGCTCTAAAGCAAACCCTGCCCATGGGGACATTGTGCCACGCTGGCTCCCTCCAGCTGAGGCCGGGCCTGCAGCACCCTGGGTTGCCACAGAGCAAAGATTTTCCCAAAGGATTTCTGGATCCTGGGGACAGGAGAAGCTGCAAAAGCCAGAGACCCCACTTCTGACACGGAGGTACCTCTGTGACCCTGCAGCCGAGCTGAAAGGAGAGAGACATGTCATACAAATCTTCAGGGTGTTTATTGTCAGGATAGGAATTCCTTTATATAAAAGAAGAGTTTAAAAATAGCGCTACCCTGCACTCAGAATTAAATACACATATATATATATACACACTTAGATATTGATAGAAAGAATAATTACCATTTTGCTATGTGATTATAAAACCAAACGAGATTAATACCGATTTCCAAACTATTCTGCCAAACCAGGGCAAGGGGATCTAAGAATTCCTGCCGCCCACCTTCCCATGGGAGCCCACCTGGGCACCACACCGGGGGCCAGCTGGGCATCAGGCGTCCCCTGTGCTGCCTGCACCGCCCAGCTGTCCTTGCCCCACCAGTTGGCAGCAGATGCTGAGACAACAGAAGCTCTCAGGGTGACACCACTGTAGGTTTTTTCTCTTGCAAAGCAGCCTGCCAGGGTCCAGGGGGACTGTGCCATCCCAGTCACTCTGGGGGACACCAGGTGTCATGTCTGTCCAATGACCAGCCTGCCCACATAGTTGCTCCCCCTCATCCCAGACCTGCCAAGGAATGACAAGTGAACCCCTTGCCTTTGCAGCAGGGGTTCAAGTTCCTTTTTGTGTGTTCTTAGGATTTTGGGGTTTTTAAATACAGTCCACGGTCCCCTGGGGATTTTGCAATACAAGAACAAACACTGATGCTGTACGATAACCTAGCAATAACAATGTCATGTAGCTACTGTACATCCATCCCCGTGCCCCGCCGAGCACTGCAGCCCTCTGCCAGGATCACTTCTTGTTGGCAATCTGCTTTTCCAAGTCTTCAAGTCTGGCTGTCATCTGAGCAAGTGAACGTGCTAAGGAAACAGCGTGAGCCAGACAGTCTGTTGGGCAAAGGGCTTTATCCCCTTAAAAGAGCCTTACATTTTCCCCTCTCCCATTTATCTATCCCTCCCTCCCCCATGTGTGCTCTGTCCTCAGCTGTCCTGCACCCTGACAAGCCCAGGCATCACCCCAAAGGATATTTTTCTCGGTCAGGCTCTGCAGGATGGCCACGGTGTTCGTCTGGAACTGCACCAGTGCCTCGCACTCGCACGGGCTGCGGATCTCCGTCTCCCCTTTGCCCTCCTCTGTGACAGTGGGGGTTTGGCTGCAGTCAGACCGTGGCCCCACAGTGCCTGGCTCTCCCTTGTTCCCAGGCAAGTCCTTTGTCCCTGCAGCCACCCACAATTCTGCCCTCTTTTTTCAGCCTCTCTGCTCTCTGCCAGGCTGCCCTGCTGATCCAGCAAGCTCAGTGCCAGGCATCCCACAGAGCTGTCACACACGTGGTCACGGTGTGCCAAGGACAGCAGCGCTGAGCTTCACCTTGCCTTCAATCTGGGGTGGCAGGGGGCAGGTTGACTCCAGATCTGCAGTCCTGTGGGGGTCTCAAGGGCACTGAGGAGCCCCAGCCTGTCCCAGGGCAGGGAGACCCTCACAGCAAGCCTGTACCCGGCAGCAGCACAGGCACAGGTCTGAACATGGACACAGGCCACCTTCAGAGTACCCCTCAAGGCTGGGTGCCACTCCCAGCTTCTGCCCATGCCATGGCACAGGGGTGGTTGCTCACATCAATACTTTTGTATTAACCCGCCCTGTTTTTTAATTAATCTCCCTGGCTTCATCTTTTCCAAATCCCTCCCAGAGACCCACCTCTATAGCCACAACAGCCTGATGAGATCCCGAGACAGCCTAGGCTCACACCAGCCCAGCCCAGCCTTGGGGTACTTGATGCAGGGTGACAGACACACAAACCACCCCACTGGCTCTGTGGGGACAGAATGGCCTTCCCTGGCTTGGGGTCAAGTCCCGTGGTGTGGCCAGGAACACCCACCTGGGCAGATATTCAGGGAGAAGTTCTCCACAAGGTGGGTCATGGTGGTGAAGTCTGCCGAGTAGGAGAAGTGCTGCTCCACTGGCTCAGAGGCGATCGCTCTCAGCTCCTCTTCCACAGCTTTTCCGACACCCACGGCAAACATGACAATCCCTGCGTGGCAAGGACAGACCCTGAGCACTGCGCTGGCCGCCCCGCAGCAAGCAGCCCCAAGCCCAGAGGGAGCAAAGCCGAGGATGCGGGATTTTCTCAGGGCTTCCCAAATACACAACAGGGATTTGGGAAGGACAGGTGAAAGCACTGTGGTGGTGCAGGCTGCTGCATGAAGGATGCTGCTCAGAGCACCCTGTGACCACAACAGAGCACCGGGATGCAGCTGCCCAAGGCTGGATGCTGCAGCTTCTCCCGAGACAGCCACCCCAAGGAACCATCCTGGGATGCCCAAAGCACTTTGTGGCTCCCCAACCCCCCTGCACCTGATTCCTTTGCTCTCCTGGCCCATTCGGAGATGTCATCCTGGGAGCGTCCATCTGTGAAGACCAGCCCGATTCTGGGGATGTTGTGGGAGAGAGGCCTGGCACCTTCCAGCTCGGAGAAGCTGTGCTCCACCATGTGCTTGAGGGCAAGGCCTGTCATGGTGCCTTTCTCCATGTACTCCACGTCCATCACCGCCTTCTTGATCTCATCCGCGCTGTGGTACTTGTTGAGGGGGAACTCGGTGCGGACGCGGCTGGAGTACTGCACCAATCCCACCCGTGTGCCGTGGGGGGACACCTCCAGCAGGTCCACGATGCGGTTCACAAACTGCTTCACCAGCTCAAAGTTCTGGGGCCGGACACTCTTGGAACCGTCGATCACCATCACAAGGTCGACATGCCCAGCTCCACACTCTGGGGGCACAGGGGAAGGTGAGAGAGGAGCAGCCTGGCCGTGGGCACTGTCAGAGTGAAGGTGTCTGGGGTTCGGGCTGAGCTTGGGGGCTTCAGGACACTGTGGGAACATCCTGGAACTGTAGCTGGGAAGGAGAGCAGACTATGCCCAAGGGACTCAGCCCAAAAACTTCCACTGACACCCCAACACCCCATGAAAGTCTTTCCTAGGTTTCTCTTTTCCTGAACCTTTCCTCAAAGCTGTTGCACCTTCTGGGCCATGTCTCTTGAGGACACAAGCATCCATCCCCACAGCAACCAGGGTGATCCCCCAACCACGGCCAGCTCTCCACCCTCTTCCAGCCTAGCTTCGAGTCCCAGCTGGGGACAGAGCTCCCCAGCCCAGTTTCAGCTGGGCCCTCTCCAGGAGCACAGAGCCCAGACGAGGAGAATGTCAAGAGCTGTGTCCCGATACTCACTGCTGCATGTCTTTCCGTCAGCCTGGAGCTGCTGGCCCTCAGGGCACACGCAGTGGTAGGAGCCCTCCGTGCTCATGCACTTGAACTCACAGCCGTGATCCACCCCATTGCAGAGGTCGGTGGCTGGAAGACAAGCCAAGGGCATGGGGTTATCCCCATTCAGGGTGGTCCGGGAACAGCCCTTCCCCTGGGGCTGGGCAGGACAGAAAGGCGCGTGTTATATACACAGCCCGTGCCGTGCAGCACGCCAGGACCTACCCCTGCAGGACTTGCTGTCGGGCTGGAGCGTGAAGCCGCTGCGGCAGCGGCAGTAGTGCCCGTTGGGGATGCTCACACACTCGTGCTGGCAGCTGTGGTTTCCGAAGCTGCAGTAATCAATCACTGGGGAGGGAAGGAGAGCGATGGCAGAAAGGAAAAGACAAGAGGAGAGACAGAGCGAGAAGCAAATGAAGAAGGGACAGGGAGGGAGACAGTCACTTACTAGTGCAGCTCCTCTTGTTCTGGCTGAGGTAGTAACCCGCCCGGCAGCGGCACGAGTACGACCCCCGCACGCTGACACAGTGGTGCTGACAGCCGTGCCTCCCGTCTGCACACGCATCGATGGCTGCAGGGGAACGGGACACCCATCACCCTCCTGTCCCCGCCTCGCTGGGGCAGCGGGGCAGGAATGCTCCAGGGCTTCGAAGTAGCTCCCAGCACCGCAAAACAAGAAGGGAAATTCTTGGTGTGGTGGTCAGACCAATTAATGCAGCTTTGTGCTAAAATCCAGGGAAAAAACGCTGCGCACTTTGCAGTGCTGGGATGTGAATCCTCTGGTGCTCACTGCCCGGACCCCCTCAGCTGACAGGCAGCTGGTTGTGCCCACATGAGTCCCGAGTGTCCCATCTCAGAGAGGTGGCCAGGATTTAGCAGTGCTGAGTGTCTGCAGTCATTACAGACCCGGCAGGCAGTGGGCACAGTGAACAGAGCACCCAGGCTGCTGCTGGCCTCCCTGGGTCCTCTGACATGTTCCAGCTTCCCTCCACGGCACCCATAATACAAGCTCCCTATGAAAGTTCAGATAATGAAAAGGGTTTTTACGGGAACAGGTCTTTCCATCCGCGTTGAGCCTGTAGCCTGGGTTGCACTCGCAGTAGAAGGAGCCAGGGGTGCTGACGCAGCTGTGCTGGCAGCCGTGCTCCCGCTCCACGCACGTGTCCACCCCTGCAAGACAGAACAGGCTTCAGAGTGGCCCAGAGGCACACCAGGCACATGGGGACCCTGGCTCTGGCATATGCCCTGTCCCTGCAGCAGAAGCCAGTGTGACACTCTACACAGCCCCAGCCTTGCCAGCCCTAGTGCTCACCCACTGATTCCCAGTGCACAGACGGACACTGCAGTGCCCTGTCCCAGCACTTTGTCGGGGAGGTTGCTTCCCCATCTACCCTGCTCCTGGCATGGGCAGCCATCCCAAACACCCCTCTGGAAGGTCACCTTCCAGCCTGGGTGAGGAGCAGACACCAGGGCCCCCCTTGTCACTCCGCAGCGGCAGCTGTCACCCACCACAAAGCTTGTCCTGGAACTGCTTGGCAAACTGCTGGATGAGCTCAAAGGACTCCACCAGGAAGACGTGCTCCTCCAGCGGTGGGGAGGCCATGGCCCGCAGAGAGTTCATGTCTGCCCGCTGGATTCCCACGGCGTAGATCTCGATGCCAGCGTTCCGGGCCTGGGTGGCCACCTCGGTGACACGGTCCTGGGGCCGCCCGTCCGTCACGATGATGGCGATGCGGGGGATCCTCTTGTGCAGAGGGCGCGCGCCCTCCTGCGTGGTGAAGGCCACGTTCATGGCGTACTGGATGGCCAGCCCCGTCATGGTGCCCTGGGCCAGCGGGATGATGCTGTTGATGGCCCTCTCCATGTCTGCCCGAGTGAAGAAGGTCTTGAGGGAGAAGATGTTCTGCACCTGGCTGGAGTACTGGATCACCCCCACCCGTGTGGCGTTGGGGCCCACGTCCAGGTTGCCGATGATGTCCATCATGAAGCGCCGCATGGTCTCGAACTCGAAGGGGCGCACGCTGCGGGAGCTGTCGATCACAAACACGATGTCCAGGGGACCCGTCCGGCACTTCAGTCCTAAGGAGAAGGCGAAGAGAAGGCTCAGTCCTGTGACTGTCCTCAAGGAGCAGAGAGCTCTCTGCCTGGTGGCTGGGGGGTGTTCATGAGGGCTGGAGAGAGCAGGTTTGGGCAGCCCCCACAGACCAGCACCTTCCCACTGCCCAGTAAATCCACAGGAGGTGGTGGCAGAGCGGAAACAGGGTCAGCAGGCTGGAGACCTACTCTGGCTGCGGGTTGTCGTGGTTGTGGTTTTTTAAGGGCAGAAAATGAGACAGTAAAAAGCAAAACTAAGGGCACACACTTGGAGATTGAGCCAAAGAGCCTGTCTTGGACATAAGGATGCTACTTCCAGTGCAAACTGGGGGAGTGTTTAGCAAGTGAAATGCCAATGAACATATTTTGCTTGGCTTGTGTGCACCCAAGCCTGGGAGAATTGGGCCCTAATCGTAAGGAAACACTGAGTCCCTTTGGGATGATGCCAATCTCAGTTGCTCTGAAGGTCTCTGAGACATACCTGCTCCTTTCTCTGTTTCGTGCCTTCACTGTTTTTAAACTAAAATTGATTTAGATCCCTCTGCCCTGGGAGGAGAGAGGCTGGTACCTCTGGGTTTGCTTTGGAGAGTCAAGCAAGGAGGAGGCTTCCCCTCACAGCTGTGCCTCCTGCCGAGGTCACAGCCCATGGGCAGGAGGGTGACAAGCCCTGAGCAGGGCTGTGTCACAGCTGAGGAGGTGCTCAGAGCAAGCAGCACCAGAGCCACCATGCTGGGGCCAGGCTCAGGCTCCCACCCACCGGGGCAGCACTGCCAAGTTTGGGTCCCACTGCTGGGGAGATCCCCCATCCTCCTGGGGATGCTCCCAAAGAAGAGGCATCGTGTCCTCCCACGTCACACAGCAAACCGTCCTCCAAGGGCTCCACTGCCCTGATGTTCTCACTTCTCTCCAGGCACTCCCCACCAGCTGGGGCTCACCTGCAGGTTTTGGTCTGGCTTCCAGTGTTGTCAGGAGAAGCAGGAGGAGAGGGGCAACAGGCAGGAGCTTCATCCTGGCTCTGCGAGACCACACAGAGCCAGTGCTGGAAGGATGGGCTGCAGGGAGAAGACAAGGTGCAATCAGTGCTGAGGGTGGGCTGAGCCACAGGGCAACATTCACCTGTGGTGGGGGTCCCCAGGCAGTGCTAAAAACCCTAAGCAGCAGCAGTTTTGACAGATCCATCCCCAAACTTCTCTGAACCCACATGGAATCTTTCCCGTTCCAAGGACTGGCAGTCTCAGCACAGCTCAATTACAGTAGCAACCCTCTGCCAAAGGGTCTGATTTTCTGCTCTGGGTGGAGCTGGCCATTGGACAAGCCTTATTTTCACTTGCAAACCAGGCAGATGGGATGTTCAGCCAAATGCTTTTTCCCTGACTGTGTGGCTGTTCTCTGCAGCCAGTGGGGAGTGGGAAAGCTGCACGCACGGATGCAGAGCACCAGCCCTCCTGATACTCCTGCATGGGAAGAGAAGCCCCCAGATGAAATGCCAGCACAGACAAAACCTGCTCAGAAGTCTCTCAAAGTCACTGGCAAAGATCATTCTTCCACGAAGTTCCATTCTCTGCCTGTTTCCAAACTCCCTTGGGAGAGCAGAAGCCTCTGCAGGCAGAGGCTGTAAGGGTGCCTGGGCTCACATTTCTTCCCCCGGGCAGGTGTCCAGGCACTGCCCAGCCTGCTGCTCTCCTTCACATCACCTCGGGGTCCCCAGCCCTCTGTCACCAGCTCTCTGCAGCTCTCCCTGTCCTGAAGGTTTTTCCAAGGGATGCTCTACACCTCAGCAGTTTTTTCATGTCTTTAGGGTGGGATCATTGGGGGGAAAGGTATTTGAACTTGTTAATCAAAACCTCAGCTTGTCACTTCTCTCCCTCCTCGCCCACCTCTGTGTTGCCTTGCCTAGCCTTGCCTTTCCTGGCTCCTGCAGGGACATGGATTTATTTAGTTTATTTTTATTCCAGCTCTGGTTGGAAACCCAAGGTTCTAGGGATGGAAATGCCACAGATAATGTGACTCTCCTCAGGAGACGTGCAGTGCCAGGACTGGGCACAGATACTGGAAGGGTGCTTTTACAAAAAAAAAAAAACCCACACAAAAATTCATTTTATCGGTAGTTATCAGCCGGTATTTATTTAGCCCCAGGAGGTCTCAGCTGTAATTCATCACCAGGGTTGCTGTTTAATTGCTCAGTGGTTACGTGCAGCCCTGAACACCACATCTTTGATAGCAGGGACACTGATAATAGGTTTCACAGCTGCATCTTAAAACTGTCTCGAGACTCAGTGTTCACACCTGGAAAAGTGTATTAAAGAATTAGAAGGACAGAAAAGGGCTACAAGAGGAAACTGGGATCCAGAATACCCATCTCAAAGCGAGAGACGTGGCCTTTCCCTGGAGGTGAGCAGCCTACCAGCCCGGGACCCGCCTGGGACACAGTGACTCCGCAGCAGTGCCAGGAGCTCCTGCAGAACCGTGCAGGGGAAAGGGCCAGGGATCACTCTGGCTGAGGGGATGAGCCTGACAGGTCTTTTCCAGGAAGCCACGGGGCAGAGGTGAGCTTTGCTTTGTGGCCAGGAGTGCTCAGACACCTGTGTCCCCTCACCACATGCAAGCAGAGAGGAAAACAGTCCCTCCTCCCCCAGCTTCGTTTCCCCATTTATTTAGCAGATTCTTTTTCCAGCGGTGCTTCTTTCCTGGGAGAAAGCACTCACTAACCACTAAATATTTTTGGGACGGCTATGCCACCTAGAACATTTCTGCAGCTCTCTGCTCTGCACACCTCCCAGCAGTGGCAGGCTGCTGTGGAGCCTGTGTCTCACAGCATCCAGAGAGCTTCAAAGACAGCCCAGAGGGAGGAATGAGCTGTCGGGCCAGGAACCAAGAAGGAGAAAACCAGTTCGCGACTGATCTATTTTTAACAGCATCTCAGCTTTGGATGAAGTCTTGGCTCTCCCCACGGCTGGAAGGGCTGATGCTGCCTGGACAGGGCAGGGCATGGCAGCTCAGCCATATATCCAGTGCTGGTCCTGGCAGCAGAGACCAGGCTGGGACAGTGCCCTGGTCCCTGCTTCAATTTAACGCCCAGTCCTGCCCCAGCAGCAAGGGGACAGGGAAGCCAAGATGATGGGACAGATGTCCCCCAGTATCTCTCCCACCAGCCCCCACTTGGCAACTTCTCTTCTACCCTCACTTCCCTGGGGCTGACTTGCATCCCTATGAGGGACTCCTCGCACTCTGAGGGATCCCACACCACCCCCTCCAAGCCGCTGCAGGGGTGGGAGGGAGATGGGTGGGAAGCGAGCGGCTGGCAGGCAGGTGCTGCCAGGCAAGGCAAACACAGCGCCGGCTGCAGCGCCAGAGACCTTGAGATAACACTGAGCTATAAAGGAAAAAAGGTCCAGGCAAGGTGAGTGCTGCTGCCTGGGCTGGCTCAGCTGAACCCTGCAGATGAGCTGAGAGGGACACTTGGACTGTTCCTGACATTTCTGAGCAACACAAGGGGAGAACAGTTACTGCTTTTCACTGCTGAAGGAGATGCTCAGTACATGGTGCAAGGAGGGTGACCAAGGGGACAGCCACGTGTAAGGACAGAAGGGTCGCCTCCTCTTGACTCTCCTCGTGATCTCAGCCAAGGAGGACACGGAGATGGATCCCCAGAGGCAAACAGGTAAGCCAGCACACCTTCCCTGGGCACCTCCACCGGCAATGCTGCTCCCCAGGGCAATTGCATCCCTCCCTGCTCCACCACTTGTCCGTCTGCTCTCCCTGCCAAGTGCTGAGTCTCAGGAAAAACAGCTGCTTCAGGTTTCAGCGTGGCCTCCTTGGCAGCTCTCTCCTGGCTACAGGTTAACAGAAATACTCTGAATATTCCCCTTCTGGTTCATCCAGATGGTGGCAGGTTGGACCTGGGTGCATCCTCCCTTGGGCAAGGCCAAAGGACAGGGCATGGCAGGGAGCAGGGTGAGGAATGCTGCCAGCTCCCTACCCTCCTTGCTCTTACAGGGATGGGGCCTTTCTGTACTGACCTGTAGAGGGGAAGAAGCAGATGGAGAAAGGAGGGGTGGCAGTGCATTCACAGCCCAGGAAAAGCCCTGACCATAGTGTCAAAAGGAGGAAAGCAGGTTGTGGACCAAGGCTGTGGAGCCATGCTGGCTCCAGACCCTGCAAGAAGCCAGGACAAGGAATCACCATGTGTTGCAAGGAGTGGGGAAGAGCTGGGAGCCTGTGAGCAAGCACCAGCCAGGCCAGAGGGCTGTCCCTTGCAGCAGGGCTGCGCACAGGAGGAGGCACACTCACCGTGTCCAGGCACACGTGGCAGGGTGCAGGGCATTGATGCCACATGTGCTACCAGCTAATAGCCCCTATTTCTGTGCTGGAAGCCTTGGCTGATGGTAGAGCAGCCCTAAACATGATGTTGCTGAGATTGACCCTCCTCATCTGCCTCTCCATGAACCCTCTGCTCTGCAGAGCTTTTCTTTGTAGAGACCCAACCAGGCACTTCTGGGAGGCTAAAATTCAACTCCATCAGTGTTACTTGATGAAAATGTGAAAAAAAACAACCAAAATATGGCCAGGAGTCCCAACCCAGACTCCTTTCGCTTAGGACACCTGAGTTCTGCCAGGAGAACAGCAGAAAGACAGCAAGAGCATCCTCAAGCTGGAGGATGGGGGGGAAAATTGTGGTGACCTCAGCAGGACAGCAAGTCATCATCCTTCAGGTCCATGCCTGAGAGAAAAGCTGCCCAAAAATGCACGTGGGACCTAGGGAGGAAGACTGATGTGTGTCTTGCCCCACGAGACAGTGAAGCAACCAGAGCTACCTGGAGAGATGCAGACAACTTACATCATCCTGGAGGCACCTCTTGATGCCAAACTTTGCTGTAGAAACGTGGATGAATTGCTGGGACATTGTCCATGTATTTGCAAAACCTGAAAGCACTGTGAAAGGATGAGGCCTGGGACAGCCCTGGAGCTGGATTCACCCTCTCCTAGAGGGTTGCCCAAAGGTTGGTTTCTCCCAGCATAATCCCCAATCTCAAGGTGCTCTCTGCTTGCAGGTGCCCAGCTCTCAGTGCTACCTTTGCTGTTCACAAGCACAGAATCCACCCTCGGGACCATTTTACAGGGACCATTGACCTTACACTCAATCACAGCCCCAAAATGTCAATGCTCATCCCCCACAGCAGCTGGGTGACAAGCAGCAAATCCCACCAGAGAGGACAGCGGTGCAGTTTTCAGAGCAAGGAAGAGTCAGGGAGCACAAGCACATCAAGACCATGGAAATGGCATGGATTTCCATCCCAAAATGTTGTATCAGGAACGGCGAGAAACGACACTGATTCTAATCTCAGAAGGAAAGCAATCTTTTATTTAATTTATAAACTGGTTTTATATGTTAGTTCTCTTGAATGGCACAAGGCCATTGGTTCCTGACTATCTACCTTCTTAGAATGATTGGTTAGATCTTACAACACTCCTTTCAAAATATTTCTCTGGTCAGTATGACAACAACCTGCACCTGCAAGATAAAGAAAATAGTTTACAGAACCTTCTAACTGTTTTTCAGCCAGTGTCTGTGAGAAAGTAAAGACTTTCTCACAGACAGAAGCAGAAAGCTGGAAAATCTCTCTGCAGCCCAGCTTTCAGTGTCCACACCAAAAGGCTTTTCTCCCCTCCTCCTAAAGGACTGATGTGTCCTTGGTTTTTCCCAAACACATGTGTTGCAGAACCAGAGCAGACTCTTTCCAGGACATCTCAGTGCTCTCCAGTTACAACTCTGTGGCAGCTTTACTGGGCCAAGTGCCACCTGGAAGGACACGTTGTTTGAAAAGCAAGGCTGCATTTCTCAAACAGCACATCGAGGCTCCAAACCCGACAGGAGCAAATCAGCAGGAGTGCTGTAACAGAAAAACCTTGCTGGATGCTGAAGGAACTTCTCTTTTGCTCTGCTTGCTCCCCACAAAAGCCTAATCTCCATTTTATGGGACCCACTCCCGTATATTCACAGGGAGGGCAGGAGGAAGACGGGTTTCTTGACCAGGTCCTTTTGCAGGCTGTGTAACAGATGTTTTTGACTCACAGCTCATGTATGAGTCCTGACAGGTTCATACTGTGACGTGACATTTGAAGTCCCCTTGGGAGGGAAATGCTGGGTGCAGCAATGGACAGAGCATCCCCTTCTAGATGTTCTCCACAACAGCACATGGGGTCTTCCTCTGCCATCAGTCTATCTCTGAAAGACCTCCCAGTGCTCTACCACTCACCTGGCAGGAAAACCTCTTGCCCAAACAGCCCTGCCCTGAAACAAGCTGTGTACCTGGGCTGCTTCGGCAACAGCTGCCAGGAATAAAAGCCACATTCACTTGCAAATTAAAATGTTAAAGATCGAGCCAAGAGGAAAACACGTCTGCCAAATCCCCTTGTTCAACTAATCATGTCAGAGATGGCTCCTGTTTCAGGGCTGCTGGTGCCATTTCCCCGTTCCTCTCTGTCCCACTCAAGACCTTGAGGCTACACCTGTCCCCTGAGCTGCACAACAGGCAAACTCAGCCCATCTCCTAACTGCTATTTTCAACAAAACTGGAGACATCTTGGAATACTCTGATTTTGATGAAGAGTGATCAACAGGGGACAGATCCGCTTTACTGAATCTCTTTAAAAAGCAAATGCTCTTCTGCAAACAGGTCCTTGGAGGACAGCTGAGCTGGGCCAAGAGGCTTCAAGCTCTGGAGAGAAGGATGTCCTGGCCATCCAGAAGCTGACGCAGCAATCCACTGCCCAAGTTCTTGTTTTGGGAGGAAGGTGTTAGAGAGCATTTTTTTCCCCAGAAATATGCATGTTCAACCACAAAGGAAAAGAGTCATGGCCCAGATCAGCTACTGGGCTGGTGCAGAGTTTGTCAGCTGAGCTCCTGGTGCAGCCGAGCTGGTATGAGATTGATAGTTACTAGCAGGACATCTGTCTCCCAAATCTGCTAGGACCACTATCCCCAGCTGACCTCCAGGAAGCTTACATGGCACAGACAACCACAGAGACCGCCTGCTATTCCAGCCCCGCAATCATGGATTCATTGCCTGACCTCCTTCTCTAAATCTTTATATCATATTTCTCACTCTAGAGATGTGACTCAATGTGTTGGCATAAGAAAACACGCCAGGAGAATATTCCTGTGCCTCTCTCCTTTATCCTACCCATCCTGCTATGTGTTTAATTGAAATAGCAGAAGGTGAGGAGCGTTTGGCGGCTGCAGAAAGGCACGCGGGGACTTTTTATCCCTCCTCAGAACAGAAAAGCAAACTTTGTGTAGATACTGTTCACGGGGAGAACCTCAAAGGTAGCACAGGAAACGTCTCTCACCTAACTTCACAGCTTCCATGTCCCCCTGGCAGCAGGAGAACTACTGTCCTGGGACTGGGATGCTGTCACCCCTCAGGAGATGCACCAGAGAAGAGCTTCACCAGCAACACAGTGAGCTGTGGCCTCCCTTCTGCCCATGCTGAAGAGCAGGTGACACTTCAGGGAAGCTATCCAAGTCCAGCTGCAGGTGTACGAGCTGTGAATTCTCGAAGGCAGAGTTTTCCCATTGTGGACCTTGCCTAATTTTCCAGCCCGGACAGAAACCCTTGTACAGGGGTTTATCTCTGCTGTCAACAGATCTGCTCCCACTGGTTCCTGCCACAGACCAAGGACTCCTGTGGGTCCACAGACTACACTCAAAGACTCCTGAACTTACACATTGGCAAAGCACAATGCAGCCCAGAGACAGAAAAGCTGAAATCTGGAGAGAAACCCAGGTACTGCCACCTCTCTGCAAGGGACAACAGCTGAGCCCTATGGATTTCCCTGATGGGCACCAGAGGATCCAGACTCACATGAGGGATGGACTCACGTGTGCAACCAGGGGATTGCAAGGCGAGAGGATCAGAAGTTTGCACACAGGCAGGCAAGGACAGAATGTTGGTGGGGAAGATGGATTCAGACTCCAGTAAAGAACGCCAGGAAGGACAAGCTGTGTGAGAACCATGAAAGCTTCAGACACAGGATAAGACACGGCAGTCCAGAGCATCCCGCATGGTAACATCGCTGTGAACCAGTCTCTGGAGTCTCCTGAGCACACACCTGTACCCTCTCCTGCTTTAACTGAGATGGTTTAAACCCCTTTATATTTAGTCAAGACGGGAGAGAGCCAAAGCCTTCTAAGAGCTAAAAACATTCCTTGGCACCTAAAGGTACATCTGTGCTGTGAGTACCTACAGAGGGGTGATGCTCACCAGCCCACAGCGGGTAATGGAGAGCACTGAGTCGGGGGTCCCCCTGCCCAGCAGCTCACTGGAGCCCTTACAGCAGCTGCATGAGCTCCCAACGGAGCCCAAGTGCTCAATTTGCTACTGTTTGGGCCCAAAGTGGAGAAAACATGATTACTGAGAGGTAATGACAAGTGTCAGGAGCCACTCAGCCTCCTGGCTCAGCTGGAGGAGACATCTGGCATGAGAGGGCCCAACTGGTGCTGGGGGAGTAGCTGACTTTTATAAGTTTCTTTATAAGCACCGCTCCATCTATTTTCTTTTGCCGTGTTTTTTCTAGGTCCCATTTATTCACTCACGGCAGGACTTGTCTGTAAGTCCCATGTGTGTGTGGATAGAAACACTACTTATCTCCCCTCCATGTTTCAGCCCTATTCATCAGGCATTTGTAAATGGCATTTTATGAGTGCCGAGTTTTTAACAAGGCAGGCACGCTGCTCCAGAGCGAACAAAGGGGCCCCTATTGGAAACTTTAAAGATATTTAAACAAAGACTTCTCTTGAAAACCTTTAACCCCTAATGCCAACCTCAAGGGAAACGCTATGTTATGAGCAATCAGAGCACAGACATCTTCTGTGACCACAGATTGCCTACAACGGGCTGCCTTGTTGGCCACGGCTCCTCTGTTTGCTACGGCTGCCAACCAGGGCAGCTCCCGAGCCCATCTCATACTGAGCACATACGGTTTCTTTAATTCTTCAACAACAAATGAAAGTTACAACTTCCACAAAAATCAACAATGGCTTTTTCCAGTTGGATGCAGCAATACCCTGCCTGCTTTGATGAAAAGTGTTGTTTTACTGAAAACACCAAGATCTGTCGCGTGGTTTCCAGATGGGAATTTGCATTTCGGATGAGGCCAAATTTATCCATGTCCTGGTGGCAACTATCAGGGCTGAGATCTGAGAGATTTCCCCACACAAGGCTTTTTGCTGATATCAACAGCCATCTAATGAATTCCTGCAGAGATCACAAGAATCTGCTTGTGAAATGCAGTTTCTACTTCCTATTGAGAACCTGCACACTCACTGCCTGGGAATAATTGCTCCTGTCCTTGAAAAAAGAAAAAAAACCTTTACTATCAAGAGATGCTACAGAGGGTCCCACAGGGAGGGGTCCCAAAGGGAGAACTTCATAATAACTTTATAAATATTTAAGTGAAGCACACTGGATTTAAGTGAAGCAAAAATCCAGTGTATTTAAGCAAAAGAGGTGAAGCCCTGTGCCTCCTCTCAGAGTTGGGGCTCAGAACAGGCCCCTCTCGTGGACCCCTACTCCCCTCAGTCCCACTGCACACATATGGTGGCTTCTATTGACACGGGACAGTCCCATTTCCCTGCCAGCCTCCTCAGCCACACAGGTTCCCACTCTGCAGCCTGCCTCCTGAATGGATTCAGCAGCTCTCTGCACCACAGCAAAGACTGTCCCTGCAGAACGAGGGGCAAAACCCCAGCAGAGCACACAGCACCACAGTGCGTTACCTGCTCAGCTCCACTTGTCTCACCTGAGTGCGTGTCCACACAAACACGATGAGTGCAGAATAATCTGATTTTCCAAACAAGTTTTCCCATGTATTTTCTTGGAACAGAAGTGCCCAAAGCTAATTTTATCCCGTGAAACGGTTGGAATGATAAGCCGAAGGTGGGTGATTGCTTGTGCAAACGAGTATGCACAGACCCAATTTTCCAGTCGTGCAGAAACGGTGCATAACAAACTTAGGGTACACTTCTGAGCTTATCTTTCTGCAGGATCTCGATCTCCTGTTGCTCAGTACGCCTTGCCCAGGTGTAACAGACCTTATTATTCTCTGCTAAAAGATCCTCGGTTGTATAAGCAGGGACCTGCCCGGCAGGTATGCAAAAGGTGAGCAGGGCAGGCAGGCTGAGCCATCCCGACAGCGCGGAAGAGTTCACATCCCTCGCACAGCACCGAGGGACCGAGCGGGTACCATGCCCCGACTGCCCCACCGGGCAGACCCCGGCACCGAGCAGACCCCGGCACCGAGCACACCCCGGCACCGAGCACACCCAAGCCCGTGCGGCCGGGGGTCGGGAAGGCTCCAGCCCACAGATGGGGGGGGGAAAATCCTTTGGGGCAAGGGCTCTGCTCTTCCCCTCCTCCCGGCTTTGCTTTCTGCTCCTGACTCCCAGGATCGCCGCTCCCCTTCCTGCCAGCCCCGCTCCAAGGAAAAGCCCCCTCGGAGGCTGCCAATCTCCGCGGCAGCGCTCGGCGCTGCGCACAGCCCCGCCGGGCCGGGCTGGGATCGGCAGCGGGATCGGGATCGGGATCGCGATCGGGACCGGGATCGGGACCGGGATCTTACTCACCCGCAGCCTCCTCACCCTCCTCCTCTCCTCTCCCTTCCCGCAGGGGCGGCGGTGCCCGCGNCCGTGCGGGTCCCCGCGGGAGCTGCGTGCAGGTGGAACGGGCACCGCAGGGTGCGCGGCCCAGGACGGCCGGGAGCTCACAGGCGTGGAGGGCCCTGCTGCTTTTAGTGGTTTTTTTTCATTTTTTCTTTATTTTTCTCTATTTTTCCTTTTTTACCTCTTTATTTCTCTTTATTTCATTTTTAAAACATTTTTCTTAATTTTCTTTATTTTATTTTTCTTTTTTAACTTTTTATCTTTTTCTTTCTTTTATCTATCTTTTTTCCCTGCTGCTGCTTTTTTCTTTGTTTTATATTTTTATTATTTTCCTCTTTCTTTCTTTTTTCTTTTTCTTAATTTTCTTTTCTTCTTCTTCTTCTTTTTTTTTTTTTTTCTTTCTTTCTACGTCTCTTCCCCTCCTGGGGGAGTGCACCTGGGAGCCCCATAAACTCAAAAGTTCATGGAAAAAGGAGAGTCTAAGCTTAATATCCATTTGACCTACAGTGTCCTGAAAGTTTAGGAACGTCAGCACGTAGTGCCTGCAGTGTGGGGAGGTGAGTTTGAACCAGAAAACTTCACACCAAAGCTTGGAGGGCTTTAGAGCCTCAGGCTAAACTTCCATCAAGAAAGTCCACTGATGTGCATTGGAGATCATCAGCAGAGGCTTCTTAGAAACCCTGGAATAGACCTTCCCAGTCCTCCACCTCTTCCCAGCACTTAGATCAACCTAGTGGTGGCAGGAACCACCTTTAGTGCTTTTTATCTGTTGTGGCGCTTTAACAGCACTTCCCTTCCTCTTTCCACACGAGGAGCAGAGAAAGGAGACTCCAGGAAATCACCCCCACTGTCTGAATTTTCTAGCAGACGTGCCAATACTGCTTTATCAAACCTGGGCATTTTGGGGCTGTTGGTGCTGCTGGAGTGCTCGCCCCGGCTGGGCCCCGCTCCCTGCAGAGCTCACTGCCGCAGGATTTTTGTGCTTCCCGCTCTCGGCCGCTGTTTGCCCTTGGTGTGGTCGATAAATCCCCCAGGCCCAGAAAAGGCTGAATTTCACTTGTGTGTGCAGTGAGGAAAATACGGGATTTATAAATACCCATGCATATACAAGGGCTGTGGGTTGGGTTGGTCTGGATTAAAGGAGGTATTGAAAAATGAGGGAAGCCAGAAACTGCAGGCTTCTCATTTCTGTGATTTCTAATGGCTTTTCCTTTTGCATAAACATTGCATTGACTCCATACCCAAGAGCACTGCAGGCGTTTTCTCCCCTGGTCTGCACAAAATATAACCCAGACCTCTAAAATGGATATTTTTTATTAGGATGTTTGGTTTCCCCAAACTGAGGGAAGAACAATTGCCCTCTGTGGCAGCAAGTCCCCAGCAAGCTTTAGGGCAGCTGTGTCCTGAGAGAGGCAAATGGCAGCTCCTTTTTTGGGGGAGAAAAGCAGCAAATTAAATCTCTGCACTTCAATTCAGTGCTGCCTGCACCTGGGGACTCTGTTACTGTGAGTTACAGTTCTTGTATAAAGAGGTGATTTGAAGACCCAGTTTCTAAACAATAGCTGCCGGGATTGTATTTTGGTCTCCAGAGTCGGGTACTTTCATTCCCAGGGGACCAAATATATCAGATCCCTTCCTCAGCAGACTGAGCTGGTGAAGCTCATTGAACTGAAAAGGAGCAGGGCAGAGGGCAGTTTGCTTCTCCCAGGGCTTGTAAAGTGCTTTTTCTGCTCCCGCGGTTGCCCGAGGGTGCGCACACAGAAGGTGATGTGAGGACCTGGATATGTCCCACACAGGGAGCAGCGTTTCCCAGCTGGAGGTGGGACAAAGCACTGAGTGATGCCCCTAAACACTTGCTGCTGGGAAGGAGAGGGGTAATTTTCAGCTGCAGTGTTTAACATCAGTTCTCCTAAAATCAGCGATGGGACTGCGGGGTCCAACCCTACCAAAGCCTCTCGGCGCCTGCCTGGGTTCCCTGCGTGCCCACATGAAACAGCCCTTTGCAAGGTGGTGCAGCTGTGTGTCTCCTGTGGAAAGTACACAGAGCACTCCTCCTTTTCTGCTTCATTTCCCGTGGCAGAGGGCACAGCAATGCGGCCAGGGCTTGCAAATCCCCCAGGGTACCCTGGGTCTCTCCCACCTCAAGCACCAGGGCAGAGCCACCCTAGAGATGCACCGCAAATGCACTCACACCCTCTCCTGAGGCACATCCTGACCTAAAGCAAAGGAAAAGCCTTGGTAAGTGATGCCAGGCTGAGCAGGGATGGGGAAAGGCTTACAGAAATCAGTGTAGGAGAAAGGTGGTGGATCCCCCCTCACTCCCCCCACTTCTTCTGCATAATGCCCAACTGTGTGGAGAGCAGCCGAGCCCCGGCCAAGACCTCAGCCTCTGAAAAGGCAGCTTTTAGTGAGAGCTGTGAGAGCCCAGCCCGTGTGGTGCTGCTAACATGACACTGAACTAACACTGCACTACAACCAAAGCATTTTAATAATTTAATATAATAAATGTCAGAAGGAGTGAATAATTCTCTGTAACCCTGAGGAGGCTGTAGGTGCCAGAAGGAGCCAAGTGGGTATATTGAGCTGCTTTAGCAATAGCCCTTTGACTCTCTGAAGATAAATTTAAACCAGATGATGGATGCTGGGTGGTCGCCTCTGTGGGCAGAATGGCAAGCACTGTTCAGAAGTGCGTCACTGACACAATTCAGCCCCAAAATTTGGAAGGCAAGGGCTTCAGGGAATGGACAAAGAAAAGAAAGCCAAGCTTCTAGGCAGTTGTTCCTCCAGCTGGACTTCAATTCTGAAGAGCTGCAGTCTGTTTACCTGCCTTTGGCACGCACAGTCCCACTTCAAGCAGTAAGTAGCATGTGGGTAACTGTTCCAGAAGGCTCTTTAATACGCTCCAGGCAGTAACCCACGTGCCTCTGGAATTACGTACGGGTGGCAGGGAGCAGCGATACCTGCACAAGCCTGGCCCTGCCCTGAGCCACTGCTGCAGGAGGCTCTGCAGAGCAGGCGTTGCTGCTGCCCACGCTGCCAGCACACGTCTTAATCCACAGGTTTTGGCAGTTTGCTCCTGAACACTCCCTGCCACTGCCTGGCCTCCATACCGGGCTGTTCCATACTTTGCCAAGGGGTTAATGGAAGAGGAGCCCCACAGGGAGATCCCAAGCTGTATGGGTGGGCACTGGTGACTGCGTTGGTGGCACTAGCAGGGATGGAGCATGTGACTCTGCAGCTGAGACACAAGGACCCAAAGCTATACTCCTAATTTTACACAGCACACTGCATGATGAGACTCACCAGGAAAAAATTCACACACCCAGCCTGGTTCTTTCCTGCTGTGTGCCTGTTGTCTCTGACAAACTGAGGGTGAAATGCTCCTGCACGGAGCCAGCAAGGTTCAGTACTCATTTAACACTGTGTTGCATTAGTGTAAAAGAGTATCCAGGGTCAGGCCAATTTCCTTGACACATCTCCACATTTATCCAAATCATAATCAGTTGTTCTGGAAAAAAAAACCAAAACCAGAATCAACCAACCAACAAAAAAAAAAAAAAAAAAAAAAAAAAAGAAAAACCCAAAACCAACCCCAAACCATCCCAAAGGTTTGCTGAGAGATTCCCAAATAGTGCTTTTATATGAAGGGAAAAATAGCAAAGGCGGATCAAAGCTGAAATCACACCATTGCTTGGCAGCAGAGGGGTGAAACAGCTGCAGATTGCCATTATGGAAAAAGATTAAATAACTTTCTTATGGGATCTCTTTGGCTGTACAAAGATATAAACTATTCATTGGCTAGAAAGGCTGGAGTGAAGCTTTTCAGCAGGACTGAGTAACCCACCCTGGAGTGGACAGTGGTGGGATACTGGTTGATAAAGCTCTGCTTCAGTGGGCTGGGGCAGGAATCTCCCAGGACCACGATGGTGGGTTGGAGGGAACAGGTACAGCCTTGGCAAAGGAGCTCCTCCTGCCTTGCTGTGAGTGCTGTGGGGTGAGCCAGGGCTGAGCCCAGAGCCCTGTGCTGGCAGCAGCTCTGGGGCTGCCACAAGAGCAGAGCTTGGTGGCAGCCTGTGCTCTGCAGTCAGGAATGGCCATAAAACATTCATTTTCCAGGCACAGAGTAGCAGTTAATGCTGTGGGTGACACTGACACTGGCCCTGGCTGTAAATCTGATTCTGGCAGAGCTCTGTTGATTTATGTTTACTAGTGATCCAGCTCCCACATCTAGGATAAAGAACTGGGGACAAGGAGGGCAGGAGATGATATCGCCCGTCTGGTAACCAAACGGAGCACATCTGTGCAGTGCAAAGATTCAGCTCCCCGTGGCACTGCTCAGAGAAGACACTGGGTAAATATTTGCTTGTATGGGACATGTGTTTTTCTTCTGTATACAACAGGAGAGCATCAGCTCCATCCAAAGGTGGGAAAGCTGGAACTGAAGTGATATGTGCTTAAAGCGAATTGCAACACGGGTGCTAAAAGCTGTAAGGGGCACAGCCTTTTTAAAATACGTGTTGCACTGGGAAGAACAGAGTTGGCAGGCGAGCTCTTCTAAAAGGCTACTTGCAGCTTCTCTCCCTGGGGGCTTGCTCTGGCCTCTGAGCCCAGAGGAGCTCACCACGAGGATCCTGCCTTGGGGTGATGGCAGGACCAGGCTTATGTCTCGTGACGCATCTGACTCTTTATGCCCTCAACTTTTCTCCATTTCTAGCCCATTTAAGAGGAAGAGAGAGACTCTGTTTAATGGGAGTGCTCCCCTGCACACCTCTTGCAAGTTTCTCCTTGGGTGGCCGTGGCTGATGCCCCTACTGTCACCCCTTCTCCTCCAAGTCACCCCCCAGTGCTGCCCATAGCCCCCAGACACTCTCTCCCAGTTACTCTGTGTTTTCCACTTTGGCTGGGGCTTCACAGCCTTCTCTGGCCACTGCTTTACCTCTGTCTCTGATAGGAGACTCATCACCAGCCAGGCTGGGTCCCCTTGGTAGGAGCAATGTTCCCAGTGGCCACATTGACAGATGTGCCAAGGAGAGGCCTCTGCACAGGCATCTCCTCTTCCTCCTCCTCTGGTTACATCTTATCCAGTCAAATATCCCAAACTCAGAGAATACTCCTGTCCCAAACTCAGGGCGTTTGGGGGCTTTCAGCAGGGCAGGAGCTGGTGTTGTTCGGTGAGTGGTCTCACCTCCTCTGAAGGCAGGGCAGCACCACAGAAGGCCTCCACAGCTGCCATCCCAGAGCTCTCCCCCCTTGCACCCCCCAGTCCTTGCACACGTGTCCCAGGTGGCAGAGCAGGGCATCTCGGACCCGCCTCATCTCTCTCCAGCTGCCTAACACCCAACCTACCGAGTTAGCAGAGTTAAATTCCAGGTGCTTGGGAGCTCCTTCTAGTTAATAGAGCAGAAACAATCAGCAGAACCACCTACTTTTTAGGTTTCAGAGAAAACTGCAGCTATTTTCACCCAACATCCCTTGCAGAAGCCAACGGGTGGCTCCATCTCGCACGACAGCTCCCCAGCTGCCCTCACAGCTCAGCAGCATCGCTTCCCAACTCACCCAAAACCCATACAGCAACGGGCACATCGGGTGGAAAAACAAATTAATAATCAGTTAGAGCACTGCCACCATTGCACAGGGCTGGAAGTCTTAGAAATGCCCTGTGTGTGTTCGGTGGCAAACTGAAGAAGCAGTTATTCCATCATCCGAACTTTATATTTTTCAATGCCAGCCCCATTCTTGGAGCAGCTGAGCTCCAGTGCTTTCTGACGGGAAAGCCTTTCCACCTTCCCCACCCCATCAGGCTGCATGTGGAGGGAGCTCCTTGCTCCCTGCAGGGCTGGGCAGGAGCTGGCTCTGGTGCCACAGTGTGAGGGAATTTCTGTCTTGTAGATCCAACCCGTACCAAGGCAGCCTGCTCCGGGACAGCGTGCGGAGGTACCTGCAGCTGCCAGCAGACCAGACCGTGCTGATCCTGCACGCCAAAGTCGCACAGAAGTCCTACGGCAACGAAAAAAGGTGGGGCATCATTCCAGCTTCTCCAATAGCCACTTCTAAACCCAGCTACCTAAAGCTCGATTTCAGCCTTGCTGGATTTCGCGGAGCTAAGCTGGTGAAGCAAATTATTTGACATATCCCCTCTGCATTCACTCACGACACCTTTGGATCCAAAGCTGTCATTTAGTCTCCATGAACTGAATAACACAAGAAAGGCATTAGCTCCGACCTCCACCCATCCCAGGTAGACATTCCCCGTGGTTAGATTCTTTCCACGAAGCGGTAAAGAAAGACAAAGTAAAAGAAGTCAAGATTCTATTCAAATCTCACCCCCAAGAAGGAAAGGCTAGCATTTCAACTGCCCTGTAACTCTTGTCTTAAAATCTGCACGGCCACAGCAGGGACTGGGGCGTTTCCATCAATGCCAGTGGTCTCCAAAAAGCTGCTATTTTTGAAAATCCTTCTCACACTGCAAAAACACCTTGAGGTTCTGGCTTGAATCTCCAAAATTGCCACTCCTGGGCAGTGACGTCAGACTGCGGCACTGCAATGTAATTAATCCTCCATTAATCCTTGTGATATAAATACTCCTCCGTTATTACCGAGTATGGAATAGCTATGAGGGGACGAGCTCAGCCTCCAAGGCGTAACCACCCAGACCCCAGCGACCCCAGGAGACAGCTCTGGGATGGTCTGGCTGTGCCTACAAAGTCCTCACCACATCCAGTCTCCTGCCAGGGGCTGCTGGTCCACAGGTAAAGATGTTATTTCAGGACTGAATCTTCCAGCCAGGAGGGAGCCCTCTCATCACAGCCTCTTTCCTCTGCTCCTGACCCCGTGCAAGGGATGAGCGTGAAAATCAGATGGCAGGTCTGGAAAGGGAGAGAAAACCTGCACAGAGCTCCCAGATTAAAGTTTAAAGGTGCTGGTGCCGTTTTCCTTCACAGTGGGAGTCAGGGGCCTGTGCTGTGGATGAGTTGTTTAAATAAACCTGTGCCCAGGACCTTAGGGCTCCAAAATATCCAACCCCCTGCACTGGTGTTTTCTCTGCTAGTGGTTTACCCAGTAGCAATAGAGGATGAATTTGCACCATTCACACAAGTGCAAAGACAGTGGAAACCCAAATAAAACACAGGAAAATCGGTTTCCAAACTCCTGGCTATAGATTTATTTGCACTGGGCTCCAAAACTGATTTTGAATGCAAACTCTGTTCCCAACGTGCTGGAACTCCCACATGGCAGTCAGGCAGAGGCAGGGGTCTGCTCCCTCCCTGTCTTTGGGGGGTTTGGAGGTGTGGGTGCCGGGGTCCCTGTCCTCCCATCCCAGGGCCATCCTGTCACTGGTGGGATCATGGCCATCAGTGGTACCACGGACGTGGCAGCTGTTGGGGCTGGAACCAGGCACTGGAGGTGGTGCAGGGCAGAGGGTCCCCAGCCCCACGCTGAGCTCCATGTGCCTCCCATGTGCAGGGTTGCTCCCAGTGCTGGTGAACCCCAGTGAAAGGTCTCTGCTCTCAGCACAGCCATCCTGCCACTCCTGAGCACCTTTTCAGGGTGCTGAAGGGCAGTGAGAAAATGCCCTCTTGTCTCTGCAGGTTTTTCTGCCCCCCACCTTGTGTTTACCTGAGCGGGCCAGGATGGAAGCTAAAGCAGGAGCAGATAAAAGGTGAGCACTGGGAAGCAGCCCTGCACCTCTCCTCCTTCCCTTCCTGCACCATGGAGAGCTGCCCTCTGCCTCTGCAAAGGGGAGAGTGACTCAGTTTATGTTGGTTTTGGCCCCCCAAGCCCCTTTCCTGCTCAAGCCTGAGCCCCTGAAATCCAGACCCAGGGAGGGCTGGAGCCTGGCCATGCTCCACACCTGGAGCAGCTGAGCCTGTGCGGGGATTGGAAGGTGCTTCTCCTTGTCTCTTCCAGCCAGGGACCTGGGAGAGGCTGGATTTCGGGTGTGTGGGTACATGGGGCTGGACAGCATGGGCAGCAGCCTGATGGAGACCCAGAAGCTTAGCTTTGAGGAGCAGCCAGATGCAAAGGTACAGCCCGTGGCTCTCTGGGGCTGTGGGGATCCCCCTCATGCAGGGGCTGGGCTCTCACCAGCATCACCCCACACCCTGGGCTGTCACACCCTCCCCATCCTCGGGATGTCACAGTTCTTTCCCCCTAGCCATAACTCCCCACTCCCACTCTGTCAGCCTGTTGTGGCATGTGCAGCAGACCAGGCAGCCCAAAGATCCCTGTCTTCCTCTGGCACCATCTTTTCAGGTCGACAGCCCTTTGGCTGCCAAAGTCTGCACAGCTCCCTCAGCTCTGGTTCCTTCTCCCCATAAGCAGCACTGCTGCTTGTCACAAAATGAAAGCCTGGTCCTTCATTTGCAGATAAACAGCTTAAAAAAATGTCCCAGTTGATCCCAAAGTTCAAAAGCTTCAGCAGAGCTCTGGCATCTTTTGATTGGAGGGGAAAAAAAGGAGAAAAAGCATTATCTGGGGTCCCCAAAGAGCACGGGGTCTGAGCCAGGCCAGGAACCTCACAGAAAGAGCCTTTGTCCGCAGTGCTTGCCTTGCTGCTAAGGCACAGTGCATCGGCCAGGATGGGGAAACCATAAACCCAGGGCGACTTCTCATGTTATGTGGGATAAATCACACATGAACATTCATTTCCATAAGGAATACTCTGCCCCCAGTGTAAATAAAGCCTCTGCCGATCCCCAGCTCTTCATTCCACCTGTAATAACATCTCTGGTCATTTCTCCCTCTAAATGAACCCGGGGCTCGTTGAAAGGGCGCTATTATGTCCTCGTGGGGTGGTGAGGAGGGTGAGGATGGCTGGTGGGGCTGGGCTGGAGCTGCTGGCAGCCCCTCTGTGCCCTTGGCAGGGGTTCAGCTGTGCCAAGGCCCTGTACATCTCGGACACGGACAAGCGCAAGCATTTCCGCCTGGTCCTGAAGCTCTTCTTCAGCAACGGGCAGGAGATCGGCACCTTCCACAGCAAACTCATCAAGGTCATCTCCAAGCCCTCGCAGAAGAAGCAGTCGCTGAAGAACACGGACCGTGCGTATGGGAATGGCTCTGTGGGGAGGAAAGCGGGTGCCAGCCCAGGATGGGAGGCTCTCTGCTCACAGCTTGGCTCTGGAGTGGTCCAGGCTGGACCCAAAGCCCATGGGAACTCCCAAAAGAGGATGCGTCTGGACATAGTGATGCCTCATTTCCAAATGGTTCATCCACCACGAGGTGTAATGCCCTGATGCCAATGTGCTCCCCACACCCTGGCCTCACCTGCACTCACACAGAGAGGGGGGTGCTGGCTGCTGCCAGGCTGGGTACCCCAGGAGCCAGGGCTTGTCCTCCCTGCGCTTGACAGAGCCATCATGCAGTGCTGGCAGCACTAACCCAGCCACCTCTCCCCGCAGTCTGCATCTCCTCGGGCTCCAAAGTGTCCCTCTTCAACCGCCTGCGCTCCCAGACCGTCAGCACCCGGTACCTGTCTGTGGAGGGGGGAGCCTTCATCGCCAGCGCCAGGCAGTGGGCAGCCTTCACCCTCCACCTGGGTAAGGACCCTCGGGGGACACTGATGCCACCATGCCCAGGGCTGCCTGCCTACAGCCCTGGCTCTCCCGTCCTGCAAAGCCTTGGGCGCAAAAGGGGTGGGAATTAGCCTGGGGATGCAGGAACCTGGCTCAGTCTCACCTCTGCCCGGCGTTCCTGGTGTGCCTCTGGACGTTTCCCACTGGCTTTGAGGGCGCAGGGGCTGTGACCAGGGCAGCAAGAGATGTAGTGGTCTGGAGGTTCACAAATCCAAGCAAGTGCCTTGCCTGTAGGCGGCCAGAGCCCTTCCTGCCCACACTGCTTCCAGCGGTGTCCCTGCAAGGTGCTGCGTCCCCATCCTGCTCTCCCGTGCTGGGCTCCCAGGGAATGGTGGTCTCTCCAAGCAGTGAGCCCGTGCAGAGCAGAGACAGCAGTAAGAGAGCAGCGGGAGCACGGCCAGAGCTGTGCCCGGCAAGGTTAACCTGCCCCCGGCTGCTCGGGGCGGTGACTCTGCCTCTCTCCCCCCCGGCCCAGCCGACGAGCGCTGCGCCCGGAGCGAGTTCCCCCTGCGGGAAGGGTACATCCGCTACGGCTCCGTGGTCCAGCTGGTCTGCACAGCCACCGGCGTCACCCTGCCGCCCCTGGTAAGCTCCCTCCCTGCCTGTCAGGCACACGGACCTGGCCGCTCCACGGCTCTGAGCGGCGGTGCCATCCCCGGGATGCTGCTGCCCGCAGATCATCCGGAAGGTGATGAAGCAGTATGCCATGCTGGACGTGGACGAGCCCATCTCCCAGCTCCACAAGTGTGCCTTCCAGTTCCAAGGCAGTGACCGCATGTACCTGTGTCTCTCCACGGAGAAAGTGATCCAGTTCCAGGTATGGCAGTGCAGGAGCAGGTGAGGACCCCCAGGGTGCTCCCTTATCGCCTCTCCAAGCTCCTCTGTGTTGCTTGTGCCTGGGGAACATATCACCAGGAGGGGTCTTGCATCCAAATTAAGGCCAGAATCGTGGCAAAACCATCTGCCACCTTTGGTGGGGACACTGTCACTGAGGTCTTTGAAAAGGAATCACTTTCCAGTGAGCAAAGCAGTCACCTGCTGGAACCAAGGCACTGAGGGCAGAAGCCAGGCATCCCAGCCCATTCCCCACCATCTCCACTGCAGTGTGTTTGGAGCTCTGGCACTCTCCGCAGGCATCTCCCTGCCCGAAGGAAGCCAACCGGGAGCTGCTGAACGACGGCTCGTGCTGGACCATCATCAGCACGGAGACGGTGGAGTACACCTTCAGCGAGAGCCTGGCCTGCGTCCGCCAGCCCGTCAGCCCCGTGCCACTCATCGCTGCCCTGCAGGTAGGCACGGCCACGGGCTGCCCCCTTGGTGTCGCCTGCCTGCCTCGTGCCTCCTGCTCCTGAGCCCCTGCACCCCTGTGGCATCTCCCAGTTTTGGGGTGCTGTGGGAATGGCAGAGCATCCTGTGGGAGAAGGGGTCTGGCTCGCTCCGCCACATAACCCTGCCACACATTCTGCCCCTCACAGCTCACGGGCGGCGGGGACGTGGCCATGCTGGAGGTGCAGGGGGAGTATTTCCATGCACACCTCAAGGTCTGGTTTGGAGATGTGGAAGCAGAGACGATGTACAGGTAACACGGATAAGGGAGCCGGGCAGCAGGCAGGGAACAGCAGGCAGGGAGCAGCAGCCGGGTGTGGGCTGTGCTGGGCAGATCTGGGAAGGACGTGGCTGCAGACCTTGGGGACAAGGACACTTGCACTGCCCATCCTGCAGGAGCAAGCACAGGCATTGCAAGCAGAGGCAGGGATGAGTCCGGTGCCTGCTCTCTGCCCTGGCTGCGGTCTGGGGATAGCCGTGGGTGGAGGGACAACCAGGGACTTCAGGGAGCTGCAAACAACCAAGCAACCCTGGCAGAGAGGAATGAAAGACGGGGGAGGAGAGAGGAAACTGGCTGGAAGCTTCACACTGAGCTCCAGGATGGAGAAGTGCCAGGAGCTGGCTGCTCCTGCACAGGACCCTCTCAGTTAATGCACATTTTCCTCTCCTGCACTGTTGCCAGGAGCCCCAAGTCCCTTGTGTGTGTCGTCCCTGATGTCTCTGCCTTCGGCAGTGACTGGAGGTGGCTGCGATATCCCATCACGGTCCCACTCCTGCTGATCAGGGACGATGGCCTCATCTACTCCAGCTCATTCACGTTTACCTACACCCCGGAGCAGAGCTGCATCCCAGGGCAGCAGGTCCTCTCAGATGCTCCCCAGGACTCAGACAATTTACTCAACAGCATCCATCAAGAGTTTACCAGGACCAACTTCCACCTCTTCATGCAGACCTAGCAGGCTGGGCAGGCCCTGGGAGGGGGAACAGCCCCAAACCCTGCTGGAGGGGGCTCATCCAGGGCTTGGGTTGGTCCTCCCCACTCATGGAACACCCCCCATGCTCCTGTGATTTACTGATTTATCTCTTTTTCATGGCATCTTACACTGCTGAGATCTCACATGAGAGCATCTATAAATCAGGCTTGAAGGACTCTTTACTGATTCAATTGCCTTTTTACTAACTTGCATGATTTACCTGCATGCTGGCACAGAGCACCACAGCTCCCTCAGTGTCCTCAGTCCATATATTCAAAGGCCAGGAGGGACAGGGATAATGCACGAATGCGACCTTAAGTGTTACTGATCCACACCAGGAATCCCTGCATCGCTGCTGTGCTTTTCATAATGAGGAGCTGCTTCCCAGCAGCCAAATACCCAGCACCAGATGTTTTGGTTTTTTATTGGAGGCCCAAATGGGGTTATTTAAGAAGGAAAAGGGAAAAAAGAGAGAAAAAACTTCAGTGTGAAACCCAGCTCCTCCCTAGCTGGCGTGGCTCTGCCAAGCTCTGTTGTTTTACACAATTAGACACACGCAGAAATGCAGTGCTGGCATCAGCAGGAAACTGCTGATTTAGATGCCATAAAAAGCAGCCAGGTTTCCTGGAGCTGGACACGAGCATTTTGCAGAGCGGGTCTTAAAGGCTTTATTTAGATCTCCATGGCATCCAAAGGCCCATGGTGTACCTGGAAACCTTCTGTTTTGGCAATCCTGAGCTGGCATTTGAAACAACCCAACAGCCAGACTAGAGTGGTAGTCAACCCACCACCTTGGGGCAGTGGGCAGGAGAGCAGGGGAAGCACAGCCCCCCATGCCCTGCAGCACCCCAGGATGCACACATGGGCATCCGTGGGCCATCACCCGGATTATTTCCATGTTTCCTGTGATCTGGCACGTTTCAGATGCAGCACTGCCCTGCACACAGTCCATCCTCAGCCTTGTTGTGTGTACCCTGTGCCACACTGGGGCTCCGGGTGCTGAGTGTGGTGCTGCAGGGGACTGGCAGCCTCCCACCACCCAGCAGGGAGATGCTCAGGCATGCCTGGAGTCTTGGCCTCCTCCCTCTGCATCTTCTACATGGCCCTGGCTTCCATGGGGACACGAGAGTTTGGGTCTGCAGGATCCTAACCCAGGGCTTCCCAGGGGATAGCACCTCCCTAAACTCCACCAGGAGATGAGGTTCCTTCTTCCCCAAAACAGGAACCTCGCTGAGGGTAAAAAGCTGTTGGCAGACACTTCTCTGCATCTGGAGCTGCTGTGGAAAAACTGGGAGAACATTACAGCACATGCCAACAGCCAAGGGCTGGTGAAAGAAAGAGCTGGAGGACAGAGGAAGAGTAATCACATGGAGACCCACAAGGGATTCAAAAGGAAGCAAGTCCCTCAAGCAGGTGGCAAAGTCCCAGCGTGCTCATTCAGTGCTGGGAGCAGTGGTACAAGACTGTACTGCTCCCATTCCTGACAAATGCTCGAGTATCTCACACAGGTGTGGGGGCAGTGGGGGCTTCCCCTGTGCTGCTGCTGCTGCTTGGGCCACCCCACCAGCCCACACTTACCATCCCCTGCACTCACCTCCCCAGCAAATCCACCGCAGACCTAATGCACCTGAGCGTGAGATGCAAGAAAATACTTTAATCAACCCAAAAAGAGGATCCCCCATATTTCCCCCCAAAAGCATTTCCTCCCCCATCTACTCAGTGAAGAGCTGGAGGGCTGTGAAAGGATGGGGCCAAACCTTTTGGTTGCTGCCTGCATCAGGAGTGGCAACCTCAACCCGCTCCTCTCCCTCAGAGGCCGGGGCATAATTCGTGTTTTATGAATGGAAAGCACCCTGGGTTATATTTAGCACCAACCCAGACCCAAAGGGCAGGAGGAGCAACGCTTATTGACTTCAGGGGCTTGGAACAAGCCTGCCTTGTTATGTTTACAGCGCTTTGCTGGATGGAGAGGCCAAGAAAGCACCGAGTGGCTCATTCTTGAAGGCTGATGGATTAAGCAAACAGCCGCAGTAATTCAAGCCACATGGGGAAAGGGGAGAGGTGGCGGCAGCGGGCTGGGGGGGCCTCGGGGGGCTCCTGCCTTCCCCCACCGGCCACAGGCTGCCTTTAATCTGCTTTTCACAGCCGGTCCCACACTGGGAACGAGGAGCTTTGAGCTCCTGGAGGAGCCACTTGCCTGCCACGAGGAGCATATGCTCCACGTCGCGCGGCGGAGCTGGGAGCGTGGCAGAGCTGTTTATTTGCATAATCACTGATTAACACAAATGTCTCGGACAGGCGCCAGCCAGCCAGTTGCATGTTCTCGCTCCGGAGTCAGCTGTGCCTGTCTCTGCCGGATCCCACAGTAATCCAGCGTGTGTCCGGGAAACACGGCCCGTCCCGCCGGCTCTGGGGCTGGGCTGCCCGCAGAGCCCGTCTGGCAGCTCCGTTCTGCGCTCCTGGAGATTTTCCCTGTCCCCCAGGCAGCCGGAAACATGGGTGGGGATAAAATCGAGCATGAAAAAAACCTTTACATCGCTCCAAGAGCTGGGGATTTAGGGAAAGCATCGAATGCTTTAAGGATGCACGGGGTAATTCGTGTGCAAGACGTGGGGTTGCACGAACATCTCCAGGCAGTGGTGAGGTTGAAGGCAACGGGGATCCCCTGCTCGCAGTATCCAGGGGGCAGCTGGGGCTGCCTGGAGCCCCACCACATCAAGCAGCCACTTCAGGTCCCAGAGGAGAGCATTACCTTTAAAAACATCGAGAAGGAAATAAAATCCCGGCTTTCCCGCCGTGAACATCATCCCCGAGGAACACTAAGCCGGTTTTGGGTCTGTCTCCCTCCCTGCCCGGGCTGTGTGTCACTGTGCTGGCCGTTTGAAAGAAGCTGCTGCCATCTAGTGAACCCAGCCCAGCCCAGCCCAGCCCAGCCCAGTCATCACACCGACTGCCCACTGTGCCCGCGGCTCGGGCCAGCCCGGGAGACACGCTGGGCACCTCTGGCCATCTCCGGGGGACATTTTCTGCCCAAATCAAAGAGTTTGGCTGCCTTTTAAACAGCCACTGCACTGCATTTTGCCCCAAATCACACCGCAGGTTTCCTTTGACAGGTTGGTTGAGTGTTTTTCAGAGAGGGGAGGGCAGCCGTGGGACATGTGGAGGGTGGGCAATGTCCCTTCCCTGCTCACTCAGCCCACATCCAGCTGGTGACACTGCTCTTGGCACTGAGGTGGCAGGTGGGCTGGCTTGTTTATAGGGCAATTTGTAACAACACCTGCGGGAAGACAGAAAAACTCCGGTTAAACAGAGCTTTTGCAACCCCTGAGCGCAAGGGATGGGCAAGGGGGGAGCTGGCCAGGGGGCTGTAAGGAGTGGGGCTGTTCTGTACCAGTGAGGTGTTTGCCCTGGCAAGGACAGCCCCAGGGCAGGTCCCTCTGCTGTGCTGTGACTTGGTCACCTCCCTGACAGGAGTGTGGCCAGGGCAGTGACCATTCTCTCAGGTCCCTGCCCCTCCCCTGTGAAGAAGCATGGAGCTGCAGGCCAGCAACACCAGGAAATCTTCAGGATGAGCTGCTGCAGCCGGTGCTGGAGACACCCACCAAGAGCAGCCTGTCTCCCCTAAAAAGAGCCCTTTGCCTGGGGCTGTCCCTGCCCCACAGCCCCGGGCAGAACCTCCAGCCAGGCCAGGGGGCCCGTGGCCCACACTTTTCCATGCAAATGTCTGTATCCCTGGCCCTCAGGAGCAGGGGATGTGGGGATGCTGCTCTGCCCATCAGCCAGGGGAAAGGAGCAGAGAAAAACCTTTTCTTGAGAACTGCCCCCAGGTGTTGATGTCCAGGGCTGATGCAGTGCACAAAAGGGACTCAGCCAACACGACTGAACCAAGGGGCCAGTTATTGCATCATGAGCTATAAAATCCCTCTCCCTACCAAGCCTGGTGCTGCCTACAGACCTCGGTGGGGTCCCATTACCCTGAGCATCCCTCCAAGGGCACTCCTGGCCCCAGCACACAGGTCCATCGATTTGCATGGTGCCCAAAAGCCCCGTGCTGATTTTATCCTTTTTCTGACAGAGCTATAAATTACCCAGCTGGGCCTCAGGATGCAAAACTATGCTGGGGCCAAAATAAGCCAAGCTGGGGTTCTGAGGAATTACAATTACCTGCTCAAGAGGCTTCAAGCGCATCGGGAACTGCTCAGGCGTGTGGCCCTGCTGGCCAGACTCTGAAATAAACCTGAATAGCACTAAGGACAGAGTGAGCCCAAGGCACCCGTGGGTGCCCCTGTCACCAGCAATGCCAGGAGCGGGTGTTACTAGCCCCGGGCCCGAGATGGGTGGTTCAGGGGCGGAGACTGCCACGCTTCTGTGCCCACAGCCCTGGGCACCCAGCCCTGCCCATGCAGCCAAAAAGCCTGTGGAAAATTAGGCTTCCTTTTTGTCAGTGGGGTTTTTTTCCGAAAAACAAGTTGAAAACAAGCTCATTCCTGTCAAGCTCCGGACTTCCTGCAGCTCAGGGAAGGACCAAGCCCAGGGGCCAGCATTATCCCTCCAGGCTGGAGTGCTGGGTCACTGCCCCAAGGCTGAAGCTGGGGCTGGATGGCCTGATTAGGGATGTGGGGTCAGTGCTGGACACGGCTCCCTGTGGTCAGCCCCATGCTGCAGCAGTGCTGGGGGGTTTGGGGATCCAGTGAGTGGGGGCTGGAGGGAGGGCATTGGCAACCTCCTTTCATCCTGTTCTCAAAAGAAACACACAGATAGTTTTCTCAGGATTCACTAGGGAAGGAAAGTAGCTTTTCAAACAGCTTAAATAAACAACTGGGCTTGAAAAACATGGCCCTGATTTCCACGCACTGCTGCAGTAATTAGGGTGCAGACCAGGCAGGCAGTAACAGATCAGCACTAAGAGGGAAAGGATTGGACGCAGCTCCCTCCCCGTGAGCCCAGGGAGGACTCGGCATCAAAGGAGCTGCCCACGGAGAAGCTGAGCAGCACCCCTGGGTGCTCATCCACAGCCCCAGGGCTGTGGGGCTTGGCAGGGCCCTGGCGTGGCTCACAGAGCACTGTGAGGAGCAGGCAGGACGGAGCAGTACCACGCATGGAGCACACTGGCACCCAGCTGCACGCAAACACTCCTGTGCCCTATTTCCTGCTAAATCCAGGCTCCTGCCCTGGCTGCTTTGGGCTGCGACAGCTTAGGGGTGAAGCCCCAGCTCTCCCACTGGTGCCCCTCACCTCTGCAGCAGACTTGGCCAGAGGCAGAAGAAAAGGCACTTCATCAAACCCACTCCAGCAAACGTCTAAACGAACAGCAAGAGCAGGACGGGTGCCAAGAGGCAGGGTGAGATTTGCTCTTTGCTTTCTGCCTTGGGGTGCTCGCCAGGAGCGTGGCTCTGGGAGAGGAGCCCCCCGACTCCAGCTGTGGCTCCCAGGAAGCTGGGGATGCACCCAGGGTTTGTTCCCATGGCCCTGCCCAGTGTCACCAGCCCCGCGGGGCTGCTTTAGTGGATGTGCATGGTCACCGTCCCCTCGCACCCCGCCGGGAGCCAACACGTGTGCGTGTGCCCGCAGCCGCGGGCTGTGCTGGGGGAGCGGGTGGGTTTCAAGGGCTCTTTGTTCCCCCCTGTAATTATACCTGAGCAGTGGAATAGAAACGTGCTGAAAACCCCTCGCTGGACCTTTCTGACAGGAGCCGGGGCGTTTGGCTGCACAGTGGCTCCATTGTTCCCTTCCATGCGCCTGGAGCAGCCAGAGCACCTCCTGCACCCCCCGCTTCCCCAAAATAACCGGCCTGTGATTAAAAAACAGATCTTTTCCCTCCAATACTGGGCAAAATGCCCCCGAGCCTCCCCCCTACCCAGGGCTGGCAGGGCGACGCTGTGGCAGCAAGGGCAGGGCCAGCAGGTCAGCCGGTGCCTTTGGCACTGGGAACACCCCCAGCATCCCGGAGCTTCACAGAGCCACGGGGACATCCCTGGGGCCTCGTATCCATCCCTGCCCATGGCAAACCCCACGGGCGGAAAGGGGCAGGAAGGAAGGCAGGGAGAGAAGGACGGGGGAGGAAAAAAAAAGGGGTAAGAAGAGGAAAAAAGGGGGAAAGAAAAAAAAAAAAGGATAAAAGACAAATTCCGCATCTAGCAGGATTCACCACCATCACTGAGATCGCAGACCGCAGCCCTATTGCAGAACCCGCTGGCGCCGAGGAATTCCCAGCCGCAGCGGGGGCCGGTCGGGCAGCCTGTAACCAGCAGGGACACCCCCTAAAAATCCCCTTCGCGGGGGGAGC
>VWZW01002764.1:283687-320276 GCA_013397115.1 Edolisoma coerulescens
GGGGGCCGGGAAACGGGGACCCGGGAAAGGGGGAGCCGGGGGGATGTCGCGGTGTTCGGCGGAGAAATTATGGTGGTCCCGTTCCTAGAAGTGCTCAGAACCACGTTGGATGGGGCCCTGAGCGGCCTGGTCTAGTGGAAGTTGTCCCTGCCCCTGGCAGGGGCGGTGGAGGATCAGCCCTTGGGTCACACTGATTCTGTGAAACACAGCCCTCCAAGAGCCTCTTTGGCACAGGTGACAGGCTTGGCCCCCGCAAAGAGACCAGAGCTTTGGGCATCACCATCTGCACCGTGACTGGCACCAAGCAAGATGGGACAGAGGACGGGGAAGGAGGAGCTGAAAGGTTTTAGCCCCAAGTATCAAAACATCCCTGCAGCGAAGGGTCACCTGCACCCAGTGATACCGGGGGAGGAAGGCTTTCACCTGGCAGACCCCAGCCCCAGGGACAACCTGCTGTTACCTCCCACACAGTCCCAGCTTATCCAGCTACGTGGGAGCCCGCTGATGCCCCACTCCAGCCCCAGTGGGCTGTGCCCAGAACCCCCAGAACTGCCCTGGCCCAGCCTGCAGCCACAGGGAGCCAAACTGTGCACCTGACCCAGCACCCAGGGGGCTGGGGGAGGATCATGGGATGCTCATGGGAAACACCACATCTCCAGGGTGCAGGAATTGTGCCTTCCCAGACTCTGCAGGTTCGAGGTGTTGGGGACAGGCACCACAATCACCAGCACATCACAGATGTGACCCATTTTGGCACCTTTGGCATATAGCACAGCCCAGTGCCTCAGCTCACACTGCAAAACAAGGGACCCAAACACCCACGAACATCACCTCAAAACCCCCTGGAAGCCATAAAGCAAAGGGAGTCAGCAAGGTTACACTTCATTTTCCAGCTCCTCCATGTCCCTCACTCAGGGAGCACTCGGGGGACAGACCTTCCCCAGCCACTTGATCACATCAGTACCTGGGAGGATTCCAGCTATTTTCAAGCCAGATAAAGCAGATCCTCAGCCTTTCAGTTTTAAAACCAGAGCAGCACTAAGAAGAAAAACAAGTGCCATCTGTGAGGACAGAGATGAAGACCGGGAATTCTCAAGGTATTAGAGCCTCTCAGCACACACCAGGTACAGGCAGGCTAGCTGGAAGGGCAGAAAGGCAGATGGGGGGAATGGTGACAAATCCATCTCAGGAACTGGGGCTCTACAAGGACAGGCAGGCAGCCAGGCTTGTGCTCTGGGGATTTGCAGACTACCCGTCCAGCTTGCTTTACAAAAACAAGGCACTTTTACGCTGAGGGCAGTTTTGGAAAGTACACAGGATTCTTGCAACCAAGAGATGAAGCCCAGGAGAGAAAGAAAGGAAAAAGAAATGCAAAAAAAAAAAAAAAGGACAAACACAGGTCGTTCCAAGCAGCACGTCCAAGAACCTGTCACAGCCACAAGAACACGGAGATCGCAGGCGTACGTCACCCACGCGCTGACAAACAGCAGCTCCTACGGAGCACAGGAGGGCCCTGGGACCACATGGCTCTGCTTTTCTTAGCACTGGATGAGATTCTCAGAGGGCCTTCGAGAGCACACCTGGCACAGAGCAGGCAACAAGGAGCAGAAGAGCACATGCTACTCCCTCACAGGCCCCGAGGGAGCCTGTGTACTACTCTCGGTTTGTTTCCTCCGTCCGTGCTAATCCAAACCACCTGGAGCAGGAATTCCCACCAGGGAGAAGGGAATTAGATTTTCTCGAGGATGATAATCCATTTAAATACAGCACTTCTGAGGAGCCTCAGCACTGTTCCCAGCGAGCAGCCCTGCTCCCCCTCTCTCCTGTCTGCCTGGGGAGAGAGGTGGGTCCTGGTCCTTTGAGAGCACCAAGCTGGCAGAGCAGAGGGGCTTGGACAAACAGCAGCTTCCTCCAGAGCTTGCCTAAAACAGCAGCTGTTTTAGGCCCAAACAGCATGAAGTCACCTGTGGACTCGCTCCCAGTGCAGCTGATCAGCTCTGCACCCAGTGGAAGGCCTGCAGTGGTTAAACAGGGTTGGCTTGAAACTTGGTTAAGCAAAACACCCAGGACATTGCTCTCATTTGAGGCACAAACCTCTTTCTACCTCCCTCTGTCCCTCCTGATTACAAGGGGACAGAGCTCTTAAAGTGCCATCATAAAACTGAGTACAAGGCAGGACAGACTCAGCCCGTGGCACTGGGCTGTCTCTGCTTTTCTTGTCTGGAGGAGCCGAGTAACTCCAGAGACCCAGGGTCCTTTGGGACTCACTCATGGGTCAGGCACTGGAGGCAGCTCGGGAGCTGCTGACAAAGCCCCTTTGAGCTGCAGGCCACCGCGCCAGGTCCCGGCCTGCCTCCCCCTTCAGTAAACCAAGCAGTTACACAAACACGAGCTCCCAGTTATTCAGCTCCCAAAAGCAATTTCAGATCAGAAACAGTCCAAAAAGCCAGTTTTAGAAAGTACCATTTATTTGAGGAAAAAAAAAATAATAAAAACCAGTAACAGTGGAAAATCCCCAAGAGCAATTACACAAGAGAATCTAAATATCCCGAGAAGCAGGCGCAGCTCCTGCCTTCCTGGTAGTGCTGTCCACAGGCAGCACAGTCCTCCCTCTCCTTCCCAGCCTCCAGTGAACTCTGTGCAGCTTTGAGAGCCTCCCAGAGCTCAGTTTCCCTGAACACATTTGTACTGGGACCAAGTGAGTCACCCGGAGGAGGACCTCTCCTCTCCCACCCATGTCTCAACACATGCTCCTGCCTCACCCCAACACGGGGACACATTTTTTTCTATCGCCTCTCTGGCTTTAGCCTCAAGCCTACAGCAAAGCCGCAGAAGGGAGGCTTCAGGAGCCATGAGATTTCCAACCAGCAACTGCCCAGTTTTGTGCTGCCTGCTCAGGTGCTCAGTTTGGGGACCCAGACACAGATTTTTGTCTCACACCACGCCAGACTCAGAGCCCAGCTTGCTCACGGCTCTGTAACGCCTTCCTGGCACGGAGGCACCAGACACACATTTTTCGTGTCTTTGCTCTGGGGAACGGGGGAGTTGGTCCCAACTCTCAGTGGAGGTAGGAGCCATGTACAGGGGACGTTAAGAAAGATCCACAGTGGGGGGGTTCAGAGCTTGCCCCTGTGAGAGCTCAGTGCTTCCCGGTGGGAGATGCCACCCAGGCAGAGCTCAGATCCAGCCTTCCCTGAGGGGCAGGGCTCGGCACAGCACCGCAGGGGACAGAAAGGTATCACCTCCACACTGCAAGCTTCCAGGGCTTGCTTCCAAGGGCAACTCGAGGTGGGGATCTCTGCTCCGACTCTGCGGATCAAACCCGGCAAGTCCTGAGCGCAGCTGGGACACGGCCACGGAGCCCCCGGGCTCGGCTGCGCCCCGCTGCCTTCCCCAGCACGAGCCCCTGGTGCTCTACACAAGACACTGGACAAACAGCAGCACAAACAAGATCAAAAGCTTCTTACACACCATAAGGCTGCTGAAGAATTAACTCCAGCCTTTTCATTCTCATCTGTATATATCTCAGTAAAATATATAATATATAGCTCTACAGGACTGATTGTAATATATTACAGCCTAGAATTACTCTTGTCTTTTCCCTACTTCAATCATATTTATGCATCCGACTTTGCATACAGAAGTTATTGCCTTGAATTTATAATTGAAATTCACAGAATAAAGCTTAAATAGTTTTCACAGAGACTCATTATATTAGTGTTTTACATAAAAAGGATAAAAGTTACCAAATGAGAAAGCAGCCATTTCAGAAACTATAAATAATTCTATTAAAAAAAAAATCCTAGAAAAGTTATGAGAAAACCATAAATATCTTTACCCTCTATAGTAGCTGCTATAGAACTAGAAGAAACCTGTAACACTCTGTAGCTAACTCTGCTTCAGTTCAGAATATGAATCATATAAAACAGCATCTCTAGAGAAATGCCCAGCCAAAGGAAACACAAAGGGATTGAAAAAATAAATCTGAGGAAATTAAAAAAGTAGATTATTTTTTTTATTATTTCAAAACAATTTCTACAAACTTTATATAAACATTAGGCTATTTTCTTTAAAATTTTGTTATAAAAAAATCCTACGAGCAATCCTTTAAAAAAAGGTAAGAGACTGAAGGCAAGGAAAGGGTGGTGTCACCATAGCCAAACACAACTGGCTGTCCTGATTTCAAGGACTAATGACCCTTGCCTGGGGCCAACAGGAAGAGACAGAAATCTCCTGGGGAAGACATTCCCATAGGCCCTTTATGGCATTCAGGGATATTGAGCCCTTGCGGGCCTTTTACTCCCTGCTAAGGCAACATTATCTGTAGTGTAAGAGATTCATAAATAGTTCTCCACAAAAATGCTTCACATCAACAGCCTGCTGCAAGACATCTAGTAGCAAGATTTATAAAAAAAGCCATCTTCTATAGAAGCAGCCAATCCCAGCACGGCACGCTGGATGCAAACACATGGTGTTTGCTTCCATACAGTCTGGTTTGTGTTTATATACCCTCTATAAAACCAAGCAGAAAATTTGGCATCTTTATTCTTTTTACACTAACTTAGAAAAAAAATACACTGAGGTTTTTTTTCAGACTCTTTGTATTTCATTGGGCCCTTGTTAGCTGAGTGGGATGGGAAGGGTCACGAAGGAAGTTTGTTTTTTCTCAAAGTCACTTTGAAATTCAATCCAAAAAAAAAAAAAAATAACCAACATTTGTTCAGCACATCTCATCTGAGGGCACAGTGTTTCCATGCAGTCTGTTTGTCCTTTGATGGGCACAAGGTGCTGCTGAGCTTTAGGCATAGAACTCATTTGTGGGGGCTTTCTTGTAGATGGGTTTCTTCCCCAGGTCGTAACTGCCCTCGTCCTTTTTCTTCATGCGATAGACCAAGAGCAGGATCAGGAAGATGGCAAACAGGAGGCCCACTGCTCCTCCTGCGATGAGAGCTGGGGAGGAAAGAGAGAACGGAATAAGTCTTGGGCAAGTCCAAACCACCAGCGACATCTCAAAATCTGCTTCAAGAGTAGCAGCCCCCAGAGCTGTTTCCAGAGCCAGTGTCCGTGTGCCTGTCACCATATGTGCTGGCAGATGTTACTGGGAAAGGCCAGGATTGCTTCCAGTCCAACCACAGAATAATCACATGTTCCACATTAACCAGTTCGAGCTAATCTTCCAGTTTAGTCCAAGAAAGAAACGTTGACAAGAAGATGTTCTCCCTGTATACAGACAAAGCAACAACAAAAAAAAAAACACCCAGAAAAGCCCCACCACAACCCACAGGAAAATGGTAGAGCTGCAATCTGAATGCTTTGTTAACTACCTGTGCAAGCACACCCTGGGGATGCTCTGTTTCAATTCATCAACATCCAATTACCAACACCACTTCCCTCAAAAAAAAAAAAAAAACCCACATCCCAACAACTAAAACCTACAAACCTGCAAAAAACCACTAAGATTTCCTCTCTCCTCACACCAAGGGTGGCCACAAGACTTCACTGAAGTGTCCACCTTGTTGTGACACCTACTCCTTGCACTAAACCAGCTTCTTTGCTAGATGGTTTTGCAATCCACTCTTCCAATCTCTTCTCTGACTGGGAGGATGGCTGCAGATCAGCGCAAAGGGCTTGGGTCTATACTTGGACCATCAGGCCAAGTGCTTGAAGCAGCAATCTGCTGGAGACAGACCTGTCCCACATGCTATGGGGAAGGCAGCCGCTGTGTTTTGCTCTAGACATTGTTACTGAGATTCCTACAGCTGCCCACGTGTTGGAATCCCTTAGAGGGGTTGCCTGGCTCCTGGCAAAGCTCAGAAAAGGCAGGGCTTGGGCAGAGGTTGGAAGGAAAATGCCTGTATTTGATATCAAAGTCTATGATGTCCCTGCTTTACGGCCAGAGACGCCTCTCGTTGAGGCAGTATCCGGGTGCAGAGCAGCTGCCACATGACTTAAGCCAACAGTCAGCTGGCAGGCTCAAAAACAAGCTGTTTATCCCAGCAGCAGGCTCTGCTGTTGTTTAAGGACTGGGAGGCAGAAGCTAACCTGCTACAGGTAGCCACAGAGGTAAAGCAGCTCATTCCCCTGTCAGCAGGGAGCTGCTCCCCAGAGAAACAGAAGAAGGGAACAGCAGGGAACAACAGAAGCCATTTTGATTTTCAGTATTAATGATTTACCAGGACAAGGTGGAGTATTACCTGTAAGGACTTCTGTTCTTTCAAAGATGCTGCTGTTGGCTGTGCTTGCCATGGAGATCTTGTTGGACAGGTTCTCTTCGACAGGTACAGCTTTGTCTGGAATGATTTCATTGTCCACCATTGTGTTTTTCTTCTCACCTTCTATCTTTCTCCCAGTATCTCCAGGGATATAGTTGTCAGATATCTACAGAACACAGCCAAACCACACCCGTCAGCAAGCAGCACCCAGCCTACCCACAGGTGAAACCAGGAGGGTGTGCAGGGAATAGAAAGTTTGCTCAGTGCATTATGAGTACACTGTGCCTGCTCATGCAGGTGGATCTGTCTTGATGCCACGTCTTACAGAGGGGGAGGGTGCTCAGAGAGTCTCACAGACAGACCAGAGGAGCTACATGGTGCTTAAAAATACACAGGGGCAATACCTACCACAGGGGTGTCCATGGTGGTCAGGTAGATGCCATCTTCAGAGTCTGGGTAGTCTGCAGAGGGGGCAAAAAAAGACAGAAAGGGCTCTCAGGTTTTTGTCTCATTACATGCTGTTTTTACAGAATTCAGACACTTCCTGCAATACCAGCAACTGCACACAAACTAGGACTCTTGTCCTCTACAATTCCCTCTTATCCACTAGTACTATTTATCATTTAATGACTCGGATTGCACAAGACCACGAGATGTAATCTTGAAACCAACACCTCTCTGCTGGGAGGGATCTTCAGCTGGATGCATTGGCCCCTGCAGAGCAGGTCTGCCACAGCTTATAAGGTAATGCCAATGGAGGGCACTGCTCCCACCGCCCATCCCTAAAGGATCCTTCACCAACCCTCCAGATCTGCCCAAACATGTCAGGCACCGATTTCAGCACTTGTTCTTTTACTTTTAGAGAACAAATGTTCACATAAAGGGACATAGAGCTCCAGAAACTGGTTTGGGCAGGGAGCTTTGCATGTCACAGAGTTCACTTGAACACCAGTTAGTCCTTTACCTTGTTTGGCCTCAGCTGAGACATTAACTTTAAGCCTTTTAACACTGCCTCAACAATAGATTATTTTTTTAAAGTTTCTCAGCAGTTCTTTGGAGTTCAACAGGAAAAAGATCCAGCCAGCACAAGGCCTTTTCATTTGCAGCAAGACAAGCTTGGCTGGACTCCATCTGTCCTCCCTGAGTGATTCAACATCACAGCACCACCACTTTCACTGTTCTCATCTGAGTGACTGCGAGTCACAGTTTTCATCTCCACCTGACACTGTGGTTCCTCTGGAGCCCTGGCTGTGATTTAGCCCATCACTCAAGGGCTGGTGCTGAAAGAAGTTTCACAGGAACAGCTGAGGGAGATCCACTTCCCCACTTACCTCCTGACCCAGATGCCTCATCTAGATCTAACCCATCAGAGGTTAAGTGAGGCCTGAATTCACCAATATCTTCATCGTCTGGCAAGTCCCCGGAGGCAGGGTAGTCAAGCCATCCAGCATCCATGGTTTCAGTTTCTCTCACCTGTAAATGAGAGTGGGAAACGTGTTAAATATGAGACAACTCTTCAGAAGCATTTCACAGAAGGTTCAGAGCCCGACCACATCACTTCCACCAGAAAAACATTAAATGCTGAACTTCCTCTCCACCAAAAGCATTCTCTTTATCAGCTGAATTCCACTGGAATTTCTCAGAACAGAAGTGAGAGCCAGTCTGGGAGGGGAATTTCCTGAGGGCTACAGATTCAAGAGGTTCACCTGAACACACAGGATGAAAACACCACAACAGGATCTTGCTCAGGACTTTGTAGCAAAAGCATTTGGAAAAGCAGTACCTTCAGTTTGTGATAAGGGAGAGTTTGGAAGAACTTATTACTCCCAGGAAAAAAACCTGACATGTATAGGTCAGTTTTTTGCATAGCACCAAAGCTTCATGCCAAAGCAATTCCTCACTCCTTACACTGAGAACAAGCCTATTTTATCAGCCAAGGGTTAAAAGCTGGTCTGTCAGTTCAGCTGAATTGCAGCACAATACAGGCTGACGTTCAAGAGCACTCGCTATCAGTAATGACTCGCCTGAAGGAAGAGCTTCCCCTGCCTCACCTTTTTAAAAAGCATGTAAACAAACAAACCTATAAAATCTCTCCGGGATCCAAAGGCCCAAGGAGTGCAGTTAACAGCACAAAAGCTGGAGAGCCTCCCAGATATCAGCTGTTTGGCCACAATGGCAATTTGCACACCAGAGCTCGTTTGCACTTGGACCTTCCAGGAGCCACAAGCCCAAATCTTCTGCCCTCACCAAAGTTACGCAACTTCCCAGAACTATTTCTCCTCGCCCCACAGCCCTGGGGCCAGCCTCGGTGAGGGTACCGCAGGTATGAGCTCTGGGGTTGCTCAACACCACCCCACAGATTCCAGATGCTTCCACAGCCATGAAATCATTACCACGGAGGGGGACTCAACCCCTTCCCCCAAGGCAAGGGGCACAATGCAGATGTCTCTTAGCTGGGGGCTAAGCTGGCAGCATTCTTTCACGCTGTCCTCACAGGGCGACTGGGAAGTCTTGACAAAGGTTTTGTCTACCCAGAAGAGCATTCCACAGCCCTGCACATCCAAGGGGTTTTCTCAATGTACAAGCTTACCAGGCTACAGCCTCACTGGGCGAGGAAGATCAGAGACTCGTGGGGACACAGAGCTGGGTGGCAGCACCACGGAGCCCTGAGCAGCTGGGACCAGCCCTCCTGCTCACCTGGCCAGGTGTGGCCCATCCCCCAGCCCAGAGGTGATGAATTACATCCGCTATCAATCTCTAACCGAGGCCAGCAATCAGCCACAAGCCGTGTGTCAGCTTCCTCTGCCCACAGCCCCAGCCCTGCTCCCAGCCCCACTCCCCTGCCCACTGGCACACTGGGTTTGCCACAAACAAGCACAAGATGTTTCTCATTTTGCACCAGGAGCAGCGGCACTGGATGTGCTTTTCCTTGCTTATTGAGGCATTTTTGGCCTCCCCAGCAACCCGGCTACAGGATAACCAGATGAACAGCCCAGAGGGCATGAAGTGCTGAGGCCCGTTCTCCTCCCAGACCCTCTCTCTCTGCTATGCCAAGCCTGGCACTAGATGCTGGGAAGGGGGCTGGGAGGAAAGTCAGCTTGGAAGAAATCCTCTCCCAGCCTGGAATCAGGCATTCCTAACGTTACGGATCACTTGCTCCAAGGCAAATTCATTTCAAGATATGCGAAACCCAGCCAAAGCCAGCCCTGCAATGGAAACTGCTGCCAGCATGCAGTAGCTGTTCCCAGGGCAGCTTCTGGCCATTTCATCGAGGGGCAGGAAGAACCCAATTCCCGGGGCTGGGGAGCACGTTTGCTGCAGATCCAAATAACCCTGCACCGGGCAGATGGATGTTGGCGAGTGCTGTGCCGAGCCACACCCCGGTGCCAGCTCACCCTGTACTTCACCGTGAGTCACAGCCAGTAATGTCCAAGCAAGGGCAGCTCAAGAAAACCCAGGTTTAAGCCCCAGAGTGGCCAGGCAGCCCACTGGCCTTATCAGATCAGCCCAGCCACGAGCTGAGCGGTGGCACACAGCCACAGTGATTAGTGCACGCTGTGGAACACACCAGGTCTGGCTATCAAAAAACCCTATTTAAATCAGGACAGACTGTGTTTACCAGCAGAGCACACAACAAGGAAATTACTGACTCACAAGCATAAATACGATTATATGGGAGCGTTCCCTGAACTCATTCTTCATCATCCTCTTGAGCAAGGACAGGGAAGTTCCTGGAAGCCACAAGAACTTCTAAACCGTACAGGAAACTTTTCCTGTGGGCAGTGGCCTCACATTACAGGTTCATCTGACAGGGAAGTCAGAGGGCTGCTGGGCACCTCCATAATTACTCTCCAGGTTTCAAGGCACGTACTTCTAGGAAGCAGGCCCTGCCTGGGAGCTGGGGCACGGGCAGGCTGGGAAGAGTTAACACCGGAGTGCAGCGCTCACAGGGCAGGTCTGGAGCAGGCACATTCCTTGCATACACACCTGTGAGAGGGCACACAGGCACTTTCATGGGACTTAAAAGCAAGAGTTTTGGGCTTCCCAAGTGCCACATAAAGAGCTCCCTGGAGTATTGTTCAAAAAAATGACATCCCTTTCCAAGAGCACACAGGCCTCCCTGCAGCTCTGCTGCTTGGTGAAGAGGCACCATGGAAGGTGCCCATACTTCCTCTGGGCTTGCAGGCTGTGGCCAAGAGGAAAAAGCTGCAAGACTGCCACAGGAGGATGGTCAGCCCTTGCCAAGCCATCCCTGGCCACGTTCAGCTTAACACCCTCTCCAGCTGCCAGCTGGAGAAGAGCACCAGCGCTGCTCCAAGGCTGCTTCCCACCACCTGTTATCCCCGTGCTGGAGCCAGGCCAGGGACTTGCTGGGAGAGTCGGACTGGGCGGCTGCACAGCCCCACCTCACCCTGGCAGCTGAAGCAGAGTCCTACTATTAATATGCTCCTCTCTAGGAGGGGTCTGTACAGGAATCAATCTTTCCTGCAGGAGTCCAGTTCCAGGATTTCTTCCTCATGTTAAGCAGCTTTATCCCCAGTAAGCACCGAGGGAGATTAAACAGTGTGCTGGGGAGCAGAAGCTTTTCCTGCCTGCCAGTGGCAAAAAAATAAATAAATAAGAGTTTATTCCCTGCCACCCAACCAGCACGTCAGGCACGTGAACTGTGAGCGTCATTCCTGGAAAAGCTGGGCTCAGAGGCCTCATGTTTTGAGACAGGCTGCACTACTGGATGAAGCCAGACACTCTTTGCTCAGTGGAGGCACAGGAACAGCACCCCTGGGACCCCAGGCAGCCCTGCTGTGCTCCATCCTCAGCCCATCCCACTCCATCTCGTGCTCCTGGGGCCTTCCCTTACAGCCCCAGAACACCATTCTTGTCAAAGCAAGATCAGCTATTATAGTGAGGCACCAAGCAAAGTTTCTGTGCAATGTGTGAATTTCCCCAGCCGCTGGCAAGTTCTAGGAAATAACAAACCCAGGCAGCTCACCTGCCCCAGCCCACACGTCCTCATCACAGCCTTTGCAAACTCTTTCAAGAAAATCCAAATGATGTTTTGGGGCAGAGAAAGTTTTCCAGACATGGAACTGGCTTTTACAGCTGTCCCTTGTCTCTGACCAAACACAGAGCTCATTAAAAGCTCCTTTGAAGGGTCACAGCCAGCAAGCTGCAAAGGGAGTCAGACCTGCAGGGACTGGGGCATTCACAGTGTACAGAGCCCTTTATCAAGTTTATAATTTTGGCATGGAGACCCAGCGCTTGCTCCTGGTCTCCCTCCCCAGCACTGTGTACATAAAGCTGGGAGTAAACAGGAGCAAGGTGAAAGTCAACCTTTCCTAGACAAAAGCACATGGAGCTGGGCCAGCCTGGGAGGTGGCAGAAGGGGGCAGAGGCACAGACCTGTTAACCCTGTGTAGCCTGCAGGGACAGGCAGGTGTGAGCTGCTCCCAGGGCTCCTCAGGTGCTCTGCACTCAGGGTGGGCTGTACAGATCACCTCATTTCACTGCAGCAAGTGGCCTTACACGAAATATCCTCCCCAGACCCTGTGCTGTCACAGACAGACGTCACCTCACACCACCACAATGCACAACTACCTCAGCTTAGCCAGGAAGGGCTCCTGAACAACGTGAGCAGCTTTGCAAGGATGCAAAGCTCTGTAAACCACCGAGCCCAAAAGAGGGGATTTCCGCACAGTTCACTTCCACCCAGCTCTTGCAGGAGCCCACAAACCAGGAAGGTTCCAAAGCTCACGCCAAGCATGTGAAAGAGCAGGGGCTAGGAGTGAGCTCACCCCCCCTTGAAGCCCCAAGAGCCCCCCAAAAGCAGAAGAGCTACACAGGACAGCTCAAATCAGCGTGAAACAGCCCAAACAGAGCTGATCTCCACAGGAGGGAGGTGTGCAGTGGCAACAGGCAAAGACTACTCTATCTTCCCATCTGAATAAGCATTAAAAAACCTCACTAGAAGTGACACGAGCTTCCAACAGAGGCAGCTCCTTCCAGACTAGTAAGGAAAGGGTCTATATTTACCCCCAAAATACCCTTCACTCTCTTCCCTCACTCTGTGCTCCAGCTCTGTGTAAGGGAGAAGAAAATAAATACAAAATTCATTTTAGTCCTGAGAGCAAAGCAAATATCAACATTTCAAATCAAAGTCACACCCAACTCCCTTAACACATCAGCCACAGTAAAATAATAACAAAATCCACTTGTGCCAGCTCCTTGTGACCATGCCTGGAGGTACCATTTTACCACCCGTTCCTGGTCAGTCTGTCCCACATAACTTGCAGCACACACAGCCTGCACTGGCCTTTGTGCCAAGGGACAAAAGTTAAACAGCTCCCATCCAGGCACATGTTTGCATTTAGTTGCATGACAGGATCACCTGAGGCTTCCAGACATAGTTAAATACTACCTTTGCTCAACACTTTCCAGGCAGTCCTAGAGCAGGGCCACAGCAGCCTTGCCCATCTCCTCTGACAGCCACTGTCCAGCACTCCCACCACAGCGAGCCATAAAGGAAAACCTACGACACTCTGAGGACTAAAGGGGAAATCGGAGTACAGACCAGAGCCTGCAGGCAGCTCCAGTGCCCAAAGCAGTTACTGCACAGTCTTTGTGCCTCTTACCAAAGAGGGGAAAAAGAATTTTTTTTAAATTGTGCTCAGTAACACAAACAAAGTTTTGCTTAATAAGACAGCAGGAACAATACGCAGGCTGGGGAACTGTTCAGCTGGGAAAAGCATCACTTGTTCGAGGTGACTTAAGGGAAGGCTGCCCAGCCCCTGTCCACGCAGGTCTCCATCTCCCGGTGCGCTCACGCTCCGCAGCCCACGTGCGGAGGGCACATCCAGCACCATCCCAGTGCCAGCCTGGCCCACTCCCCCCTGGCCCCGTTCCCTGTGTGATTCTTTAAGCCGCACCGCCTCAAGCAGCTCTCCCGGAGCTCATGCGGCAGCGGAGCCATAATCCCCGTGACAATCACACTCTAATCCCGGGCTCTGGAGAGCCACTCGCTGTCACGGGTGCCTCCCCTGCAGCAGGGATGAATCCTCCCAGGCTCTGCTTGCTCAAAATAGGCTTCCTTGCACTTACAAAGTCAAACCTCAGTTACCTTCGAGCCGCTGTGCTCTTGCTTACACACAACCCACAGAACACACCGGCCACGCTGCAGGAGCGGGACAGAAAGATTATAAAGGAATGAACTCTTGTTTAACTGCCTTTGCCTGATTATCAGCCAAGAGCAAAGCCATAAAGATCGAGTCCTTTTCCAGATAGGCACATGCTGGGATCTGTTTACTGCAGTGGTGGCAAAACAGCTGCTCTAAACACTCAACTCCCAGCTCCAGAGCCCGAGCAGGAAGATGACCACTTCCCAGTCCAGCTCAGGGAGATAAAGCTCAGCAGGCAGTTGCAGATGGCTGTGCGTCCATCACTTGCCCTGAAGCAAATAAAGCAAGTTCAGAGGAAAACTACAGGAGGAAAAAGCAGGACCTCTCATGTGACTCAAGAGGAAAACAACTGTGACAGAGACATTTCACACCCCTGAAGGGTTCTCCTGGTCACAGGCCATGATACACACCTAGTTCATAAAGAGATTTTTTTTTATGGTATTTACAAACTGAATCATAAGCAGTTCATATGCTTCACTGTCCAGAGCTCAGCTCAGAGGCTGAAAAAATTCTATTTAAGTTTAAAAAAGGAATTCACAGTTTTTCCAGCTCACAACTCACTCTGAGTTGCCCTACTCTATAGTAAAGGCTTCTATTGCATCCTTGTCTGTGGAAGAAAAAAAGGATATAAATTCTCCAGCAAAACAGCTTTTCCATCAAGGATGATTTTTCATGCTGACACTTCAGACTTGGGATATTTCACATGTCACACTTCCCCCTCATGCCAGGAAGATGCCTGCCCTCACTGCCCTTTCCTAGAATACAGCTACACCCCAATGCTTCCCCAAACACGCACACAAGCAGCATTTCCACTTGGCAAGAAATGCGTGACGTGCGATTTTGGGATCTTTATGCTCCCTCATGCCAGAGCGTTAGCAAAATTAAGCCAGGCAGACACCCAACTTCAAAGAGTGCCCTTGCTATCTGGCTCACCATGCAGCTAATCTCAGCTTGTTTGTACAGTCAAGATTCCCAATGCTGCGCCCTACAAACGCTTCCCCTCCCACGATCCGTTCTAATCTAATCAGAAGTAGTAGCCCAAAGACGCAGGCATAGCCCAGGCAGCTGAGCTCTGCCAGCACAGTTATGCTATTTCAAGCCTCGCTCTGCTGGCAAAGGTGCCAGCAAAGAACAGCAGCAGAGGAAGTTATCGGCACAAAAGCACTCGGGACAGCAGAGTGCTGCTGCTGCGCTATCAGCCGTACCCGTGTGAGCATTTATACAAACAAACATTTCAACAGCAGGGATTTTCCTGGCTAGCTGCAGCAGCAGAGGCCGGGTTTTCAGTGCGTGGGGTTTTTTTGGTTTGTTTCCTCACAAAGACATTCCCTACTTATGCGTTGGCTTGGGCCCAGGAAGCAGCAGACACAGCGCGTGCTATTCGGGATAACGCAGCTGTACTTCAGGAAACCTGTCACTTCCAGAAGCGTTTTCCTCTCTCTGAGGGCTCTGAACTCCCAGCGAGGCTTTTTCCCTCTCTGAGCAGAGGGTGAGCAGCCAGCAGCAGTTTTCCAGCCCTCCCTGACCATGTCTCTGCACCCGCAGTGCCAGAGCAGAGGGACCCAGCTATTGTTTTGGTCACTCCTTCCCTGGCGCTGCAGAGCCCACGCTCGGCTGGACGAGCAAGTCTGTGAGTAACCAACACGCAGGACCAGCTCCTCATACTCAGCCTCAGGAAATTTGGAATTAGCGCCAAGAACAGCCCGCGCATAAACAGTCTCCTGCAAGATCCTGGCTCCAGACTCCGCTCCACTGCACACTGTGGATTTGCAATAAATATTTACCTCGCTGGGGAACAGAATCTTCCAAGCAAAAGCTCCTGACATCAGTTAGGGCTGTATTTCCATTTGGAGGAGAGTAGGAGCTTCTCTGTTTTTAAAAGGGGGCCCTAGCCCACGAAAGCAGCTTTTGCCACCCTCCTAGCACCACACCAGTCAGGATCTGTCCCTCCACCTATGGGTCTCACTCCTCTCCAGGCCAGCACAGCATCACACCAGGTGCCCTCCTTCCAGCCACATTCCTCTCGGTCACTCTGCCTTCTGCACAGAGATTTCTGGCCGCTGTCCTGTGCAGGCCACTTCAGTGCAAGCCCAAGCACTTTTGCAGTCATTAATGCACGTTAGCATTGCATTTTATTGCTGCAGTTTGACTGTAACAGCAGCTAAAGGGCAGGAGGCAGGGTGAGCCTCGCAGCAAGGTAAGTGAGGCAAGGCCACATCTTTGTATTCAAGTGTGAGAGCAGCACAGTTTTAGAGGACCCACGGTGAAGACTCCCCTTCAGCAGCTAAGGCAGAGCAACATCAAGAGAGAAATCCTTCCCATGGAAGGCTTTGCTTTCCCTGGCAGAACACGATTTGTTTAAGCAAGAAGCAGCCGTGGTTTTGGTTGACATAACACCAGCTGCTTGGGTAACAGTGCTATGGGTCTCCCAGTCTCCTTCCTGCCCCAAGGAGTGTCTCCCTGAGATTTTAATTAACTGCTTTGATTTTTAAGTTATCCCAATAATTTGTCTAACAATGGCCTCTTGGCATTTCATATGCAGAGTCTCAGCCTCAAAGGATTTAAGGCTAAAACTGACAACAGTGTGTATTTCCAGCAAAAATAAAGACTTCTACAAGAAGCACACTTTTCAAGTCAGCCAGCCCTCAGAAACTGAGAGGGACGCAGCTACATCTTGCGTGCTTTCCCCTCCTACGCTGACATTTTCTCCAGATTCAGGATTAAGCATTTAACTCCCTCTTTTGAGACTTTATGCTCCTTTAGCTTGCTTTGAATGCTTTCAGTCATTTCAGATAATACTGCTGCTTTCCTCTCTCCCATGCAACTCTTGTTTCCAACAGTATCTGCCCGAAAATGAAGGAACCACAGAGCTGCCAGAGCAAGTTACGGCTGCTCAAGACAGGGCCATTTTCTGATCTGCCTTTGCCAACACCAACTCAGCTGCTGGCAGCAGTCACATGTCAGAGCCCGACAGCTTCCCTGCCCACCAAAGCCACAACCAGATTAAACAGGAGGCAGCAGCAAAGGCACTCGGTGCCAAGGGCAGCACAGATGGGGTGCCAAGCAGCAGCACTAGTTTTGCCTGTCACCCCCTTTCTAGCCCCAGAAGAAGAGATCCACCTCTGTGCTGCAGTGCCTCAGAAGCCTGAGTCACTGCTTCGGGTAAGGGGCCAGGGCCGTTACTCAGAGGGTGACAGCAGTGCTCCCGGGAGATGGGATGCCAAGCCAAGTGCCAGAAACCTGAGTCAGAGCATGACTGCCGCAAGTCAGGGCGACACACAGCAGAGCTGGTCCTCTGACCAGCAGCATTTACTGGACAAACATTCAGGCACACGCTTAAAGACAAAAAAAAATAAGTCTGAACTAACCTGGAAGCACAGCCCTAACTGCTCATTAGTGTAGGATCTTTTACAGCCCCTCAGAGCAGTGGCTTATTACAAGTGAAACTCTAAGTAGGCTGCCCTGTCTATTCAGAGCCACCAAGCCCAGTCTCATCACAAGAGTCTCATTCTAGTGCAAATCATTTGAATCCTTAATCTCAAGCATTTGCATTCCAGCGAGTCTCAAACAAACAGCCACACATGCTCCTCAGCAGCAGCCCGGAGGTCAGGCGTGTGCAGGGTTTGTCCCCTCGGTTTTGTAGTGCTTCAACTGCATCAGCTTCTCGTTTGAGGCTGCAAAAGCAGCACAACCCGGCTGTTGTTACAGGGCATAAAGGAACAGGATGTACTGAGTAGAGGGGGAGAATGCAGCTGCAAGACCTAAGAGCAGGCTCAAGAGGATAAATGTTAACTCAAGAGCTAGGAAGTGTTTTGAAAGATGGATGCTGCATTTAGTCTGGCCAAAGTGATAGCTGGGGAGCTCTTCGGGATCACAGAGCCACGATAACTTAATCAAGTAATCTTACAAGTCAACCCAAGTAATTTGCATTGCAGACCGTGGAACTACAGTTACCATGCCACCCTTCCAGGTACAGATCCTATCAGTAATCAAAAAAAGTCTTTAAACCTAAGTCCATCAATCCATTCATCTGAGGAAGAACAACTTACACATAAAACACACAACTTAGTGGTAACTTGTAGCCAAGGGGATTCAAACAGCCAGGATGTTTCCAACAGAGCATTTACCAGCACCACGAGGCAAAAGGGAAGGAAAAGAAGCTGTAGGAGCTGTGCTGAAGCCTGCCTGCTCAGCAGCAAGCCAGTGTGTCCCCCCCTCCATCATCACTCGGAAATTAAGGTTAGCAGCTTCCAGCCTGTGGTGAGGTGGGACACAAGCATTTCAAAAAGGCAGCATGACACTACAGGAAAATCATAGCGAGGTCACATTAGGCTCCAGTTCAGGCATTTGAGAGCAAATGGCCTCCCCACGCCATTCAAACAGCTCAAGGCAATAGTAAAGCCATTAACAGAGGTTTGGAGGGGAAGGAAGAGGGGAAGACACATGGGAAAAACATTTTCCCTGTTGTTGGACTGGATGCAGACCTTTGCAGGATCTTAAAGTGCCAAGACCTTGGGAGAGAGCAACAGGAGGGGCAGGAAAGAGAGCAATCAGGTTGGCAAACAGCCTTTACATCCCAGGGTGAATGAGCCTCTGCTATCACAAATCTGAAAAGTACCAAGTTCAGCCCCAATTCGCCTCTTGCGTAAGATGTTCGGGAAAGCTCTGAACCACAGGAAAGCACTCTCCAGCATGGGAGCTGGCAGCACTTGGGACACATGAGAGCTGGGCAGCAGCACTCTTTCCCTGACTGTGCCCCAAGTGCTGCAGGGTGACTGTTCCTACCCATGGGAACCTCCACATCTAGTGGGGACAAGGTGCTAAGGGGTGGAGCAGCCTTGAACTCCCATCCCAGGAGCTGTGCATGCAGTTCAAGAAAGCACAACGTGCTGAAGAGGTTATTTTTTCCTACACATCACAGTCATTTCATCCCCACAAACAGCTATGGGTTTGACTACCAGAAGTCACGAGCTCCTTTCCCTTCAGGGCTAAGGGACATCGCTTTAGACACCATCACTTTGCTGCTCTCTGTTTTAGGGAAACTGAAGCAAAGCAGAGATTTGCGCTGAATGTGAGCACGGCAAGTCAAGGTAAAATAAAGTAAAACGTGCAGATAGCAATGTCTTGATTTGATTGGGAGGGACAGATGAGAAACTGGGCAAAGAGCAGAAAGAACAGGCCTCGGGGATCAATGGCAGCAGGACAAGCCAAACCGGTTTTAACATTAATAATGCTGCACTACTTTCCAAACACAGCTATCATCAACAAGACACCAGCTTTGCCAATCAGGAGGCCTCTGAGCATGATTGCTTTAAACCAGCAAACAGAGCCCACAAACAGCACGAAGCCTCCCCCCTCTCCCTGAGCAATCCTCTGCCAGGAGCTTCTGGGCTGGATTTGTGCTCCTCTGTACTGCTGAGGACACACAAACACGACGCGGGGCTGCATGAGGACTTTTTCTGCATAGTTCAAGGCACAAAAGTAGGACAACTGTGAAAAACCTGCAGCCCACTAGCACTGCTACGGCCCTGCTGAGCTCCAGGCACTTGGCCCTTTTGCAGCCCAGACAAACTGAGCAGAGCCCAAACCTGCAGCAGAAGGAATACCCTCTGCCACGGGGGAATACCCCTTGCTTCCCTCCTGTGCTGCCAGGGGCACTTCTGGATGTCCTTTGTTAACTCCATTGATTCCCACATCTTGGATGCATTGGCGACTTTCTGTCCATCCCCCCTCAAGCATCTTCCGCAGGAAGCCCATCCTTGCACAGCACAGAGGGGAGCATCCTGCCCACACATCCTTTGCTTTCCAAGGCAGTCAAGTGGAGAGGGCTGGGGACCACCTGGTGACACCAGGCATCAGCTCCACGGGAAGAAGGCAATGTTCTCACACAAAGCTGCGGGGCTGCTGTCACACAACCCACCCACCCACAGCCTGAGCACCAACGTCACACTTAGGCACTTCAGTAATATTCCCCACCCTCTTACACATCCAGGATTGCTTCACATGGAGAAATCCCATTTACACCAGAAAGCTGCTCAAGGGGAAAAGAGCCAAGGCATTTTTGTTTGTACAGGCTTGGGGAAATATTCAAGCACCAAATCACTCTCAACATCCACGCTCTTACATAAGCACAAGAAATACAATCCCCATCTTGTTAAGAAACAGCTACCTGTCTTCACCCTGCCCGCACAGAAAAACCAAGAGCCACATGCTGTGCAGCCCTGCACGTTTTGGCAGTGCTATTAAAAAAAATAATATGGGAGGAGTGCCAGCAGAACTCTCCCAAACCGTGTGTCATCCTCGTCTCCTCCCCGGCAGCCTGTAACCCAAACAATTTGTTTGGATTAGGTTTTATAGTAGGCCAGTGTTACTTCTCAAGCATACACTCAATCTTAGGTAGCTTAAAGGACACGGATAAATATTCCACGTAAATTCTATATAAGGATTTACAGACCACATCTGTGCAAAATTTGTTGTCTTTGTAGAAATCCGATGCTTGCAGACCAGTCCAGTCCCCAGGGACACCAAGTTGCATTTCATACCAAACATGGTCAGTGCTACTTCCAGATGCTGTCTGCCCCAAAGGTTTGCCCTACTAGTTTGGGCCAGTTCCCAAACGACCGATTCACGTGCTTAATGGCAGGGATAAAGACACCAGATTAGAGTAAAGTGGATTTGGGCCGGTTGGTTTTAGCAGAGAGTAGCTGACAATTATTACAGATGCTCTCTGTGGGAGATTCCTGCTCTACAGCCAGCAACCCCCCCAGCCCTGTGCCCCTATTAGAAAGCAGCAGAACCTTATCAGTTCTGATCTGCCCACCCAGCCTTCAGTCCAAAACAAACCAATGTGGATGATTAAACCTACTTTGGGAGACCCTGATCTCCTGCAGTTACCTTAATTTCAGCAGCTCTTTCACACTAACAGAGGAATCCGCCCTGATTGCACTGCCAGCAAGATGGTCACACACAAAACCAAACAAACAGCCGGGAAGCCAGAATCGCCAGATCTCTGCTTCCCCACGAAGACCCCACATGTGCCGGCTTAAAGCATCCAAAATATTTCACCTCATTATATGTTTAAGAAATTATTACACCCTCCACGGTAATGCATCATTTTTCACTCCCGTGTGGACGCGAGGAAGGTTTGATACATACAGAAAGACACCAGGTACCAGCACAACCAAACGCAGGCAAGGCTGGAAAGCCTATCCAGGTGCTGTAACGCACCGCACACATCCGACCCACCACACACGCACGAGAAAAGAAGAATTAAAGGACTTTCACGACCAAAAGTTGGAGATTAAAACTGTAATGGGGAGCAGCTCATTTCCACCAGGTAGCCGGGTCCCCTGCCCTGCTGTAAGGCCAGCACGCCGAGCACGGGGCAGAGCGGGATACGTGAGGAGCGGCACAGCCGCGGGGACAGCGCGGCACCGGGCAGGAGCGCTGCGCCGGGCACGGCCGGGCAGGGGCCACGCCGCTTTGGCATCCGCCGGAGGAAGCAGCGTCCGAGCCAAGGCAACCGGAGGAAGAACGGGAACGGCCCTATCGCCCTCTCCCTGCTTCGGCCACCCTTCCCCGGAGAAGGGCAAATAGCGGGGGCAGACCGCCCGGGGAGCAGCGGTGGCACCGGCTCTCAGGCTGCTGGCGAGTGTGGCCCGAGCCTCGCCAGTCACCCAATTCCCCACCCCCCCGGGCACCGGGAGCCCTTCGCTACCGGGGCAGACCCTCCCCTTTCCCCGTGTCCCGCGGGGGCCCGGCGGCACTCACCGACTCGGCGGCGGCGGCTCGCAGGAGGAGGCCGAGCAGCAGCGCGGCGCGCAGCGGGACGCGGGGCAGCGGCATGGCTGGGCTGGGACAGACAGAGGGACACAGCTGCCGACCCGACCGTAGCAAGCTCTGGCCGTGCCCCGCCACCGCCACCGCCCTTATAGGGCCGGCACAGCCCTTGGGGGGCGGAGCGGCGCTGCCCCCGCCCTGCCGGGAATGCCCCGGCCCCGCTCCGCACCCGCCGGAGCCGGGGGCTGCGGACCGCCCCNGCCGGCACCGGGACACGGTGGGGCTGGTGGCCGAGCCACCGCGGGGGGACACGGAGCGGCTCCGGCTGCGGAACCCGCTGTGCACGGCCACGGTCACTGCGTTATGGGGAGTGGGGAGAAAGGAGAAACGGGGGAGAAGGGGAAAGGGGATAAAGGAAAAGAGAGGGACGGGGAGAAAGGGGGAGGGGGAGGAAAAGGGAGAGAAGGGGGGAAAAGGCAGGGAGAAAGGGGTAAGGAGAAAAGGAAAGGAGGAAAAGGATGGGAAAGGGGGGGAAACGAAAAGTGAAAGGAGGGGAGAAGTGAAAAGACGGGGGAAAAGGAAAAAAGGGAAGGGAAAGCAGGGGTAAGAAGGAGGGAAAGAGAAAGTGGGGGGAGCCGGCAGACAGCATCCGCTTTTGAAGCATTCCACAAGTGACAGTCTCACATTCACAGAAAACCGAGAGCGAGCCCCTGTCCCTGGCAGCGTGTCACCGCCGCGGTTATCCGCCGGGTGCTGCATCACCCGGGGCTCGTCGGGGACGGAACACGAAACCGCTCCCTCAGTCTTCTATGTAAGCGGCAAGCGGAAAAAACCCCGCAGTGATAAAGATGGGAAGAAAAACCCAACAGCACAGTTTGACTATTTCCTTTTCTCTTCTCACGTTAATAACTTTGCCTGACCGTAAGAATTTGCTTGACAGTACCTATGTCAGCCCCTTAACCCGAGGGGCACCTGAAATACCATGACAGTACAGCCCCGTGCTCTCGCTGCAGCCACATCAATTTGCACTCGGGTTCTAGTTTGTAGAGAATAAAATATTTTCTTAACAGGGAAGCAAAGCATAGGAAAACATGTGTGCCATGATCCCACCTGCCAGGTATGGATGCCAGCTCCACTCGATCTGGTTCTCAGCCTGCTCCAGCACTACAACGTTATCCCAAGAGCACTTGTAGCCTTCCCCCGTCCCACCTCCAAAACCAAAAAGATCCCTAAGGTGAATCAGTTTTTCCAACAGCCTGTTCCTTTGGGAATAAACAGCTACAGAGGGTGTGAGCTGAGATCCAGACATGTCCTCAATGTTTGCTGGGACTGTGCCTGCACACATGACCACTGGCAGGAGGATCTCCTGACGGCACCGTGCTGAGCTGGCTGCGGAGCCTGTTGGCATAACGTGAAGTGACAAGGAGCACTGCTCAGGGCTTAAAAAAATAGTTACGATCTGAAGACAGCACACATGCAGGTAATGGTAGGAACCAACCTGGAGCAGGCTGTGGGCGAGTTTGCTGTAGCACATGACCCCCTGTGCTCAGGACAGCCATGTGTCACTAACCCCTTAGTTCACCTCGGTATCCAAGGCCATGAGGGAGGGATCTGTGCTGCAGGCTGGGTACCACCCTTCCTTATTGCCCTCACTTCATCACACAGAGGAGCTGAAAAAAATCCCTCCTAGAGCAGCCAGGGAGCCCAGCTCCCATAAATATACAGCGCTGGACACCCAGCAGAGGTGGGGAGCAGTAGGTGGTGAGGAACAGACTGGGTCAAATGTGCAAGGAGTTGTCCATACCATGACATCTGCCAGACAGGAGACAGCCTCAGCAGCACAAGGTGGCCAGAAGTACTCCATGCCCCCTAACCCTCTAAATGCCACCTGTATTAGTGTGCATGTGGCCATGACCTCTCCACATCTCTTCCAGGTACAGCAGCCACCACAAAGATGCTTTCAAAACCAGCTTTCTGTATTGTGGCTACAAACATTGTTCACTCACCTGTTAACTTCCTCTCCAAACAAGCACAATATGCCGAGCTCCTGGTTATCATACCCCTCCACCAAAAAATCCCCTTGCATGGCACAGGACAATGTTTTCCCTCCCAGGGAAGTTCTGCTGTGATAGGATGGAGAGGAGTCAGTCTGCCTGGCCCAGGGACCACACACATTGGTCCATCCAAATCACACCTGCATGCACAATCCTTCAAGCAAACTGATCTTGGGCTTCTGGAAACAGAAGAGAAAATTAAACTCAACCCTAATGTACTTTTCAACCCTGAGAACAAATTCCTATAACTTTACTGATGACATTTTCTAAGTGCATTGTATAGATCCACCTCCCTTCCTCACACACACAGAAATGTTCTGTGACTGTATCTCAAGAGAATGAGAGGAAATACAGCCATAAAAATCATAATATGGTTCTGTAAATTCATGGCCATAAAACAGCTGCCTTCCTTTTGCCCTTCAAGTGTTCCGTTTCAAAATGCTGACGTTCTCCTCTCTGGAATAATGCAGAAAATCCGTGGGTATATGGCAAAGAGAGCAACAGGACAAATGGACCCAGAGAGCAAAAAGGCACCACTACAGTGTTCTTTCCTGAAACTTCCCTACAAGGGAGAGAAGCAGAAGCAAAATAAAATGCATGTTGAGAAACACATTTGTTCTGGGCAATGAATTCTCACATTCAAGGTGTGTCAGTTGCCTGCCTTCTCGATATAAAAATTACAGTTGGCAGAGAAACAACACAGGCTGGCCACCACTGTTCCTAACCTAGTGCTCAGCAGTGAAGGGTTACCCAACCCTCATGTTGAAAATCAAAATAAACAGCTGTCAGTTACCAGCACAACACAAACATGCTGGAAGTGGAACGGAGTGTCCAAATACAACACATTTGGAGAGTGAGGGGAATCGCACTTTTACCTGGCACATGAAGAAATGTCTAGATAATCTTGAGAAGGCCACACACAAGGCTCTTTAGACAACTCTTGATCATAAATTCTATTGCACTAATCAGGAGAAGATTCTCCAGCCAAGCTCAGCACAGTTCCTACAGGCAGATTTTAAAGAGAGCTTGGAGCAGGATTCTCAAGCACAATGAAACCTTAAGTAGATTTTTTAAAAAATCACAATTTCCGAAGTCCATTCAGTACACTGAACTCATAGGAAAAACACACCTGCACACCACGTGGGTGGAGGAAGAGGAGTGGCTGAAAACTCTTATCCCATGGTTTGAGCCACTTAATGCTGAGTTATTCTGGAAATGTGTGCTCTCAGCCTTATTGTTCCTTCAGCAAAGGTGACCTTAGCACAAATCCTGCCTTCATGTCAAGAGGGAAATGAACTCCAGGACGGATCATTCAGGCAGCACCACCCTTTGTACACCAGCTGGTAAAATACGGATCACCTAAATAAACAGCTTCCTGTTTTAGGCAACGATTCCTGGGGAGGAAAAACAATACCCTCCTAGACAGCTATTGCTTACGGAAAGAATCTGTGACTAAATAGGGCATTCTTTTTCTACACTCCTGATAAAGAAGTGACCACAATAGTTTCATGTGATCTTGGGTAAATCCTCAAGTCATCTGCTGTGTCCTGGGCATATCACCACTTCTCCTTCCACCTGCTGCTCTTCACAACACGCAGGTGTCACACACAGAATGGTCACTGGTTAAAAAGGACATTCTAACCAGAAGTCAGGCAAGCAGCACCCACTGTGGCACCCTAGAAATCACGTGTTTCAACATCCTTTTCCCCTTTAACACATGTTCCCTTCACAGCTGTCTCCAACTCTTTGTTTAAACTAAAGAGGAAAAAAAGGGAAATTAAGAATGCCATTTAATTCCCCAATACTGTTTGCTTTCCAGGTCCGCTTTAAACCTTATTCCACAGAGCAGGGGTGTGGGCAAGGCACCCCATAGGGAGAACGCCCTCTTTTCCAGGGGAAGGACAGAGTCCCCTGTGCTGGAGCAGCCTGGAGAGGAGAGAGAGCCAACTCAGGAGCAGGAACAAACAAGCATGACCGTGCAAGATGCCATCACAAAGTCCGTCAGGAAACAAGTTCACAAACCGGGCTGCAGTTGAGTCACAGCACAGATGTCCTTCTGCCACAGCACTTCCCCGTGTCCATGTGGGTACTCTGCCCACCCAGGGCAGGAGGGAGCCTCAAATCCCACCCCAGGCTCAGCTGCTGCCGTGCCCATTCGGTGCCTTCAGTCACAGGGCAGCAACCAAGCAGGGAGGAGCCTCGAACTCCAAAGCAACTCAAGTCAACACCTCCCAAAACACTAGCTTGCATCTTGTGATACCATGGACTTCTGGATAAATCAGATATTTGGCTGTGGAAAGACACCCAGCAATGATACCAACAGTCCTACCTTACACTAGCTTGGAATTTTAGTTGGCTTTGTCTAAACTGCCCAAATTTTTGCTGGCAAAGGAAAGTTAGTCCTATAAGGGACTATAAAAGAAAGAGGTAAGTGAGAATTAATATCTAAGTGATGGCTTGCCTTTCTCTGAGAGCCAAACACAGCAGATTTCAGGAAAGGAAACCAATTTCTACCAAGAATTAACAGAGGAAGTGCCGAGTGTCACAATTTATGCTCAGCAATGTGCTGGCAGCAGACAGCCCCGACAAGGCTGGGATTTTCCCCTGTTCATTTCTGCATTGGCTAAGGCTGGAGCTTCTGCAAAAATAAATTCTCCAAAGGCCTAAGTGAGAACTCAGCAATAGTGGCCCACGTCCACCACGCACATGCTTCTGCCTTGCACAATCCTTCCTAGGAGATGGTCCGGGAACAGGGAAAAAAATGTGTCAAACCTGGCTCAACACAGAAATTCACAGAATGAGGAAAGGAAAACATACAGCAAAGCTGCACAGGGAACTTCCCATAAGAGGCATGGAAAAAACGTCATGAGAGCCTGTCAGAGATCATAATCTGAGTTCTCATAGCCAGCATATTCCACACCCACGACTGATGTGAGCCTATCACCTCCCATAGAAGCTGGATTCCCCTTTTTATTCCTCCTCCTCTCTTTTCCAGGTGAAAACGGCTCTTGTGGCAACTCCCCCCGTCCACCGAAACAGCCCGGGGGTGCCTCCTCTCCTTTTTCCAGCAAAGATCTTATCTCCAAAATGCTCCGTTGTCCCACACAGCCTTGGGGATTTTGCTATTAAGTCAGTAGCAATTCTTATACCTGAAGCCAAGCAAGCAGGACGGCTCACAAGGAGCCCCAGCAGCCAAGAGCTGATCACAGAAGGGGTACAGTGGAGCACGAAGGTCTCTGGCACCTGGCCATTCCATGAGGCTAGATAGAAGATACCAGCACACACCAGAAGAAACCTCCCAAAAGGAGCCAACCCAGCCCTGCCAGGGCACACCAGGACTCAGAACAACATCCTGGTACCCGATGGCCTAAAGCTAAAATGAGCACAGCTGGGCAGCAGCTGCCAAGAGCCTCAGCGCCTACGGGAACTGGCCTAGAAATGAAAGGAAATACCCGGGGACAATAATTTCTTGTATGGTTGGTATTTGTGTCTTTATCAAGGGCTGCTCAGCCAAGTTATTGAACACACTGACACCCGTGTGGAGGGGCAGGGACAGGGGCTGGGGAAGCCTTATCTCCAAAATCCTCTGTTGTCCCACACAGCCTTGGGAATGTCACTGCTCAGGCAGCGACAATTCTCATACCTGAAGCCAAGCAAACACCGCGGCTCACTGAGGCCACCAAACCGAGCCCCCGCAGCCAAGAGCTGATCCCAGAAAGGGAACGGCGGAGCATGAGGCACTCTGCGTCTTTTTAGCAACTTTTAGCCAAGTTACTGAAGGCACCGACCCCGGGCAGGGGACAGGGCTGGGGACGCCCTGGGCTGGCAAAAGTGAGAGAGCTGGTGCTGGACACTGGGCACAGAGGGGCGGGGGTCGGGGGTCGTAGTTGGGAGTTGTGGGCAGCGAGCGAGGGTCGGGATCGGGATCGAGCGGGGTCGGGGCAGCGAGCGGAGGTCGGGGGCAGCACCGGGTCCTCCCCCGCGCCAGGGGGAGCTGTCGCGCGGCGGCGGCGGCACTTCCGTCGCGGGCGGCGGGCGGGCGATGGCGGCGCAGTTCCGCAGCTACGTGTGGGACCCCGCGCTGATCGTGGCGCAGATGGTGCTGCTGCAGGCGGGATACTACAGCTCGCTCGGGCTCTGGCTCGCCCTCCTCGGCACCCTGGGCAGCACCGGGCCCTCCCTCCAACAGGTCTTCAGCGACGAGGTGAGGGCGCGCCCCGGGAAGCCGCCGTGGGCACAGGCCCCTGGAGCGGCGGGGGCTTGCTGGGGCTCTCCTGGGGGAGACAGACCCCGCTCCCGTGCGGGCATTCCCGGTGTTAGGGACAGCCCCCCGCCCGGGGAGCGCCCCGGTGAGGGCGCAGAGCTCCCCTACGCCGTGTAGAAATACATGTTGTCCTGTGTAGGTGCCCCAGTATGGAGGTAGAGTCCTCCCGTTGAATAGGCGCTGCCCCGGGATGGAGACTGCACTTCGGTGTATGGTGGGCGGTAGCCCCCACAGAGAGACAGACACCCTGTAGAGAGAGAGCACCTCGTTCTATGGGTGATACCCCCTTATAGAGACACCCTGTATAGGTACCCCCAGTATAAACACAACTCCCCCTCCCCGTGGAAGTAACCCCACTATGGTTATACACCCTCCACCCCCAGTTTAGGTGGTTCCCCTCAGCACAGAACCAGACCTTTCCCTTTCCCATAGGTGCCCCCAGACAGACAGACAGACATGCCCAGCTCCTCGTGTAGATCCTGATCCATGCAGGGCTGTGCCACGGGAGATGTCGGGCTGCGATTTGTGCCGCGGGTTCCTACTAATAGTCCCATGTAGATTTTAGGCTTCTCAACCCCGCCGGGGAGGCTCTCCATGATGGCTTTCATCCTCAATGCACTCACCTGGTAAGTCTGCAGCTAGCTGGAGTACCTGCGTCTTGTCCTTTCCTACCATTAAGCTGTGAAAGAATTCAGTGGGATGTACTGCCTCTCTCCAAACATCTCCCAAAATCCGTGTGCCTTCTTAAGCATGTCTGCTGAGGGCAGTTGGGAACTGCTGGCTCTTGGCTGTCTAGAACCCGGAAAAGTCATTTCACTTCACTGCCTCAGTTTCCCAGCGGGGAATGAGATTTGCTTCTGTGGGAGATTTTACTAAAAGTTAGAATTAATGGATCTTAGCAAACACTGATCTATAAACACTGATGTATTTGGCCACTGTACAGAGATTACTAGGGGAGGTAGTCTAAAAATTCCTGCCTGTTCTCTGCACTAAAATCTCATTTTCCTGCCATCATGTAATTACAAAGCTGTAAGCCTGTAAGTCTTGCTGCAGCAGCCAGGAGAGAGGTCAGAAACAACCTATTCATAAAATATTTTAAGAAGTTTTAAAACCACAACATAATCAGCTGCTGATAGCTCTTGCTGCACCCCCTTTTCCATAGGTCTGGCGGAGTTCATTAATCTCTTGTCTTTACTTTGCAGTGCTCTGGGCTTGCTGTACTTCATCCGGCGGGGGAAGCAGTGCCTGGATTTCACCGTCACCGTTCACTTCTTCCACCTCCTGGGCTGCTGGATCTACAACTCGCGCTTCCCCTCGACGCTGACGTGGTGGCTGGTGCACATCGTGTGCACGGCGCTGATGGCGGCCATCGGGGAGTACCTGTGCATGAGGATAGAGCTCCGGGAGATCCCCCTCAACTCCGCCCCCAAATCCAACGTATAGACTGCCTCTGGCAACACCATGCTGCGTTATGTCATTGCCCCCAGCACAGTGCATCCAATGCCTCAGAACCATCCCTGAAGAAGCACAGCAGGTCTGTTTAGACTTTATGATTAATTTTTTTTTTTTTGGACCTCGGTGACTGCATGAGTGTGAGCATCTCCTCTGGCATCAGCTGGCAGCGGGGGAGGAGCAGATGTTTATTTTGTTAACACAAAGTATTAATATGACTGTATGGAGAGTGTGCCCTTAAACTCTTCACTCGTGAGACTGTTAAAAGCCAGGTAGCAAAACCTGGTGCGTGAGGAGCATTTGGAATTTAACGATGTGGGAGTGCCCTGAATGGGTAACACAATGGTCAGCTCTTCTTGCCGGAGCTGGCACGGTGAGCAGTGGGGCTGGGAGCTGCTGCTTCCCATCTGTGACTTGTTTGGGCTTTGGTTGGAAAAAGAGTCAAGGAAGTGAATGGATGGGGAGAAAGAAAATAGTTGTACTTACCTGAATCACCAGCTGAGACACTAAATAACCTGTAACGTTAGATGGGTTTGTTTGCTGTTTCCATGTTTGATACACAGAGGTGACAGACAGCAGTTTGCTGAAGAAATCTTTTGTAATAATAAAAATATAATGTTGCTGTGAGTGTTATGACTCTCCTGGGAAGCTGAGCACTTCAAGAAATACCATGAGTGTCTGTATCATGGCAACAGAAGGATGCAGCCAGAGAACACTTGGCTGGGAGGTGCCCGCTGTCTGGGGCACATAAAATTTCCTACAATAAACATTTCATACCTCTGCTCTGAAAGGAAGGCATCACTGAGTACTGTCTTGGGAAGTCAGCTGGCATAATCCCACTTCAGAGGGAGTGTCAGCAGTCCAGGATCTCCACATGTCCAGCCTGAGCCTGGAGCTGCCCTAGGGAAACCTGCAAAAGTGTCCTGGAGTCATGATGCTCTTCCCCCTTGGATGTGCCTTCCCGTCAGGCTTCAGCAGTCCAGCAATAGGTGTGGCCTGTAGAGGTGATGTTAAGAAAGAGACTGCTCTTATTTCTCAACAGGATGTGCCTTTATTTAGATTCCCTTCAAATAAACTTCACCAGGCAGGGACACCCCATTACTGCTGAGGGGCCAGAGCTGGGTGGTTCCTCCAGATCCAACAGCCCAAGCAAGCAGCCCCACATCCTGCCTGGTTTCCACTGAGGGATGGCCACGTTGTGCAATCCCAAACGAGGGCAAAGCCAGGTCTAGAGACAGATTTTGCTCCTGTGCAGCATCTTACTGCAGTAACTTCCCTTTGTATGTTAATATTTGTAAGTTTCAATTTGCATAAGTTGTTTGCTAATTCAGTTTGTTGAAAAGTGGTGGGACGATGTGAGACCGAAGTTGATAAACTCTTTGAAGCTGCTCTTTTGACTTTTATTACTGGGGAGCTGAGCTGTATTTCAATCCCTGCTCTCACACTCAGACACTGTAAATTGGGGCAGGATGACATCCTGCTGCTTTACGTACTCAGCAGATCTCCAGAGGAGGATTTCTGTCTAAACAAATGCAACCAGCACTTTTTATGTTGGGGGATTTCACCAGGAGCCCTTCCTGACCAAAGCCCCGTAAGCAGAGTTTCAAACAGCAGCAGCCTTTCAGAGGGAAGAGTTTACACAAGTGTTTCTCTGGGCAGGAGCCAGCCTGGAGGGCCACCCCGAGGTCACTTCCTAGGGCTGCCCCTGCAGCAAGACAGTCCATTCCTTCTCAAAATCTGCCCATTTTTCATATACAAGGATCCTTGCCTTTCTCCCAGTCACCTCAGCCTGGATATAAACTGGTCTCCAGTAGGTGCCAGTGTCTCCCTCAGAAAGGAGCAGGGAGTGTGCATGTGGCTGGGATTAGGGCGTGGAGCAGAGGGCAGCGCTGCCTCGGGGTGACAAGCAGTGGCGTGCTGTTAGTCATGTTTTTAGACTCCTTCAGGGTCATTTTGTCCTCTGCTGCTTTTTGGTGCTATTCTTGAGAAAGAACATCCCAGTCCTGCAGGGACAGGGAAAGATTGCAGGTTAGTTCAAGGCTTAATACCACACCAAAGCGTGGTGTGAACTCCTGTGTTTGGGGCTGTTCTTGAGGCAAGCAGGAGCTGAAGGTTAATTACAGTGAATTTGAGAGCAAGGAGACAAAGCCGCATTCTTCCAGCTGCTCCCAGAGCTGCTGTGGGCCTGCATTAACAGAGCTGCCACCTTTGTTCCCCTGCAAGGACAAAGGTTAAGACTTTGGACTAAGGAATGCTTAACCTATTTTTGAATACACAAGATATGCTGTAACTGCTTCAGCAGCTTCCCTGGGGGGGGTGAAGGCTGGGGACAGCTTTGTATCTGGAGAAACTCAGAGCAAGGCCATGAGAAGAATCCTTGACAAATGGGGCTTTAACACCGAGGCTGCAGGACATCCCAGGAGCTGCACTGCATCAGCATGAAGTGTGCTGTAGGATCAGAAGTCTTTCTGAAAGGCTGCTGACTGCCTAGGAAAACTGAATCTGTGTATTACCTTTTTTTTTTTGAAAGGACTTCTACTGTAATTGTCCTAGTCATAGAGGAAGTTCTGCTAAAAATGAAATACTGATTGAGGAAATTCATCACTCCCATACTGTGAGACCTAGTTTTCTCTCACATGCTTTCAGTCAGATTTAGAAGCACCTTTGGCTTAAAAAAAAAAAAAAAATCTGCTGCTCCATACCAGAACAGTGGCAGATGGTCTTTGTTTCTTAATGAATCTTTGGGGGTTTTTTGTGTGCAATAGTTGAGGGATTTGCTTCCAGGGAAGATATGGCCCAACACCTGCTCTTCTCAGAGACAGTGGCAGTGGCAGTCAGCCATTTGCATCCATGGTTTTGCAAAAAGATTTCTTGCAGATCTGATACTTTTACCTTCCCTTTCCCCAAAGCTGTTTCAACTAGAAAATTTTAAAAGAGGAGTTGCCAAAATCAAAGAGGAGGCAAGGGTTGTGGGATTTTAGGGGGCTGTGCTTATTTCTTTTCCTAAAGGCATTGAACAGCTGTTCTAAAAAAGAACAGGTACAGGATTTGGAGCCAGAATACTCCAGTCTTGGTTGTACATGACTCCCCCTGCTTCAGCTTTCCCCAGCCACAAGAGATAACAGGGGAGGGGGATCAAACAGCAAACAGTAGTGTTGGAGTGGAGGAAGGAGAAAAAAATGAAGCATCCGAGTGCTTCTCTCCAGGTTTTACCGTGCTCTGGTTTACCCTTTCTCCACTGCTCACCCTAAGGCTTTGTGCCCCAGATGCTGAGTACTGAATACATAAGTAACAACTCTGCTGTCTGGAGAAAGCAAATGTGCACTGAAGTGCTGTCTGAACACCAGCTGCTCCTCCCTGGCTTATTTCTTGGAATTTGCCTCAATTTCTTCATTATCTCCTGCTGCTGCTGCAGGAGCAGTGTTGAGTGATAGTGAAGGTAAGAGGAAGAACACGTGAATGCCAGAGGACAGCAGCATGACCCAACACCACTGTTAGGAAAGAGATCCTTTGCTCTAGAAGCTTGCCCAGTGCCTGGAATGCATCTGGGGGATCCGTGGAGTTAGCAGGGCCCTGCTTTCCCTGCTCACACTGTAGAGCACACACCCCATGGCCCTGTGCAGCCAGGCAGGGCACAGAGCTCCATCAGCATCCTTAAAACACAGACTGCCCTGGGCTAACCAGTAATATTGGTGTTTCTCTAACATAGTCAGAAATCACTTGCAAACCCCTCTCTGTTCCAAGTACTTCCATGCTTGTACTGAAGCTGCAAAACTGACAGAGCTGTGAGCTGCAAAGGACACGAGAGGAGACTGTGCTGTTGAGCAAGAGCCAGGACAAATAACTTCTGCCATGCTGTTGGCTCTACAACAAACTTTAATACTCTGGAATTACACACTTCTACCCACAGCTGCTTACAGGTACCCTGGGGAAAGCTTTAAAGCAGAAGAGTTGTTATAAATCCCTTTTGTCCTGCTAGCCTGATACTCCCTCTCCCCCCCAAATATTTTTGACCTCTGTCCTTAGAAAAGGGATTTACACATAACACAGAAGTTACTCAGGAATTCAGATGTGTACAAGAGAAGTCATGCAACTGTGATTATTGTTCAGCAGGGGTTTTACCATGTCCTCAAAGAAAAAAGGCCAGTACAAGGCAGTAAGGCCTCTCTTCAGCCTGTGACAGGACAGACGCCATCCCCTGCACCTCACGGAGCAGTGGGAAAAATACCCATCTTCTTTTGAGTGCCCAAATCAAAAACCTGGAGAGTTGATCTGATGGAAAGAGTCAACAAAGTAAGCAGGTTTGCTTCCAGTAGCCATAGAAGAGTGCAAAAGTGTCCGGCATTCATCCTTTTCCCAGAATTTATCATTTTCCCCCAAATCCCATGCTCTGTATGTACAAGTTCCCAAATCTCCAGAAGCCAGATCTGTGTCTGTGCCTTGAGGCAGAAGGGGACAGGAGTTAATCCAAATTACAGAGAAATTTCAATGCCCTGGAGATGCTGCTGAGCTCTTCCACGTCTCACAGGTGCAGGATGGAGCTGGGAGTTTCTGAGCTCTGCACAGTGTATTCCTCAAAGGTTTGGAAAACGGATCTGAAAGATGCCACAGACTGCCACCACTTTTGTTGGGATACTCACAGAGCTGCAGTTTATAAGTTCAGCCAAGTGACGATGAGGGGGATGCTGAGGATGGAAATGTTGGGAACACGGATCCAGGCAGAGCTTTGGGCCATGCTGGGGCTGCAGAGGTCGAACAAGCTGCCTTGAAATTTGGGTTTTTGGGACTCCCTTCTCAGCATCTCCCAGACGGCTGCTGCTTCCTTCTGGCACTCCCAGAGCACCGTCAGGGCACAGGTGTGGAATTCATCCCAATACCTGCAGCCAGGGAGACACCACACTGTCAGTCCCTTTGCACACCCACAGTGCTGGATGCCAGGCAGAGCCTTGCTGCCCTGAGCCTGCCCTCTGAGCAGCAACAACCATCGTGTTTTGTGCAAGTTGCCCAGACTATTCATCCCCTCCATCATCTGTCAGAGCATCTTGGCTAAAACTCCAAATCTCAAAACACTGAAATTATTTATTCCTTTTTTTCCCCCTTTTCTCTGGAAGTCAATAAAATCCATTATTTTCCATCAACAAATGTTTCCCTGAGTATCTCACACAGGCTGCAAACAAAGGCCCAGCACATCTCATTCATCACTTTCTCCAAGCTTTCTCCAAGCAGAGTCAAGGGCAAATGGGAGCACAAAGCACGGAGAAGGACAAGAGCTCCCACAGACTGTCACAGCTTTAACTGAGGTATGGGCAGGGGCAGGAGGAGTTATTCACTGTGTTCTCATTAGAATCATCTCCATTTATCTGCTGGGTACTACTTGCACAAGTAGAAGCTGTTCAGTGGAAAGAAGCTTTTGGGGAGTACCAGAGGGAAAAGACAAAACAGGCAAAGAAAAAAAACCAAAACCCGGGAATTGCTCTGCTGTCCTGTCCCACATGGGCTGGGGCTGGGCACCCCGGCAAGCTGGGGGCTGCCTAGAGGATGGGAGCGATTGCTCTGACACCTTCCCTGTGTCTGCCAACACAGCAGGCACACATGCCACCCGCCGGGAAGGGGATGCAGCCCAGCTGGCTGAGCGGGGACACTGCCCACCCGAATAGGACAGCGCGGTGCTGAGGGCGCTGTGCTGGAGGTGACACCTTGTGCAGACAGGCAAACCTGAGCACTCTGCTTACTTAGACCCGGGGCTTACGTCAGAACACCAGCTGTGAGGGAGTTCATTAAACCGAGTCACTGTGGCAGAAGAAACGTCCCCAGATAATGAGAAAAGCTGGTGCCAACCCCGGCAACCTCCGGCGCTCGCTCCCGATCTGCAGCGGCAGCAGAAGGCAGCTCTGACAGGTAAGAGTTAAACCTGCCCCGTGTCTTCAGGCAAAACAAGCTGGGGGAAGGCGAAGGGGAATGGCAGCTCCGGCCTGGATCTGCTTTCAGCTGGGATGGCAATTCCCGGCGTTTCACCCTTCCCAGCCCCCGTGTGCTCAGGCAGGCAGGCGCCTTGCCCGGCCGGCTCCGGGGCAGCGCTGCACACCGGGCTGAGACACCGCCAGCCCCCACAGCAGCTCCCGGCTCCCCGTCCATCCCTCACCCACACTCCTGGAGAGGGGACCACGGCACCAGAAATGCAAGCAGCCGTGGATAAGGCTGAGCGTCAAAGGCAAATAATTCAGAAATATTTCCTGGCAGGAAGCTGGGACATCATCAGCTTCCCGCCGGGGAAGATCGCAGGACCTGTTCGGCGCTGGTCTGTGCCTCTGAGCTGTAAGAAAAACTCAGCTCGCACATTTCACGTGAGCTTCGGCAAAGGAATCGCCCTCCAGCAGCCGCACGGGCTGGGCTGACTCCTTGGGTGTTTTTTAATACCGAAAAGCCTCCTTTAAAAAAACAACCAAAAAGTATCAATTCTGTCCAAACCAGAGCAGTTCCCATTTCAACCCAGCCGGAGGCAGGTCCCAGAGAGGCTGTTCATTCCGATCCAGGCTGCCTCCTGGAGAAGGGGGAATACAGAGCAGGTCACAGGCTGCAGGGTGGTTTCCAGCAGCTCAGGAAGCCTGACCCCAGGGCACTCAGCCCTCCACCTTGCTCTGCCAGGTTTCCAGCGCCCCCGGCACCTGGGTTTTCCCTTCATTGCTGTCTGCATTTCCTTGTAACTGCTGTTCACTCCCCACAGCTCGCTCTGGAGACGCGAAGCTGCCTCAATTTATCTCTGCAAACATTTTACATCCACCTTGCCGCTTCTGCTCACCTGCTTTTTAAGTGGACCTTTCCCCAAAGCCGCCCAACACCACCCCTCATTACCCAGCTCTTCTTGAGTTCTGCTAAAGTTAACATCCTCCCAAAATCGTCATCTCAGGGCATCGCTACAAACTCAGGCAAACCAGGGCCGGGACACATCCAAGCCTGAAGGATGAAGGGTCTGGACAGGGAGGGAGAAGGCTTGTTTTGGGCAGCAGGACCCACCTGGTGCCCGGTGCAGGCTGCTCCCGGCAGCGCTGGGCCCTGGGCAGAGCAGCCACTTGCACATCACTGCCTGAAACCTGGGCTCCAGTGGAGATTTTCCTGGGGTGCAGAGCGGGTCGGGTCCCTCCAGCCCCGCTCCTCTTGGCTGCAGGCAGGGTCTGATGGGACCAGTGCTGGAGCTTCTGCCAAGGACCAGGGGTACAAACTCGGGTGGGAGACAGGCAGGAGATGGATGAGTGGACAGACAGAGAAAGGAAGCTCACTGGGTCTGTCTGAAACGGGAGAAGAGGCGTGGAGCACATGTGCGTGTGCAGGCAGGACGGGACTCAGGAGGGCAGGAGACTTCAGACAGGGGCAATGCCGAAAGCCAGGCTGGCCATGCACCGTTACTCACCTGCACACTCGGCGCAGCCCCTGCAGCTCGATGCCCTCCTCCTCCTCGTACGTGGCCATGCTGTCCCCCAGCTTGAGAACGCAGTCCGAGAGGCCCCGGTAAGCGTCGGCGCAGGCGGGTCCCGCTGCCAGCAGCCCGGCCAGGTGCCCTGCCAGCACCGGGGGGCGAAGTGAGCACCGGCGCCTTTGCAGAGCCCACCTCCGCCCCGGGGTGCCCCGGCTCGGCGAGCGGCCCCTTCCACGCAGGAC
>VWZW01002764.1:333329-380761 GCA_013397115.1 Edolisoma coerulescens
GCGGTGACATCACACGAGGGGGCTCGGGGCCGTGATGCAAGCGGGCAGTGTGTGAGGGTGCAAGCAGAGGCAGTGTCAGGGGCTGACGTCATGTTCGGGCAGGCCCCGGTGTGATGTCAGGGGAAGGGATCGGGGGATGAGGTGGGCAGGGACTAACGCTGCCCACAGTCTCTCACTACAGGCTCTTCCCCAAGGCTCTGGGGCGGCTGGTGGCAGCGCTGGGCGTGAGGGAGCTCCACCTCGCCCTCACCCAGGGCTTCTGGCGCACCCGGTACTGGGGGCAGCCGCCCCTCCAGGCACCCGCCGGTGCTGAGCTCTGGGTCTGGTTCCAGCCCACGGTCACCGAGTAGGTACCCCAGCCGCGGATCTGTCCCTCTGGGTCCCCTTTGTGGCCACTGCTCCAAGGTGCTGTTGCTTGTCTCTCATGAGGCAGCCACGGTGTGTGAGTGGGCCTCCTGGGTTGGAAAATGTCAGCTGGAAAGAAGAGCCTGGAACCCCAGGAGCAGCTGAACCCAGAACATATCCCCATCTGTTCACAGGACGGGATGTGGTGCTGAGGGCAAACCCGTGTTCAGTAAAGGACCAAGTAATTCCCTTGTGGGCTCTGTGATGACAAACCCCTTGCTGCACTAATGCAGTGGGGCTGTATCTTGACCTCTCATCCATGACTCACTTCCTTTGACTCCCATCCAATACCTGTCACCATCTCCCTTAACACACCACCCCTGTTCAAGCTGCAGCAGCCCTGTGAGGACTCAGAGAGCTCTCTCCTCCCTACAAGTGTCCCATTCTGTGTCTGCTGGTTGGGTCAGCCTTTGGAGCTGCACCAAGGCATTGCTTTAGGTCTCACAGCCCCTTCCCCATTCACACACGTCACCTCCTGCACGCTCCCTGCTCCCCTGGCCTCTCTCCTCACATACCAGCTGTGTCCCCTGCCATGTCCCTTGGCTGTGTGACACCTGTGTGTCCCTGCTGTGTGTCCCTGCTGTCCCCCAAATCTGATGTGTCAGAATAAAATACCAAGAGAGCTGGGGAGTGCAAGCCCAGCAGCCTCTCTGCCCACTCCATGCAGTTTCTGTAATCCAACGTGGTCACCCCGCTGTATTTACTGAATGTTACTGACTTAACACTTGTTGTTCCAAGGATTTGAGCTGCTGAGTAATCTCTGGTATCTGTTCTCGCACAGTGTTGACAAAGCCTGGAAAGAACTGAGTAACATCCTTTCGGGAATATTCTGTGCTTCTCTCAACTTCATTGACTCGACCAACACAGTGATTCCAACAGCGTCCTTCAAACCCCTGGGCTTAGCCAACGGTGAGCCTGGCTCTGCCCTCTCACTTTAGTTCTGCCCCGTGCCACTGCCAGGATTCCAGGTGCAGGTCCTGCAACAACTCTGGGTCTGGGTGTGTACGACAGGGTCCATTAACCTCTTCCTGGAAGCATTTCCTTTCCCCACAAACGAGGCTAAGATCTGAACAGAGGAAACCCACAAGCAGTACATGGCAGATGCTCCCAGGCCCTTATCTGTCTCTCTGAAAAGTATTTTATATAACAGTGAGAACTAAAGAATTTAAGGCACTCAAGAAAAAAATCTGCTAGGATATATCCTTACCTATTCTTTCCAATCACTCTGAACAGAGTGGGATCTACCTCTGATGGAGGTCGCAGCATTTCAGGCATCCTGAGAGGGTGATGGGCTGTGGGGTGGAACATCTGCTGCTGTCCTCACACCTGTAGCAGTACCAGCCTGCTGACCCTCCCTCTCCCTGCCCAGGGACAGATCACCATCTCCTGCGTTACGCTGTCCTGCCCCGCGAAGTCGTCTGCACAGAGAACCTCACCCCTTGGAAGAAGCTGCTGCCATGTGGCTCAAAGGTACAGACAAGTCCTGCTGCCTAATTGGGCCACTCCTGATGGACCTGGGCTCCCAACAGCAATCCAGGAGCACGCACTGGGAAGGTCCAGCGGGGCCTTTCTCTCGGGAGCAGAGGACAGGGCAGGGGCTGAGTTTCTCCTTTGCTCCCTGCAGGCCGGGCTCGCAGTGCTGCTGAAGGCCGAGCGCTTGTTCCACAGCAGCTACCACTCACAGGCAGTGCACATCCGCCCCGTCTGCAGGGTGAGTGCTGGGCTCAGCTCCCTCCCTGAACGCCCCAAGAGAAAATCCAAAGCCATCATGTCACACTGCAAGGGATCACACTGGTTTGCCCAGCTACCCTGTGGTGGGTTCGCTGTGTCTAACACAGCTGTCATCCTGCTTCTCTGGTCATCCCGATGGGAATCTTGCAATCCTGGTGGAGTTCCAGCTCTGTCCTGGTGTCCTGCCTCTCCAGAAGGTGTGATCAGAGCTGCTTGTCTCTTTCTTGTCTAGGATGCCTCCTGTCTGGCAGTGTCCTGGGAGCTTAGACAGACCCTCACTGTGGTCTTTGACTTCTTTTCCAGTGGCCAAGGAAAGAAAGGTAAGCTTGATAGCTGTGCTCGAGTGCTTCCAGTCTGCAGCACTTGATCTGCTACCTGACCTTGCTTCCCACAGACTGGTCCCTTTTTAAGATGTTCTCTCGCACGCTGACTGACACCTGTCCTCTGGCATCGCAGAGCAAAGTCTACGTTGACATTTCCCCTAAGAACAAGGTAAGCTCATGGGCCAGAAAGCATGCCCTGCTCCCTCAGTTCAGCCACTTCATGTGGCTCTGAAACATCCTCACCTCCATCCCCTGCATGGCCTGGCCCCTGGAAACCTTCCAGGGCTCATGAAGGGAGGTGATTTCCTTGCTCTGAGCAGGGCTGAGGGGATGAGCCTGGTGGTGTTAGCAAGAACACAGAGCTGGCTGTTGGGTGGGAAAGCTCAGGGCCACCTGGAGGGGCTTTGCCCAGTGCTGCCAGTTTCTTCAAGGGGCACTTTTCCCTTTCATAGTCCATTTGCTTTCCTCAGGAAAAGGAGCTACTGGAAGTGTCCCCCCCTCCAACATCAGTACACGAAGCTATTGTCCAGGGAGACAAGAAAACCTACGCTGTGTATGACCTGCTGAGCCCCTCGCTCTTCAACACATCTCGCAGCCTCAACGTGCAGCTGAAGTGGAAGCGGCCCCAAGACAGCTGTGAGTGAGCAGAACTTCATCTGCACCACCGGCCAGGGCTCCAGGGCTGAAAATGAGCCCACTCCTGTCCTTCTGTTCCGCAGCGGAAATGCCCATTCCCACGCTCCATGCTCAGCGTTACGTGGGGGGGTACGGGCTGCAGACCGGGGAGATCTGCACCCTCATCTACAACACTCACCCCTACCGGGCCTTCCCCGTCATCCTGCTGGAGACTGTGCCCTGGTACCTGCGGCTCTACGTGCACACCCTGACTATCATCACCAAGGGGAAGGAAAACAAGCCCAGTAAGTAAACCCTCCAAGGAGCACATGCCACCTGATTCCCTTGGCATGAGCGACTCATTCCAAAGATGGTTTAGTCCCTCCCTCAGGCCCCAGTGATCACTGGGAAACTGGATTGTGAAACAGAACATCTTAGGATGTTTTCCTAGCCTCAAGTTCAGTGCTCACAGCAGATGAGACCATTTAAGTCTGTTTTATTTATAAGAGGCACATGGATGGTGTTTCATAATCCAACAAGGGTCTAAACCAACGTGAATTAATTTTTGTAGCACAGGAAGCTCAATTTAAAACTGATGCCTGGGTTTTATTTTGCATTTATACCTTTCCTTATGAACACCTGACTTTTGTGGGTCAATAGCTTTAAAGACCAGCTAAATTTAGCTTTAACACATACTTTTTGCTATGGGTACATCTTCACTTGCCCAGAAAATCTCTCTCAGGACAGTGGATGCAGCAGCACCCACCTCATGGGAGATGTCCAGGCAATGTGAGATTGGACAAGGTCCCTCTGGTGCCATTGCTGACATCTCTTTGGGGTTAGGTTACATCCACTACCAGCCAGCCCAGGACCGGAGACGGCCTCACCTCTTGGAAATGCTGATCCAGCTGCCAGCCAACTCCGTCACCAAGATCACAATCCAGTTTGAGAGGGCCTTATTGAAGTGGACAGAGTACCCACCTGACCCCAATCACGGCTTTTATGTTGGGTAATGACATTCCTCAGCTCCTCATCCCTTTCTGGGCCTTGCACAGGACTTGCTGCCCAGGTCTCTGGAGAGGTCTTTGCTGTCAGGACTGACACTGGCGTGTTCTTTGTGCCCTTAGTTCATCTGTGCTCAGTGCCCTGGTGCCCAGTGTCACTGCGATGAAGGACGTGGATGTGGAGCAGAGCCCTCTCTTCACCTCACTGTGAGTGTGCTTGTGCTGGGAGCGGGGCTGTGCCACAGCCTGTGGGCTGTGGCTGCTCTCATCCTGTCTGGTGAGCACGAAGCAGGGGTCCTGTGCAGGCTGACCCTTGCTTTCCTTCTTCCACTGTCCAGCTTTCCTTCCTCTGATGGCTCCAGCTATTTTGTGCGCCTGTACACGGAGCCGCTGCTGGTGAACCTGCCAACACCAGACTTCAGCATGCCCTACAACGTCATCTGCCTCACCTGCACCGTGGTGGCCGTGTGCTACGGCTCCTTCTACAACCTGCTGACCAGGACGTTCCACGTGGAGGAGCCGAGCCGGGGCGGGCTGGCCAAGCGGCTGGCCAACGTCGTCCGAAAATTCAGGGGGGTACCCCCACTCTGAGAGGAACCAGGGCTGCCAGCACTGCCTGCAGGGCTCTGTGGGGAGACTCGGAGCAGAGCACTGCTGCTTCTTGTCTTGCTGGAAGCAGCTTGTTCTGTTTTGCTGCCTGGATCTCTCTTTGGGATTCAACAAGCTGAGAGATCACTTCCATTGCTAAGATGGGAAATGGCTCTAAGCCCATTGACTACTGAACTGCACTGCTATGGGGTTGGGAAAAGTAAAGACTTCTGTTTGGGAGACGTGTAACTTACATGCTGGGAATGGTGCTGGAAGTAAACTTGACTGTTTTGTACGTTTGTGCTGCTCCTGGTTGGTTTTATTTTCTCAGCCTCGCAGGCAGAGTTGACCCTCTAAGACTGTGAGCTGCCAAGCCTGTAGCACACTGCCTGGGTCAGCTGGGATTTGATGCAAGCAGGCCCAGGCAAGGGGGTTTGATCTTTAGCAAAGAGGGATTTATCTGCTCTAACATCTCACCTTTCACAATTGCCACATTTCACAGATGTGTCCTGTCACACATGGCCGCATTTGAGCCAGTCTGCAAATTAATTGTTGGCCACAGTGTATGTCTGCCCCCTCAGCAACAGCAAGGGTTTATTTTCTTTTCCAGGAAAAAGCTTCTCTTGCTCCCAACTTCTATTTGCAGCATTTTGAAACCCCTCCATGTGCTCACCCCTCTGCCACAGCACAAGATCCTCCTCGGCACCCACAGTGTCCCCAGAGCTTTGGGGAGCCTTGGCTCAGCAGACCCCGAGTGCTGAGCTGCAGCCAGCCATGGGCTGGGAATGCAGGAACACCAGCACCACTGTGCTCCTCAGTCATTTTCTCAAAATACAAATTACCACCTTGTTGTGGTTCACAGAGCAGTGGGAGGTCAGTGGTTGTGCTGCCTGGCCTCTGACAGTGCTGCTTTCAGGGGTACGCCCTTTCCATCTCAGATGTGGCTTTTAGGATTGGAATAGACACTGCTTACAACCAGCTAAACAAAGCACAGGGAAATCACTGGAAGAAACATTCCCCAGAACCAAAGCAGAGCACAGCCAGAGGTCCTTTAAAAGCTTCTGCTTGAACAGAAAGACCGTAAAAACCCCATGGCCTCCTGTCCTGCACAGAACAATCTGTTCCTACTGGCCTGGGATTACCTTTCCCTTCCATGCCAGAGATGCTCTTTATTCTGCAGCTCCTTACAGATCCACTCCACTGGATGGCCCCATGCAGCCTGCAGAGCCTGCTGAAATATGAGTTTTGGATGATCCCTCTCTGTTGCTGCTTGCTGAAAAAGGTGCCACAGGGCTGGGAGCTCACGCTGCTTCCAGCTACAGCTCTGCCAGCCAGGCTTCAAGTGCAAAATGGAATTTCTTTATAGAAAGCTGGAACTACAACCAAAACCCGAGAGAGCATGCAGCTCCCACAGCAGGGCAGGAGTCTTAGGCATGAGGGGCCACATTGCAGTTTGCAAAAGGATTTGGAGACCTCAAGTTGTTTCAGGTTGGATCCAGTATAAATCCTGCAGACTGCAAGCAGCAGCATGTGCTGGAGCAGCTCGGAGCAGCCCAGTTTCCTGGGTGAAGCCTGCTTGCTGCTGGTGTTAGGTGGGATCCTGAAAGACCCCTGAGTGGTCATGGAGTGCCACAGGTATCATCAGCCAGCATCTACCATCAGAGCTGGCATCAGCCAAAGGCTTTAGGGCCGTTTCCATGCAGTGCCATAAACCAGGAATTTTAAGCACCCCCTACAGAGGTCAGCCCAGAATAATGGCAGAGCAGAGGGAAACTACTCGGGGCTGGAATCACACCTGCCAGGCCACTGGGAGAGCAGGTTTTATCACACCCATCAAATGCATGGGCCAGCCAAGTGGAAAATTCTGTAGGAAATGTGGGTGGCCCTGCAACTGTAGCTGGGTGGGTTTTAAATGGTTGTGGAAATGCCAAATCTTGGTCTTTGGGTTTTTTGGTTTTGTTGGTTGGTTTTTTTTTTTTTTCCTGAACTATTTTTCTTCTTTCTCTTGGGCTCCCTTGGGCTACCCAGTACAGGAGAGACATGGAGCTCCCAGAGGCAAGTCCAGGGGAAGGCAGTGAAGATAAGGGACTGGGGCATCTCTCTTACAAGGAAAAGCTGAGGGAGCTGGGGCTGTTTAGGCTGGAGGAGAGACGACTGAGAGGGGACCTTTAAAAGCCTGTGAGCAGCTGCAGGGAGGGTGTTCTGAGGATGGAGCCAGGCTCTCCCAGGTGGTGCTGAACAATGGGATGAGGTAACAGGAACTGGAACCCTGGAAGTTCCACCTGAACATAAAGAACTTTACTGTGTGGGTGACTGGAACAGGCTGCCCACTGAGGTCCTTCCCTGGAGATATTCCTATGTCCCTTGGCCACGATCCAGAGCACTGTGCTCGAGGGGACCCAGGGAGCAGGGGCGCAGCTGGATGGCCTGCGATGGTCCCTGCCAGCCCCGCTGTCCTCCGTGGCTCTGCAAAGCAGCACAGCACAAGGTGCAGTGGAGCGTGCAAACACAGTTGTATAATAAACACAGAATATTCCGAGTTGGAAGGGACCCACCAGGATCCCAGAGTCCAACTCCTGGCCCCCAAGAATCCCACCCTCTGCCTGAGAGCATTGTCCAAACACTTCCTTGAGCTCAGGCAGCCTTGGTGCCCAGGGGAGCCTGTTCCAGTGCCCAACCACCCTCTGGGTGAAAATCCTTTTTCTAATATCCAGCCTAACCTCCCAGCCCAGACACAGCTTCAGGCCATTCCTCGGGTCCTGTCACTGCTCATGAGAGTGAAGAGATCGGAGCTGCCCCTGGTGAGGAAGTTGTAAGCAGCCATAAGGTCTCCCCCTCANCGGCTCCCGGGCGGCCTCTCCCTCCCTCGTCAGGGCGGCCCCGGGATGGCGGCGTGAGGCGGCGGCGCCGCGCGGTGAGTACGGGCCGGGGAGCGGCGGGGCCCGGCCGGCGGGCTGCTGGAGCGGGGCTCCGGGGGAAGAAGGGGGAAGGTTTCCCCGCGGGGGGGGAGGCGCGCGCTCGCAGCCCTGCGGGNAACTCCTGGCCCCCAAGAATCCCACCCTCTGCCTGAGAGCATTGTCCAAACACTTCCTTGAGCTCAGGCAGCCTTGGTGCCCAGGGGAGCCTGTTCCAGTGCCCAACCACCCTCTGGGTGAAAATCCTTTTTCTAATATCCAGCCTAACCTCCCCGCCCAGACACAGCTTCAGGCCATTCCTCGGGTCCTGTCACTGCTCATGAGAGTGAAGAGATCGGAGCTGCCCCTGGTGAGGAAGTTGTAAGCAGCCATAAGGTCTCCCCCTCAGTCTCCCCTTTTCCAGACTTCACAGACCAAGCGTGGCTCATTACAAGAACCCATAAACACAAAAATCTTTTTACCAAACAAGAATAGGGCCAAGGCCGGCTCCCAGAGCCGCCCGCGGAAGCGCCGCCCGAGCCGCGCGCAGGCGCAGCGCCCCCCGCGCAGGCGCAGCAGCCGCCCCAAAAAGCTTCAACCGACCGTGAGCTCGGCTCGGCAGGGAAATAACAGCTCTGTGTGTGCCCTGCCCTCCCGTCCTTCTGCTCTCGGTCACGAACCTCTCGTAGCCCTCTTTAGCGCCTTCTGAAAGGAAGCCCGGGCCCGTTTCTGCCCAGGGCGGCACAACGCTCTGACAGGCTTTTGTCCAGGCAGCTGGACTGGGATGCGCCGTGTGGGTCCGTTCCAGCCCGGGATATTCTGTGGTAGTCTGTGGATACAGCGCTCTGCCGCGCTGTTGTGCCCGGCCAGGCATCCTCCCCGAGCCCCCACACATGCTTTGAGCCAGCTACAAAGTGAGTTTACAAGCTGTTCTGTCGTACGAACTTTGCTCATGATATCTCAAACATGCAAGTGCAAGAGAAGAGGAAGAAGAAGCTCTTAAATGCAGCCCACAACATGCTGAACTCTCCCATACTTGCCTGGTACTGAAACGTTTCGATGGACCTTGCCAGAACTGTCATAGCGCAGTAACCTTTGTCTTTCCAAACTATAGGTCATAGCTCCTCATAGCTGCCCAAACAGCATTTTTGCCTCTCTTAACTTGAGATGCAGAAAACATCCTTATCAGGCTGTATTTGGACCTCTGAAGCCTGCTGAAGGCACAAAAGATAGAGAAGAGGTACAGAGTAAAACTGCTTTTCTCAGGGAACTTGAAATGGGCCTGAAAGTTGTGATCTTTGGCAGTTAAAGGCAGAAGGTGGGAATCAGGACCTCTGAAAACTAATTAATTAGTACAAATGAAAGTAGTAATACTTCAGATGACAACTGTGACTACTGACATCTCTTCCCACCACAAAGCTGGCTGATTTAAGCTTCTGCTCCTCTGATTCCTGATGATTTCCAGGCCCATTCTGAGTTCTCTGAAAAAAACAATTAGTTTTAGTTTGGATCTCTCCTCTGCCTTCCTGCTCACAGGTGGAGGAGGATTCACCCTCGTGCTGTGAGGGCATTGCAGTCCAGATGGAGTGGGCACTGCCTCTGGACAAAAGCTAATCCATCCCCATCAGTAATGACGCTCAGAGGGCAGCTTTGGAAGTGGTGAAGAGTGGCTCAACAGAGAGCCTCTGCTTTTCACCAGGTGAGTTGCTTTGGCTTGTGTCTGCCTTGGGAAATCAGAACACTAACCCCGAGGCTTGGTTAGTCAAGGATTTGTTGCTCTTTTTGGAAACTGTTGTGATTGCATTGCACCATTTCTGAGTCTGCATCAAGTGTCTGAGGCATGATCCAAGACTAGGGGAAGATCTTTGCCAAAAACTGTAGACTCACTCTTTCCAGCTGAGTCATACCAGCAGATAAAGCTTTTAAAAAAATTGAAATAATAGTGGCAAGGCTAAAAAAAAAACCCGAGAGAAGTTAATCCCTGCTGCAAATAGGTCTTAAAGTTTGAGCAGTTACGGTTCTTGGGTTTACGACAGAAGGTTGGCATCTGGGAAGCTGGTCTGCTGTTGCTTTTCTTAGCTGAACTCTTCAAACTTGTCACTTGATAGTTCTTCACCTCTCTTTTTGTCACAGTGCTTTGGATGTTGTGTATTTTTCAGCAGCTGTTTTGGGTGCTGTGGGATATTTGAGTTGGTTTTGAACGCAGGCTGGCAGTGTGAAGCGCTGCCCATGCACATCAGTTAATAGTTGTGACAGGGTTTTTGATTAAAACAGTGTTAAGCAAACAGGTGAGCATTGTAGGTAAGAAACACATCCCCGAGGCTTACTCTTCAGTTTATGTGCACTGGATAACTTGAGAGACTTTTATCTAACCAGTGTGGCTTTTCATCACAAGCAGAGACTTCAGCTTTTGGGAAAGGGGAGAATGGCACCAGCCTGCCCCAATAAAAGGGTGTCTCAGTGTTTTATTGCAGAGCTTTCAGCTCTCAGCCTGGGAGATTCTGTAGCATCTGCTGGGGGGAGTTCCATGTGGACAGCACTGGCTTAAAGGCTGCCTTAGCAAGGTCTGAACAAGCTTACCCTTGAAGTGCTTAGGGGAAGCTGGCTGATTATTCTCCCCTTCCAGGCTAAAGGACTGTTAAAGGATTCAAACATTCTTGAGAAAGGTACAGACTTGGTATTGGTATACTGATGTGTCAAACCACGGTGTAGGAACACCTCTGTGTGTGTTAATTGCTGAGTTAGTTTGTAGATTCTGAAGGAATCCTCAGATGGATTTATTCCAAAACGTGACTGATCCATTGCAAAGCAGTGCACTGTGCTACTCACTCTGGACCTGTCAGAATTGAAGTTTTGTTTCTGCCTGGGAAAAGTGTGCTGCTGTCTTCACACTGGAATTCCAAAATCCTCCCCAAAACATACACCAGTAGGACCTGAATATTTTTGAGAGGGAAGATGACAGCAGGGAGGGCTGGGAATGCAATGGAAGCCAACTAATAAGCATGTGGAAAAGTATTGGTGCTTGCTTACTAGCGAGGTGTGCAGGGAACCTCCCCTGGCTGCTCCTCTGCCTGCAGGAACTGGCAGGAGGAGGCTCTGGCAGCACGTGGAGATGAGACTGAGCCACAGTGGGAGCATCACCAGCTCTGCTGCTGAGGGGTCTGAAGTGAGTTCAGGTGGCTCCAGGAGCTGTAGAGAGGCGAAAGGAGGCAGTGGAGAGGAGCCATCAGGTAAACACAAGTGGTCACCAAATCAGATGACATGAGGAGCAGCACAGGAGCTGGTGTGAGCATAGCAGGACATTGGGCTGGCTGAGGCAAGAGGTGAGTCAGGCAGTGGAGAACAAGAGCAACTGGTTGAGGGAAAGCAGGATGCAGTTGTGAAACCAGTCCTGTTGGGTGACAGGTTATTATTTGCTCTGGAACATGGTAATCTTTGGCTCACATTGTGAGGAGGGGACAACAAGGTAGGAATCTTTAATTTGCAAGTTTCACCTTGCTTGAGAAATCAGGCAAAACTGAATACTCTTGTGGTTTCCAGAAGGATCTGCCTGTCCTGGGCACAAAGGAGAATGTTCCCTGCTCACTAAAGAGTTGATAGCAGGAGGTGCTGCTTCTCTTCAATCAATAGAGTGGAAAGAAAACTCAGTCTCACTGCCAGCTGTACAAAGAATCTCTAGTGAAGAGCATGTATCTTGCTAGTGGGAAGTCCCTTGAGGGAGATAGAGCAGTAGAAGCCTTCAGTAGTAGGTCCTTTATCTAGGATCAGCTGTGGGATACAGCAAAGGGTCCTCAGCCTTTAACTGGTGGGTAGTGAAGGGGCATGTGAAAATACAAGCAGACTGACTACAGATACAAAGAGCAACTGTGTGAGTGTCTGCATTTGTCAGAAATCCAAGAGGTTTGCAGGTTGAAAGGCATTGGCTTTGAAACTTCACAGTAAAAATAACTACTATTAAATGGTTCTTTATTCTGCAGAGTGGTTGCATTGATTGCTACAAGCACCTGGCTCTTGCAGGAAATACCAATATTTAAAAATGAGTAACTTGTTCTGAGATGGCTTTGTGTTTGGAGGAAGTGCTCAAGTAAAGGTTAGATGCTTAAAATCAACTCAGTGTTTAGAGTGTTATTGTTAAGAGCATTGTAGGAGCGAGGAGGCCAGACCATGAAGTACAAAGTGTAGCTACAACACAAACTGTAAGTATTTTCTAACTGTAGTCAGTTGTAAAGTTTGGGGTTGAAGGCTCAATAGTGATACATGACCCTCTTGAAACTGAGAGATTTGTGACATTAGTTCTGAAAAATTCTAGTGCTTTGTTTCAGCCTTGTGCTGCTTAACAGACACATTCTTTATCCATTTCTTTGCTCTAGAGACAGAAAACCCAAAGCAAAGTAGGCACTTTAAACTAAAGTTTCGAGAATAGGTGACACAAATTGCCACAGAAGTCAAGCTGATGCAACTTAGGGCTGTCTGTAGCAAAAACATGACATGATGTTCAGGCAGTGATTTTTAATGCTCAGTGTTTGGAGCACTTGTGAGGAAAAAAATTACAGGAGATTTCAAGAAAGAAACATTTCAGGAGGATTAAGGCAGCTGCAGGTCATAGATTTAGTACAACTTTGCTGCATTCAGTGCAATCTGAACTAAAAAGTTGGGTGATGGGGTGTAATTACTTTCCCGTTCAAATATTTATTGTTAGATCTTTTTCTCTCCATTCTTCCCCTTGGAAAAAAGTTCTCCAATACTTCTGTGGTGTTTTTTACTCCAGAAACATCTGAGCAATTCACAAAGGCAAGCAGACAGCATGTTTTGTTATGAAATGAGTAATAGCTAATTCCAGTTTATAGATGGGGGAAGAGGCTTGGGACTAGCCTCGCCCTTAAAGATGCAAGTGACTGACCTGCTTAAAACAGGACCAACATTGGGACCTTTGTTCCTGTGACTTGGCTTTATCTGTATTGCAGCATAAAATAACTTTTTCCTTGCTCTTTGGCTACTGAGCTGCAGTTTAGTTTTCCTAATTGAACTCCAGCTGCCCTCTCTGCTGGAGAACACTCCCTTGCAGGAGCACCAGCACAATGTACTTTCCCCACATAATGTTTGTGCTGCTGGAGGTGTTGGCCTGCATTTTCTTACTAACATTAAAGTAAAATAGATCGTGCTGCTCAGGATGGCAGCGTTCCTGCAGCTGACAGCAGAGCCCATCGGTACCTGCGAGACAAGCCTGACCTCAGTGTTCTTTTGGAAGAGAACCTCGTGTGGTTTTCTCTTGGCTTTTCTCTACAATCCCTCATTCTCCCTCCCTTTGCCAGGAAATCCCTTCTCCTGCCAACAGGAGCCAGTGGAATGTGCTGTTTGTTTACGTTCTCACTCCATCCTACTAACCTTCCCACCCCCCAGTTGTAATCCTAACAGGCTCGGCTGAGCCCTTCATCCTTCTGAGGGAGCACTGCTCCATTGAGTAATTGCAGATACAAGGCTTGCTGCAAGGAGCTGTCCCCACTAGACTCTTCTTAGTGAGTGTGAGGCATTTATTGTTTTTAAAGCCATTTGAAATTCTTGAAGGTGTTTGTAGTGCTTCAAAGGAGAAAACAAAAGCACACGCTTAGTGTCATTGAGGTGGTTGCTAAAGGTAGAAGCAGGTTTTCTGGACTTGTAGTGTGCTGCCATCCCTGCTTAGGAAAGCCCTTAAAGCTCAGTTTCCAGAGGGTTTTATAATAATCCAAGTGAGGAAATCCTGTGTTTACGGCACTTATGGAAATTGCCATTTTGAGCCTGTTCCCCTCTTTGATCTATTCACATACTTTGTCTTATCTGACCAGGATCGTAAATCCTTAAGCAGGGACTGTCCTCCCCTTTGTTTTGCAGCCTGAACACTGCCAGGGCTTTCCTGGGTAGCTTGGTGTGCAGCTGGTCTGCTGCTGTCCTGCTGGAGGACTTTATTGTTTGTGTGCAGAACAATTCCTTAAACTAATGTATCCTTAACCCTTCTCTGTAGCACCAAATAATGACTACCCTTCAATTGCATTTCTTTATATCATCACTCAAGCCTTTGGACTGTCTCGGATCACCGTGTGTACGGAAGGCTGTGGCAGCTTGTTTTGCTTTCCATTTCCCCTTCTCCCTTTCTGTTCCTGCACTGTGCTAAAAGGGTCTCACTTGTTAGCCTGGATAAAGGCCTGAGAAACAGAGCACACAGGATACACTTCTACACCAGCATTAGCTGGTCCTGTCCCCAGCTGAGTGGTTCAGAAAGCAGGAAGCTTTCCACCAGCTCCAAGACACACCAGAATTTAGGACTGGGAGTTCAACCATCAGCATATGAAGCTTTAGAAGAATGTCACTGGGTTTTTTTCCCTGCATTTCTCTGACAGTGTGACATTTTCTCCTCCCTACAGAGCAGCCTGCCCTCGGGAGGAGTTGCTGGAGCCTGTTCTGGAGCACATCTGACTGCTACTGCCTCGAGGCCCCAGCCAGCCAGCCACGATGTACTGCCTTCAGTGGTTGCTACCTGTCCTGCTCATACCCAAGCCCCTCAACCCAGCATTGTGGTTCAGTCACTCAATGTTCATGGGATTCTACCTGCTCAGTTTTCTCCTGGAACGGAAACCTTGCACAATTTGTGCCTTGGTCTTCCTGGCAGCTCTGTTCCTCATCTGCTACAGCTGCTGGGGGAACTGCTTCTTGTATCACTGCACGGGATCCCAGTTGCCAGAATCAGCTCATGATCCCAACATAGTGGGCACCTAGAAAATCACAATCTTCCAGTCTGCTGAGGGCTCTTGTTTTGCTTTTTAAAAGGGGTGGGGCTGGGGAGGAGGGGGGTGTTGGGTATGGGACTGGAGTAAGGACAACCTGTTTCCTGTAACTGTGCGTGGACTAGAGTGGCAAATTCTTCCCACTCTGCCTGTGAAATTCGACTCGTTTACTGTGTGAACTCTGGCAGCGCCACCTGCTTTTTTAGAAGCAGAAGTCTTTTTTTTTTCTTTCCCGTATCACCGGGAACAGACACCAGCCCTCTCAACTGAGAACTGCTGGAAGCCTGAGCCATTGGCCCCTGCCCAGCTGGGAGTCCTGGAGTTGTGTCACTTGTCTGCATTAGGCCATGGTGGTCTAACTCAGGGCTCTTGGCCCACTGGTCCTGCTCAAACAGCTACAAGATTCTCTGAGTCTCTCTTTGTGGGGAGCCAGCCTTCCCACCTTGCTGATCAAGGGCGAGTGCAACAGCTCACAAATGGACTTGGCCAAAAGCTGCTGGAGCCAGAGGCAGTTGAGTCATTTCCTCCTGCTCAGCCTGCCAAAGAGATGTGTGCACTGCTGAAGTGCTTTCTGAACTCCGTATGCTCCGAGATCCCAGCCTGAAAGCCTCAGTTATGCTGCTGCTTTTATAAAGCCTCCCAGGCAGTAGAGACTGTCTCTTCCCCTCCTCGTCCATGTCCCGGGTTTACCAAGGTATTGACTGCTGGGATAAGGAACTGGCATCCTGCAAGACACAGGGTTTTGGAAGCCACTGTGAACTTCACCCTACAAAACTCATGCCAGCCTGAAAGTCTGGGTGTGGGCAGGGCAGGAGAGGATCCTGAGGTGGAGGCATGGCTTGAAGCAGTAAACGCTTCAGCCATTTTCAGAGATAATGGTTTTGGGCCAGAGGTGGCAGAAGGTGCTGGTGCTACTGACTAGAGAAGGGCAGAAAAATGCCTGGTGTCTCCAGCTTCCCTGGCAGGAGGATGTCAAGAATCCAAGGTGGTGGTGGGTCAGGCCTACAGCCTAGGGCAGAGGTTGGTTTGTGAAACGCCTTAGAGATTGACACAAAACACTTATCTCTAAACTTTGAAGGTTTCCCTCCCCTTTGCCATCTGTTTGTCTTTCCTTCAGTCTTCTGGTGGAGAGCAGCAGAAGTGGCTGCTGCTGTCCCGAGGCAGTTCAAGCTATGAGGTTGTGAAACTTCCAGAGTATTGTTTGTTCATTGCACAGCTGTTCAAAATGTTTAATAAAGCTTTATAAATTTTGGTCTATGGCCTCCTGCCCAGCATGATGCATTGCCTGCTCATTGTGGATGCCTTAGCCCAGCAATCACGTGTCTCTGCATTGTTCTGTTCCCAGCACAGCAACCCCAAACAGTCTCCAGCGAGAGGCAGAGCGTGTTTGCCCTGTAGCTCCCAGTACTGACTCCTGACTGTTCACCCTGACTGTGGGCAGACTGGGAGCCAGACTGGCAATTCCTCAGCAGCCTCATCTCACAACCAGAAGCCCCTCCTGTGTATCTCTGCACTTACGTGACAGATTCCCCTTTTCTTGCTGCTTATGAAATTAAAGCCCTGAGCTGTGTCCTCGAAGCTGCTAATCCCCAGCACAGATAGTGAAAGTGTCTGCTGGGTGCCCACGCGGTGTGAGCCCATCCCACGTCACCCCAACCTGTCCCTGTGCCCAGGGCAGCCCAGCTGCCACGAGCCATCCAGGGGGACATGGGGTGGTGTGAGCCCGTGCCCCTGTGTAGAACGGGGAGAGGCAGCCTGTGGGATCCAGGAGCACCCGAGAGTGTTAAAAGGGTGTGGGAGCTGTGCTGCTGGAGCTGAAACAGGCTTGGCTTTATCCCTTGCTCTGACCAGGTCCAAGTTGGAAAGAGTTCAGGGCATATTAGTGTTTACATGATTAAAAAAAAAAAAAAATGTGCCACGTCAAAAATAGATGTGACAGCTCTGTCACCTGTCAGGCCGAGGGAAATCCCAGAAGCTGTCACATCAACTCAGGCATAAATAACAAATGGAAAGGAGAGGGGAGGGCACTCATTGCAAGCCATGCACAGCTGTGCTCTGAGCAACTTTTAAGTTTCGATGTATTTAGGCTAATGCACTCTGTTCTGTCAAGGGCACACTTTTGTTGCTCACTAGCCAAGTTGCACTTTACAGCAATTTAAATAAATGCTAGCCACGAAGCCAGACAACCCTTCAGTTGATGAGAGCAAGCACTGGCTTTGTACGTGGGGTTCAAGACAAGGCACAGCTGTGGGCTCTTCCCTTCTGTGAGATCCAGCTCGAAAAAAGCACTTCAAAAGAGGGAGGCTGCAGGATGGCTTTCAGTGGGGTAAGAAACCTCCCAGCCCTAATGCAGAGAAGAAGCACTCTGATATGCACGCAGCCCTCCCCAGCACACTCTTACCCTCTTTAGGGCCCTGCGATACCATCTTCATTTTAACGATAGAAAATTAAAGCAACTTCGTCATGGTCAGACAGAAAGCCTCGGGCAGAATGAGGAACCCAACCAAGTCTCACATCCCATGCTAATGCCTGGTTTGTCCTTCTCCATAAAGAGACCGTGAAAAGCCAGCCTGGGACTGCAGAACAGGTCAAACCCGATGGCTTCTGAAAAGCAGCATCAGAGCTTCCCTGCCTGTGCACCACAGATGGGGCTGAGCCTGGACAGACACAACCGGAGTGCTCAGCCAGGCGTTTGCCAGCTACATGGAAAAGCCCTTCTCTGCCAGAAAAACAGTGGGGTGGCTCTGGCCCTGGGGAGCTGGGGGCACCATGGGGTCTTTGTGTGGGGACTGCACGGGTGGGCAGCTACACCAGTGACTCACAGCAGTGGGATTTAGAACACAACCACTGTGCTGTGCCAGGCCCCACTGAGCCTGGACACTGCCCGCAAGTGTCACTTGACACTTTGGCACCGAGTGAGTCTCATCACCTTGCTGAATTACAGAGTGCCCATCTGCCTGATGCTCCCTAGATACAGGGAGCTGGAGCCTTAAGCTGTTCCTTTGTCTTTCCATATGAGGGAGAGATCATTTTCTTTTCTAGGTCACATAACAGATCAGTGACACAGCAGGGTCAATAAAGGAAAAGAAAAACAAAACAAAAGCCAGCCCAGGCTCCAATCCTTAGAAACAGTGATGCAGCTTGGCTCAGGCAGTCTGTGGACTCCTCAGTGCAGCCTTAGGATCCAGGGGCTTTTCAGAGTCCTCAACCGTTCTCAGGGAGAGGGAGCATCCCCAGGATGAGCAGCTGGAATACCACGAGGCTTGCCATGGTATGGCTTTTTGAACCTTAGACCTGCCTGGCATCCATGATAGTGCATATCTTGGGATCTGATCCTTGCGAGTTGAGCTCCCCAGGACTGCTCGGGGTGCAGGTAGGAATCAGCCTGCTCTCCCAGCATCTGCCTCTCATCCAGGGATCTTGCTGGGTGATCCCCACCTCCTGCCTGGATTCTCTTCCTGCTCACCCTGAGACAAGCCCACAACGTGGCCTCATGAACAGTAGCAGCCAGAGGAAAGAGGTTGATCCCATGGAGGAGCTGTTTGGGCTGGAAGCACCCACCAGTGGGCTCAGGGAGGCACAGTCCCACTGACAACAGCACCAGCCTTGTCCCCTCGTGCTGTCACCCAGGCTGGTCCAGCCAAATCTCCTGAGCCAGGGAAACCACAAACATCTCTCAGGGTCACAGGTAGCCCTGCCCTGCAGCTTTTCTCTGGCACCAGGTGGTTTCCCAGCCATCAGAGGTAAGCTACAGTCAGGTAAGGGCTTTAGCCCTCCCCTCCAGAGCCTGGAGATTAACCCTTGGCAAGAGGGTTTTGCTCCTCTTCCAGCAAAGGCAAATCCTCTGATAGTAGGGCAAGGGAGGACAGATGGCTCAGGTGCCACCCACACCTGCTGCTGGAGGGGGCGAGATCCAAGTGACAACAGGCTGTGCCCTCTAAGCCTACGCATACTGGCAGCCTCCTGTCCACCCTTTGTTACCAGTAACAGGCACTGTGGGAGCTCTGGTGGCACTGTCAGCAAAACCTGAGAGCCTGACACAGGGGCACAGTCCTGCTGTGAGCCAGCCCTTTAACAAACAGCACCCTGCTCCTGCCCCGGGAGACCTGCTGCTGCGTTTGGGCTGTGGGAGAGACCCCAGACCCTCAGCACAGCTCAGGATTTGCAGTTCAGGGCTGACTCTGTGTACTCAAAAGCATTTGTCCTGTGGAAGCCAGGACTCCACGTTCTTGGGGAGTGCTACCACTGAGCTTTGGGTAAGTGAAGGGGATGCTGAAGTCAAACAACAACTCATCCTTGCTATTTTAGAGCCCACTGCCAGCACACCCTGCCCAGCACAGGACCCCTGCCTCCTCACTAGAGCTGCTCAGGGGCAGCCACAGCCCCACCCTAATACCCTCTTAAGGTGCTTCAGCTGCCACTGAGGCTGAGGAGAGGACAGGGAGAGTAGGGAGCAAACGGTGCCATAGGCAGGGCTTGGAAGTACTGAATCCAGTGCCCTCCTCCCCTGTACACAAACCACCTCAGTCCCCCTGGGCTGCCCCCGAGCTCAGGCTGGACAGCAGCACCCTGGCCTCCCCCAGCACCCATCTCCTCCTCCATTTGCCCCCCCCAGCTATCCCGTTCTCAAACAGCAACATCAAAGGTGCAGATCCAAGGGCTGGTGCAGCCATGGCCTCAACTTCCCTCCTGGGGTGACCTCGCCAGCCCACCCCCAGCCCACGCATTGCACGTGGACCAAGGGACCTGCACACAAGAGATAATCCCTCAATCGCTTAATTGATTTAAAGACAAACAAAACATAAAGCATTCAACTTTTAAGGTGAGAAGACTGAGTCACTTACCAGTCTGAGGAGGAAGGAGCAGCCAGACTGGGGGTTTGAAGCACTAAAGCCACCCAGACCGTGGTGATGATGGTAGTGACAAAGGAGCAGCAGCAACAGCATCCACTCTATATTTAGAAAGCCTCCTACCCCCCAGTGCTGTGCTATATATCAATTACCTAATCACCGAGTGAGGGATCCCAATCAGCACCCACTAATTACCTTAACAGAGCAGGCCTGTTTCTTGGAGTTGCTGATAAAGCAGATTCTGCTGAAGGAAGGCTGCCCCTGTCCTGTCCCCCCCCAGCCCAGCCTGGGTGGCTTCACTCAGGGACACCGTGCCCTGGATTCTGGCAGCACAAACACCACCCCTGCCCTCTGCTTGCTTTGGGTCATGCAATGGCAGAGTCCTGCTCTGCCAGCGTGTCCCAGGCTGGGGGCACAGGGAACACCCCTCGGGGCCCGGCTGCTATCACCGTGTCACTTGCTTTTCCTCCAGGACTGCTGGAGATGCTGGACATGGCCCTGAGCCTGTGCAGGACCACGAGCCTGTGCGGGGAATGGCTCCAGCGGCACAGAAGCGGCACCAGATCCCAGAAGCATCTTCCAGAAAAAGTGTCTGAAGCACCAGGAGCTTCACCTGGGTACTGCACATGCTCCAGGTACCATCAGCTCCTCTAACAGGGATGCTAAGGAGCTAAGAAGTCCTCTCACACACAAGCTACACTTTTGTTTTGTGAGGTCTGTTTGTATTTAATTATCAAATAGCAAAGTATTTACATCAACGTTAGAGTTCAAAGCATCTCCAACCCCCCCACCACCCACAAAGCTGGACCTTTTCAGGTTTTTTTCCAAAGTTTTATTATTATCCAAAAAAAAAGAAAAAAAAAAAAGCTAAATATTTTACTTAGACACCGAAAAAGGCAGGTGAGGGGAGCTGGGGAGAGAGACGCAGATCCACATGTTCTCTGCATAGTCAGTTGGAGATCTTACAAAAGACTGTGTAAAAAAATTATAACAGCAGAGGAGAATGACTTGTAGGGTTTCATGGACCCCAGGAAGCCAAAGGGCATCCTTAGGCGGGGGCTCCCCTCTGGAGTTTATTGGCTTAAAAAGTAAATTGGCAGACAGAATGATGATGGAGGGGAGGCTCTGAATTCCCAGGGCCTCCAGGTCATGCCAGCTCCCACCACAAGCACTGCACAGAAACACGGATGGACACACGGACATGTGGACACACAGCCCCTTGCAGGAGGCCTTCTCTGGGACTGCCTTCTGCCCTGAAGTGTCCCCAGCACATCTCCTTCACCAGATCTTGCTGAAAGCCTTGGGGAATTAAGCCAACCCAGGGTGTTCCTTGCACCTGCTGCCTTCCAGAAAGAGCCAGAGGCTGCACTCGCCAGGTGAAGCCCTTCCTGTCCTGCTGCACCCAAGGCCCTGCACGTGCCACAGACACCCAAAGGCCAAACCTTAACATGTGTGCTTGCCTTCTCTCTCCCCAGCTTCCAGACCACATCTGGCTTCCGCATGTTACAGTTGCGAAAGGTTTCTCCCAGGGATAGGGATTTTGTAGAATTCAGGCAGAACTATGGCACAAGCCACCCCTCGGAACAGCTACCAAGGGACAGGGCATCTGTGGCAGCTGCTCATCCCAAAAGGCTGCAAACATGAGAAGACCCAGAACACTGGGGTTTGGGGAGTCCCTGCCCAAATGCAGAAATGCCAACACAGCAAACCTGCTAGGAAGGGAGGAGGGGAGAAAAGGCTCCAACTCCCAACATGATTTTAAAAAAAATCCATGAAACCAGCTGCTCTTCAAGCCAGCAGGATCTCTCCATACTGCTGAGGAGCCTGTTCAAACTGATTTTAAATGTTTTACTCATTAAAAAAGGAGCCACCAACCAACCAGCCATGTACTTGGTTCATAAATAAGTGGCTTGGTCAAACCACTACATCAGGGAGCTGTGGGAGTGAGTCAGTGAGTGAGTGAGAGGCAGTGGCTTGCCTGAGTCCGGCTCTGGTGAAGATCTGGGGTGGGGGTTTTGGCCACCTCCTGCCCATGCTTGGCTCCCACCCAGCTTTTGTAGGACACTGGCACCATGGCAGGGACTGGTGAGGGATGGGTTGGGTCTGCTGCCTGGGAGGAGGCTGTGCCAGAGGCAAACACCATCCCAAAGGTGATGGGGAGGCACAGAAAGCCCACTGCCTGAGGACTGAGAGGAGGGCACAGCACTGGCTCCCCTCTCCAGGTCCTTCCCTCCAGCACCCCTGCCCCACAGCATCCCCCGAGCCCTCAACCCACCATGCTCCAGGAGTGCATCCGAAGACCCCCAGGTCTCTCTGAGCAAGGGTCCCTGGGACCCAGGAGCTGTGGGAGTGAAGCTTTGTGAACCACCATGGTGAAAGGTTTCCAGCTGGGTACAGCCACAGGAGAGGGAAAACCAACACATGCAATGAAGTCAAGGTCTGGGACGGTGCAGGGACCACTCAAAGGTTATGTACAAGCCGGTGCTGGGTGGGAGAGGGCAGGGAATGAAGTGTTGCCTTGCCAAGGCCAGGGATCAGCCCCACGGGATGTGTGTGGGACAAAGCTGGGCAGGAACAGCCACCTGCAGCTGAGACACGGCTGAGGCCTTCGGGAGCGAGCAGAGGGGAGATGAGGATGCAAACGTGGCACAGCACTTCCAGCTGGTGGTGTGTGGCTGGGGATGCTGCGTGGGGACTGCTGCCTGGAAGCTGAGACACAATGGGTAGAGGGAAGGCAGCTAAAAACATACCAGGTGGACAAAATCATCTGTGAAAGTTGAGTACTTCCTCCAAAACATTCCCACACCCGGAACGGCTACATGGGCCATGCACCCAAGCCCCACAGTGGCACTGGATTTGGTGGCAGGGCCAGCCCAGGGGGCTTTGCTGGTGGGAAAGCTGGTGGCAGAGCTGGGGAGGGCGGCGGGGGGTTATTTCCCAAGGGTTTGGCTGGAAGACCTGGAGCATGTGGTGGGAGAAAGCACAGCAGGGTGAGAGCTCTGCTGGCATCCCCAGTCCTGCTCCTGGGATAGGTGAGACGTGTCCCTTGGGGGAACAGAGAGCTGGAAGATTTGATCGTGTGCTCCTGTGGGACGGTGTCAGTCACCAGAGCCTGGAGCAGTCACATTTCAGAGTCCCAGAACCCACCAGCCATTACAGTCGTGGTGAGGCCAGAGGGACCACCAGAGTTCTGCTGTCATCCCACGCCGCCACCACCACCCCGGCACATCACCCCATTCAAGCCAGCCTGGGATTGTAACATCCCTGTGGCAAAACATCTCTGCCAGCATCCTCAGGAGAGCCGGAACCAAGAGGGAGATGGTGGGGAGGGTGAAGGGACAGGGAAATTTGTGCTGATTTAGAAAGGGGGTGCAGGAGACTGGGACCATGTGTCTGAGGTGGGGCGATGCTGTCCCCCAGTTCCTCCCGGCTCAACCCAGAGCTGTGGGGGGAAAAAAGTCTCCCAAAACCCAAGTCTCTCGGCAGGAGATGCTCTGCTTGCCCTCCTGAGCTGGCTCCGTTGGTGCCCACAGGCTCCTCTCGCCAGCAGGACAGCGCCGCTTCGTTAAACACGGGCCAGAAGTCTTAATGAGCGATGGGAGAACCCAGCGGCTCCCCCGGCTGCATCCGGAGATAATGCCCTGTCCTGCTGCAGGGCTGCCCCACAAACACAGCTCCTCGGTGGGGAGGCCAGCCCTCGGCGCCCCGCGGTGAGGACAGCAGTGTCCCTGGTGCCAGGAGGAGCCCCGCGTCTATAGGTTCTCTCCAGGCTGGTACTGGGGCTCTGTCGAGGTGAAGTAGTCCTCCAGGAAAGCCTGCAGGTACTCGAAGGTGGGTCTCTCCTCCGGGTCCTTCCGCCAGCACTGGCACATGAGGTCGTGCAGGGACTCGGGGCACTCAGGCGGGCAGGGCATGCGGTACCCCCGCTCCACCTGGTCCAGCACCTCCCGGTTCACCATCCCTGCGAGCGGCCAGAGCAGACAGGCATTGATCAGAGCCAGGCCAGTCCTGCCTGTCCCGGGGGGACACCAAGGGTGTCTGCCAGGACATGCCTTAGGGGCAATCCCAGTGACCCAGGGAGAGAGGGACCTAGCAGCACCTGTCCCTGTCACCCTGCTCAGGGACTAGAGAGGGACAGGGTGGCTGGGACACTGCATCCTGGCCAATATCTGCTCACCCCAGCAGGGCAGGATCCAACCCGGGAAGGGGCAGCTCAGGAGCAAGCACTGGGCATGGACAGCTGGTGCTGGGCACCACAATAGGGACAGGGCCTCTGCCAGCAAGTGCCAGCCCTCACCTGGGTATGGCACTCTGCCCTTGGTGGTCAGCTCGGTCAAGAGGATGCCAAAGGACCAGACGTCTGACTTGATGGTAAACCTGCCGTACAGAGCTGCTTCAGGGGCCGTCCACTTGATGGGGAACTTTGCACCTGGATGGAGAGGCAGGGTGAGGGGGTGCCTCCAGAGCCACGTGCTGGCTCCAGGCACAGCACACACCGTGGGGACCAGTGGCCATTGCTCCGGTGCCACCTGGCCGGGCACGGTGCCGGCAGCCCTGGGCACGCACCTTGCCGAGCCGTGTACTCGTTGTCCTCGATGAGTCGTGCCAAGCCAAAATCGGCCACTTTGCACACCAGGTTCTCCCCCACCAGGATGTTGGCTGCCCGCAGGTCCCGGTGGACGTAGTTCATCCTCTCCACATAGGCCATGCCGGATGCGATCTGTGGGAGCAGCACGTGGGGCACTGCGGCTGACAGGGTGACACGAGGGTCCCCGAGAGAGTCCGGCACCGCTGAGGGGAACAGCTCTGCAGTGGGACCCAGCCAGGGTGTGGGAAAAACCCGCTCCTCAAGAAATGCCATGCAGACTTGGGTTTGCTGGCCAGGGAGAGCTGGCAGCAACGGGAACGGGCAAAATGATGGTCCCAGAGTGCAACCCAGCTCTGGGCTGAGACACAACAGTGGCACCCACCCAGCGAGGCTGCAGAGCACCCCCCTGCCTGACCAGCGACAGCCACCACAGCCCAGTGAGGGGCTCAGGCAGCCAGTGCCCTCACAAGGAATGTGGGAGGCCCAGGGATGTCCAAACCCACCTGAGCAGCCATATCCACGAGCTGGGGCAGCCGCAGGTACTTGCCCATCTCACCCTTCAGGAAGTCCAGGAGGCTCCCTGTGAGGAAGACCATGGTCAGAGCAATCCGCAGGAGCAGAGCCCCTCAGCTGCCCCCTCGGTGTCCCTGCCGTGCTCACCCTTGCTCATGTACTCGGTGACGATGTAAATGGGCTCCTCTGACACCACAGCATAGAGCTGAACCAGCTTCTCGTGCCGGAGCTTCTTCATGACCTGGGCTTCCTGCAGAAAGGCCTCTGGGGACATGGTGCCAGGCTTCAGTGTCTTGATGGCCACGCGGGTGGTGCCATTCCAGGTGCCTGTGGCACAGGACATGCTGCTCAGGACACGTGTATGGGGCAGGGGGCCGTGTCCCTCCACTGCTCCCCCACCCCACCAGAGGCTCCAGGCATCTGCAGATGGCTGGGGACAGGGTGCAGGTGGTGACACAGAGGGGACAGCAGGATGGGAATGGTCCTTACCCATCCACACCTCTCCAAAGCAGCCCTGTCCTAGCTTGACCTCCAGCCGCAGCGATTCCCGGGGGATTTCCCAGGCATCCTTGGCAAGGCCTTGGGTCTGGGGCTTGGACGTGGGGCAGACGTTGGTGAGACGGTGGCACAAACCATCAGCATGTTCTGGCACAGGAAGGGACAACAGCAGGGTGACACATGGGCATTTAGGCATGTGATGTCTACCCCACATCTTTCCTGCAAACACCTTGGGGACCCGTACCCAAACCCTCACTCTCTGCCCTAAAACCCAGCTTTTCACCACAGTCCCACACAGCTGGTTTGGTGTCCCCCAGCTCAGCGGTGACTTCCCAGCAGCACCTGCCCTGCAGCGAGGGCAGGGACAGCACCCAGGGTGCCACCCCGACCCCAAGGGGACCCCGTGTGGCTACCCACTGGAATAGTAGGCCACCAGCTGCTGCAGGCTGTTGAACTGGGTGCGGGAGGTGATGTAGAAGCCGCCGCTGTCCAGCTTGCGGATCTTGTAGTGCTTCACGTTGAGCCCCTTGGCGTTGTCGAAGTCGGACACGGAGAGGCAATAGGCACCTGTGGGCAGGACCGAGGGGCTGCGGGAGATGTGCCGTGGGTGGGTGCTCCCCTTGGGGTCCCTCTGCGGGTGGGCACGGGGGAGGCAGGGCTGGGCATGGAGGTGCTGCCTTCACCCAAAAGCAGAGGATGGGGAGCAGCTCCTGGCTGCACAAGCTGGCACCAGGTGCCGGGGAGGAACGGCACAGCCATGCCACACCACCACAACCTCCAGCTGCCCTCTGCTCTCACAGCAGCTCTGCCAAGCCTTGCCACCAGCCATCCTACAGGATGTGCTAACAAGGGGAGAGCAGCAGGCAGAGCCAGGCTGAGGGGAGCTGCTGACCAACAGCTCCTCAGCATCTCAGAGACGAGCCAAGGGGCTGGTGGGCCCAATTCCCTCCTCCACAAATCCCACCAGAGGCATTGCTTCAGGAGCTTGGCTCTGCTCTGCCCACATGAGAACAAGGTGGTGTTGCTGGGGCCACAGATAGCAGAGGGGAAGATTTACGCTGCTGCTTAAAGGAGCTGCTTCCACCAGGATAAAATAAATAGTGATAAGTTCAAGGCATAAAACCAGAAAGGAACATCAAGGGGCTTTCCCCAAAGGTGCATTTGGAGCCAAGCTAAACCAGGTAAGAAACATTATCCTCAGGCAGTCAAACCTCACAGATCACAACTTGCACTTTTGGGAGACACAAAACAAGTATAAAGACTTGTCAGACTTGAAAGAAGGACTAAAGTTCATCATCACTCCCTCGGCCTGGCTGCCCAGGAAGCACATGTTCAAGATTTTGTCACTATACCGGGACCAGGGGAAAACAAAAAAAACATCTGGTTGAGAGTGTACAAAAACCCAACCAAACAGACCAATAACAAAAAAAACCAGGAAAAGACACTATCCTGCCTGCTGGTCTTTCCAGAGTTGGTGAGACCCCTGGATTCCACCCTGCCATGAGCTGAACCATCTCTGTGAAGGGCACTCCCCGGGCAGGCAGTGGTGGGAGAGAAGTGGCCACATCCCTGCAGCCCACGGGCTCAGTGGTGTAACAGTGCATTTGGCACAGACGTGAGGTGATGGCCACGGCAGCATCAGCTCCCTGGAGACCAGCACCAGCAGGAGAGGCCGAGGGGACTCAGGGTACCCCACACCCACAAGAGAGGGTCCCCTCCAGGCCAGCCCCCCCAGCCCTGCTCACCTTTTGTGGTCTCGCTCTCCCGGACCAGGAAGGTCCCTCGAGGGTTTTCGGGGTTGAGCAGCAGCCGCTCGGACTCCCGGCGAGTGATCTTCCCAAAATACCACCTGCAGGAGAAAGGCAGGCTCAGCACCTGGCACTACCCCCCTCTGCTGCCTGCCCAAGCAGGGGGCTCAGCCCTGGCCCACCCACTGCAGGTTTGGGAGCCCAGGGGCTGCGGCTCCAGGCTCTGGCACCTCGGGGTGTGCCACGTCCCTGGACAGCCTGCACTGGGCATTGCTCCCCTGCCACGGGGTGCCACACCTTCAACTAGCCCAGGTTGCTCCAAGCCCCATCCAAACTGGCCTTGGACACTTCCAGGGATGGGGCAGCCACACTCCTCCGGGCAACCTGTGCCAGTGTCTCAGCATCCAGTGGGAAAAGAATTTTTTCCTAACATCTAATCTAAACCTCTCCTCTTTTAGTTTAAAACGTTCCCCCTTGTCCTCTCACAGGCCCTTCTGCCTGTGTAAAAAGTCTCCCTTTCTCCTTTTTAGGAACCCCCTTTAAATCCTGAAAGGCTGCAATGAGATCTCCCTGGAGCTTTCTCTTCTCCAGGCTCTCCATAAAAACCAGACCAAAAGCATCCACAGCCCTGCTATGCCACCGCTCACCCCTCCACCACGCAAGCACGCTGCAGCACTGCACTTATGGCCTTAGAGACAGGCTGGTTTGCACATTCAATGGGGAAAACTAACAAAAAAGGAAAAACCCAGAGAGCTTGGAGGCTTTGCCCAGGAGCTGGGCAGGAATGGAGGGGGAGTGCTCGGGGTGCGTTTGCTATAAACTGTCTAAAAGATGGCAATTACTCTTCAGCCTGGATGGAGTCTGAGGGCGCGACATAGTTACTGGGGATGTAGCCCGTCTGTCCTGTAGTGAGGGAATGAGCCAGCCACCAGTCACCTTCCCTGCAAGAGAACCAAAACACACTCAGTGTGAAGCCAGGAGCCCCTGGCCAGCCCCTCGCCCGCCCACAGGCACCGGGGGAGGATGAGCCAGCACAGAGCCCCTCTGGGAAAAGGTGCAGCCCCACAGCCAGACCCCAGCCAGGAGTGCTCCTGCTGCCAGCCCCTGCCGTGGCTCTGTTTGGGTGAGCTCTCATTATTGGGGCCACCCATCCACATATGGAATGCTTTCATCCTGAATCAGGCAGGGCAGCCAGCAAGCCAAAATACCTCTGGAGCCACCCGAATGGGAAGGGGATCTGGCTGGAGGTCGTGAGGCACTGGGGGTCCTGGCAGCAGGGAGCAGCAGGCGAGGGGAGGGACAGGAAATGGAGATAAGCGACAGAATGTTGGCAGCAATTAAAAAAGGCACCAAGAAAACCCAAGGGAGTTAGTTAAACACAGGCTGCAGAAAAGCAGCAGGACAGGGCTGAGGTTTGGGCAGGGGCTGAGCCTTGCCCAGCTGTGGTGTCCAGCCTGGATGCAGCAGGGTCTGTCCAGCCCGGGTGTCCCATTCACAGCCCCAGGGTGGGCACCCTGCAAGGCTGTGGCTCTGACCGTGAGCTGCCCCAGCGAGGGCTGTCCCTGCACAGCCACGAGTGAGGCTCCTTGTCCCTAAAAACCTGGGGCTGAGCCACCGTCCATCCCTCCTGCCCCGGGCACAGCGGCCCCAGGCATGTCCCCAGGAGCTGGAGGGTGCTCTGCCCTCCTTCCGCCGGCTCCTGCTCCGGATGGGGCTGGAAGGGACAACAAATAGAGAAGAACAAGAGGACGGCAGGAGGCGGCTTCCCCTTCCTGCAGACAGCAGGGCTTTTCCTCCCACCACCTGCATCTTCTTGCCCATCAAAGACTGAATTCATCCTGACCACAAGGGAGACGAGGCTACGGGAAAAGTGCAGATTCGTGGGAACAGCACCGTGAGGACACAAGGGCTTGGCAGGACGACGTCCGCAAACATGTTCCAGAAAAACACCAATAACCTCAGCCACCACTACAAGGCTCATCAGACCACAGCCAGACCCATCCCTGACCCTGCAGACGTGTAAACCTCCATCCTTGCTCCAGACTCACCAGCTGCTTGTGACCTGTGCTTTTCCCAGCTAAACCAGTGATGCTTCAAAGCACCGGGATAACCCAGACACGGCCCCCAGCTCCCCGCAATGGTGTCAGGGAGGTGGGGGTAGTGGGGACCTTCCAGGCATCTCCTCCCACCCACAGAGCTGGGCTCTGCCCCTGGACCAGCCTCACAGCAGCCCTGGATGACATTTTAGCTTCTTCCAGCCCCAGCACATCTCATGGCAGGCAGCTTGTGCTCCTCAGCCAGGGCTGTTGCCCCAGTCACCTTTACTGAGGTGGCTCTGAAGGGGACAGGAGGCTGGTTGGGCTCCTTTCCCACAGGACCAGAGTAAACATCTGCTTGAAAAATGCCCAGCTTTTGACTTGTGGCTTCGTTCCAGCTTGGGCTGCAAGGCTACAAGCTGGGAATTCAGCAAAACAAACTATTCCAAAAATGTCTCAGTGGGGAAAAAAATAATCATCATCATCATCATCAAAACAAAGCATTTCAACAATTCCCTGCACAATCTTACCCAAAATATCCCACCACATCCCAGCTGGCTGCCTGCTGGCTGGGAGGAGACTCCTTCCCACTGGAAATGGTACCACAAGAGCCCTTCTGCACTGGATGGGTTGGTAGGATGACCCAGAGCAGGGAGGTGAGCGGTGTGGAGGCTCCTCCTCTCACCCTGAGCAACCCCAGCCCCATCAGAGCAGCCAAAATTTGCTGCCACCCTGTGAAGCCACCCTGGCCATGGGCTCCCATTGTGCCCAGCACCTGCCAGCCCTTCCTGGACTGAACCCAAGTCCCCTCCCCGTAGCTCCAGGGCACTGGCTGTCCTGCCAGGGAGCCCAGAGGAAGGGGACATCACACATCTGTCTGTTGCTGTCCCCAAAGTGCAGCAGCCCGAGCTGTTCCCAGACTGTGTGAGCATCTCTGGGAGGTCAGTGAGAAGAGTGATTCACCCCAGAGCACTGCACAAAGTGCCCAACTTCCTCCACCACCTCTCTCCCCGTGGACATCGCACCCACACAGACGCTGGGAAGGTCAGCAGCTACATCCTGCACCCTCCACCAAAGGACTGTGTCACCAAAAAAAGCCCTTTTGCTCCCCAGGATGCTGCAGAGCCCATCACAGACCGACCCTTCCCTCTGTCCAAGCCTTTGACAAATAACAGTAGAGGAAAAAAATAGTGTGGAAACCCCAGAACTGATAAAAGGCGTAAAGAAAAACCCCTCATATGTGGGCCTGGGCAGAGCTCACTTTGCAACAGCCCAGAGCAGAACTCAAGCATAGAGCTCACACACTGCTGAGACTGAAAGAAGCACCAAAACTCCCAAATTCAGGCTTTTCCTGCAACACTGAAACGCTGCACATCCCAGACTTCATAGACGAAACAAATCACCATTAATAAACAGCATTGGAACAATGAGAACAAGGATCAGATTGAGAACATGTTGGTGCCACACTGCCCAAGCACTGCAGGAGAAATCTCACTCCTGGGATGTTCCCTCGTCTTTCCACCCCTTGACTTTGCAAAGCTGTTTTGGGTGCCCGTGTTGGAAGGCAGCAGTGGAGGGGGAGCAGGAGCTGCAGACCCTGGGGACCCCGTGGCAGCTCCGTGGCTGGGGACACTGGGGACATTGGCTCTGCCAGCCAGGCTGTGGACTGTGTGTGCCTCCTGTCAGGACAGACCACACAAGGGTTTAATGCAGGATCATTTTTAGGAGCATGTTCCAGCTGGCCATGCTGCCCTGCACGCGATGGATGTGCTGTGGTGACCAGGGTGGGGAGCAAACAAGGGGGTGAGACCCCAAAGGAAATACTTGAATCACCAGAGCCACTCAGGAAATATAAAAGTAAAATTAAAAAATGCAAAAGAAAAATGCAAAGGCCAGGGGGGAGTGGAGAGCCACCTGGAAAGAGAGTGCAGAGGGGAGCCAGGCATGGACAAGGGAAGGGGATGGGTTCAGAGCTCCTGGGTGCAGACACAGCTCTGGATGGAGCAGTGGAACAGTTCCCCAGCACAGGAAGGGACTCCCTGCTCTGCTCCGGTCACTCAGGGAGGACAAATGCAACCAACCACAAAACCATCTGGAAACCATCTCCTCCCAGCCCTGCTGTATCCAACCTGCCCTCATGTGGGCAGCAGACAGGCTTTGATCATTTAGGTCATTTATAATAACAGTAAGAATGTGCAATACACACCTGACATCCACTTTTCTCCTAAACGACAGCATGGAGGGAGAGAAAGAAGAGTCAAAGGAGAAGCTGAGACCAGAGACAGCATACAAGCACAGGGGAAAGCACCCATGAAGCTAAGGGATGTGTCCAGGCAAACCAGAGGGAGCTGAGCACAGATGGGGACAGGACTGGTGGGGACGTGGCTCTGTGTTGGAGGGCACAGAATAGCCAGCAAGAAGAGGATGTGGCTTGGTGACAAGGCTGTGAGGCCACAGTGACCAGCAGCAGGGCCAGGAGGAGGAGGAAGCAGGCAAGTGACCTCTTCCAGTGTCAGTGTCCTTGGACAAGTCCCTCTGTGCATTTTGGCACATCTCTCTGAGCACCCATCCCTGGGAGAGCTGCTCCTGCCGGGCTGGGCTGGGGGTTCCACAGCAGGGACAGAGGTGACAGCTCACCACGTGGGCTTGGCTGCAGGGACAGGGACACTCACGTGTTGTTGACGATTTGCAGGCGCTCTCCTTTCTTGAAGGACAAGTCCGTTTCGGTCCGGGACTCGTAGTCGTAGAGGGCCACGAAGGTGGTGACTCCCCCTGTGACAAAGAGCACTCAGGAGGGGCACAGCCACGGGTGCGGCTCCAGGGACCCTCCCCTCTCACCATCCTCCCGCTGGCTGATAACACAGACCTGCTTCTCCCCCAAGCCCAGAGTCCCTCAAAAGCCCGAGACCCCAAGAAGCTGGACACAAACCCACTGAGAGCAGCCCGAGACCCTCCCCACCCTGCCGAGCCCCAGCCCGCACGGACCAGCCAGCGCCCCGGCACGCTGCGGCGAGGTGACCGTGTCAGACGTGTTGAAGCCTCCAAAGAGCTTGGATTCGGCAGCCATGGTCCCGAAGGAGCGGCTGGGGGTGCGGTGGGCGTCGGGAGCAGCCGCCTTGCTGGGTGTCTGCGAGGCTGGGTAACCCCCATGGTGGGTGTTTTCGGCGGGCTCCAGGCTGCGCCGGCGCTGGCTCGGGTCTTTGGGCTTGCTCTTGCTGCTCCCCATGGTCCCGGGCTGGAGGAGACACAGACACACAGAGGGCTTCTATTATTATTGTTGTTATTGTAGTAATTATTACTGTTAATAAGAAGAAGTTGTTTCCCAGGGCTCGAGTGACAGATGCCTGCCCACCAGGAAACGAAACAACCTCTGGAGTCTGTTCAAGCAGCAGCTGCCGGGCAGGCTGGCCATCCTGCCCTTGCCCTGGGATACCATCGCCCCTCATTAACACTGAGACACCTCCTGCGTGGCTGCAGCAGCCAGTGAAACTGCCAGGACACGCTTTGGGAGCAGAGGGAAGCACGCTGAGCCGTGGGAGTAAACAGCAAGGATGCTGAGCACGGAGCCTGGATCTGTGCTGAGACTGTGGCAGCTCCGGGGCCAGGCATCTGCCATGGGACACAGCTCAGTCCCCGTGTTTCCTCCTACACGTGAGCTTCTACCAGGATGGGGATTTAAGTACTGAAGACGGACCTTTGAAGTCCAAAACATGCAGCAAACGGGATAAAAGTTTAAATCAGGAGCAGTTTCAGGCAGTTTGCAGCTAAGGACCAAGGGATCTCGCCTTTATATATAGTCAAATAGTTTATATATAGCCTTCCTTTCCACTCAAGACCACGCTCTATAAATACCTTCAAGGTAATGACATAAATGAAGGCAGGGAATTATTTGCAGTCTCCGAAGATGGCAGGATACCCAGCAGTGTCCTGAAGCTATGGAAGGAAATATTTAGGCTAGATCACGCATGGCAGGAGGGAAAAGGGAGGTGGAGACAACCAGGGAGGAGAGTATCTCTGATAAGGAAACACAGCAAAGAAGCAGCAGAGGAGGCAGCTGCTGCCCACGGCATGCAGACCTGGATGCAGCCGTCCATGAGGGTTTGGGAGGGCTCAGCCCCATTCAACAGAGGGTTTTTCTAGCCCAGCTCTGGAGAGAAGCTCAGGCTGAGCCCCCCAGAGCCACGGGCAGCCCCAGCAGCCTGCACAGCCCCAGTGCCAGTGGGGCAGAGCCCTCAGCTCTTGCTGTGGGACAGCTTAGGGGTGCCAGGCACAAGCTGCTCCCTTGTCCCCCTCAGCTCCCCTCCCACAGCGAGGGCTTTGCCTGACGGTCAGGGCTTATTTCCCAAAAGACACAACTTCCATCTACTGTTTTCCAGCTCCCACATTGCACAGAGGAGCAGCAGTGTCCTTGTGTGACCCATGCCGGCAGGCTCACATCCTGCCAGGGTTTGAGAAATGTAATAAAATGATTTTTTTTTGTGCTGGGTTTGACTCCAGCAGCCACTCCAGTGGGCAGCAGAGCTGTCCTTCCTCCTATGGAGGCAGGTGATGAGGAGGGACCATGCCTCTGTCTGCCACAGGACTCAGTCCACCCACATCTGTGCCAGGCTTTGGGGGTCTCAAAGCAAACAAGGGTCAAATAAAAGGTTTGGACTTGCAAATGGTCACTTCTGGCAATCCAAAGGCAGTTCCTGCAGCCAAGGGGAAGGAGTCTGTCTCATAAATAAATGCACTTTAAAAGCTTGTTGCAGTAGAAGCAGAACTGCAGGGGAGAGCAGGACTTAGGAGTGACGACACGGAGCCCCCACCTCCCTGTCCCCAGCCAGCCCCGTGCTCACCTCTGCCCGGGGCTCCCGGGATGCCAGTGGCAGTGCAGGGAGAAAAGTGGGAGCATGGCAGGGCTGTGACCGTGTGGCTTGTGACTCCCCACGGGACCGTGAGCAAGAGTAGAGCTGCTCAGAGTTTCCCCTGGAAGCAGCACTTCCCCAGGCAGGAAAACACCCCAGCCAGGGTGGTGGATTTAGCAGCACTTTGGGGACACGAGTGTCCCCCAAGGACATTTTCGGAGCCTGGGTCAGAAAATGATTTATCAGTGTGCTGAGGAAATCAGGGTATAAAAACAGCCAATATGCTCAGAGATCTGCCAGGAGCAGAGCACAGAGAGGGGAGAGTGGATTCCCCAGGCACGTCCCTAAAACAGGGGGGTCCTCACCTTCACACCTGTGAGCCTGTGGGCACAGGACGTGCAACTTCCAGGCACATTCTGGCCAGGGACACCGAGAACTGTGAGTTCATCCCTCCTCATGCAGCAGTTTGGGCAGGGAGAGCTCCCACCCCGCACTGGAGTGCTGATCCTCCCGGGCAAGGGCTTTGCTGGATGTGCTGGTCATTGGGACATGCTGCTCTGACAGGGCCCAGTCCAGCTGAGCCCACAGCCCTCTGGGGAAGGGGCTGCAGAGCAGCGAGCCCCACGCCAAGCTCTCCTGTTGCTTTGCATCTAAATAAATACCTGCACTCTCTGACTTCAATCTGGCCAGCGCAGAATGCAGGCTGGCAACCCCAAACCGTGCCCAGAGGCACTGGCAGCCTCGCACCATCCCCACTCCCAGTCCCAGGTAACTCAGCAACACGACCATGTGGCTTTAGCCCTGTGGCTCTCCACCTGTCCCCAGGCAGGAGAGGGGGCTGAGAAAACCCTTGCAGCTCCCACACCCCCTGGCAGCCGGCAAGGAAAGGGTGCAGATTCCCCTGGGAGAGCGCAGAGTTGCGCAAGAGCCTGGCAAAGGAGTGATTAATGACAGCACGAATGTGCTGTGCACTCAGGTCCTCGGGGGACACCAGGGACAGACCCCCCTGCCTCTGGCACAGTCGTCAATGAAACCCCCCCGCAGTCAAAGGGCAGAGAAGGAAGCGTGGCGGCTCCCAGCACAGCCCAGCAGCACCACTGGGAGCTGTGGGACAGCATCGCAGCAGCCAGACTGCAAAAAATACCTATTGCCAGCAGCTATGCTGTGTATATGTCTAATAAATTTATGTCTAATAAGTACAGCATTTCTACACGCAGCGGGCTGCAGGGATGCTCAGCACCACCACCAACCAGCCAGGGCAGCCTGCCTGACGCCCGGTGGGATATTGCATTGCTGCCGTGCTTTTCACAGCTGACAGTGCTGGGGTGGGGGGCTCAGCATCGCTCCCCTTCCCGGCCATTGCCTTGGTTTTCAGCAGCACTGCCCTTCTCCCCCTCCCAAGGCTTGTGCAGAGGGCTGGAGCCCGGCCAGCGTTCCCTGTGCTCGGCTCTGAGTGATGCGAGGCGGCGGACAGGCAGCCTTCCTGCGGCGGGGATTGGCACCCCAGGCACGTCGCAGCCTGCAGGAACTCCCCGCTTTCCGCTCCGGGGGCAGCGCCAGCGGCACATCGCGAACCATCACCGGCACGAGCTGCGGGGCCTCAGCTCGGCCACAGGACAGGAATTGCCACGCCGGGGAACAGCCGGGGAGGGTTCTGCCTCTGCACCCGCACCCAGCCCCCAGCCCACCCAGGGGTGCTCCAGGGCCAATCCGGCTGCGGCAGAGCACCCAGAGCCGCGGCCCTGAGCCCCCCAGAAGGTAAAGCAGCCCGGTCCCCCCTCCCCGGGCCATCGGCGATGTCTTACCGGTGCTTTCGGCTACAGCCTGGCCGCGGGGTGGGGAGGTGCTGCCGGCCGACTCAGCTCAGCTCCCGCTGCAGCCTGCGAGGAGAGGGAGCGTCAGCACCCGCGGCAGCCCCCGCGCCCCGACGCCCTCTCCCCCCACGCCACGGTCCAGTGCCCAGGGCTGCCTTCATCCTCCTCCTCCTCCCCGCCGTCCCTCCGGCGCGGGGCCGGCAGCTCGCACCCGCTCGCTCTGATCTCTCATGTGTGAAGAGGGGATGATTCTCTGCTCCACTTCATCAAACCCACCGGGGATGGGAGAGGAGGCGGCTGGAGCCGCCCCAAGCGATGTCCCGGAGTGGAAGGGGAGCACAGACACCCCCAGCCCACCACCAAGGGATTTTTCACGGGAAAAGCAAAGCCAGTTCCTCCAGACACACCGGCATTTCCAGCCCTGTTGCTCCATCTCCGGACAGCCACGACCTGCGGTAGGCATGGTCGGCCACCAAGAGAGACCTCGTCCCCCGGGATGAGTCCCCTGCTCCATCCCCAACAGCAGATCCAGATGCTACGGCACAAACCGTGCCCAAGGCATGGGAGCAACCTGTGCTGCTCGAGCCCTGACTCATCCAGAAAAGCATATTTTAGCTAAATTTTTCAAAAAGGACGGTTTTCTGTCACACGTGTGTGTGATGGGGGAACCCTTCTCAGCAGCAGCAGCTCGGGGCAGAGCTTCAAGTGGAAAGCAGAGCAGGACACGGCCCCGCAGAGCCCGGGCAGCCCCTCACCTGGCTCTGCCACCCTTTCCCAGCCCCAGATCCTGCAGGAACTGCTCCCTCTTCTACAGAAAGGAAATTCTCTCTCCAACCAGCCCTGCTCACCCAGCACTGGGCAGAGGCTTCAGCCACCCCCGAGGGGCTCCTGCTCCTGCACAGAGGGGATTCAGACCCCACTTCAAGGCCCCAGGCAGTATCCTAACAGGCTCCTGTCCCAGCTGGAGCCAAGGTTTCACACCTCATCCAAGGGGAACATCCCGGGTTTCACACCTCACATAAGGGGAACATCCCAGTGTCTGCATGCAGGGGCCGTACCCCACCGCAGGTTTGTTTTCATGGCCTCCCCTTCCCCCTACTAATAAGTTTTGTCACTATTTTTAGTGCATTTGATTAGGATAATGAGTGGGAGCTGACTGACAGCTCTTTAAGACGTTGAATGGTTTGTAATTTGTACTTGACAAATACTGGCTGGCAATGATTGCACAGCGGGATAGAGGGGGGAAGCTGCAGCCCCAACTCCAGGCTGCAGCACACACAAATAAAGCCGCGTACACACGTGGTGCCCATGTCCCTGCCACCCGGGCACGCTGTGACACGGGCTCATGCTGCGAGGCCACAATCACGATTAAACCAAAAAGGGCCAAAAAAACCACGAGGAAAACCCAAATATACCTCAGCCTGGGGTCAGCCATGCACTGGAGCAGTGAGGTGCCAGGTCCTTTGACGGGGAAGGGGCAGGTCCCTGGGTGGATGGATGCACTAGCAACCTCACGCTGCCAGATTTGGCTGTTTGGTGGCTGAAGGTGGCTGCTGTGGCAGCAGCCTGGCACTGTCCTGCTGCTCGCTTGGCAGTGGGGCTGCCATCCTCACCAGCGTATCACCGGCACAGCCAGAGCCAGGCTCACACAGGTGGCCAGCACCGCCATCCCCACCCATCTCCGTGTGCTGCTGGCTCTGCATTTGGGGACTTCCCGGCCCCCATCCCTCCCTGGCCAGAGGGGAGGGTGCCAGGGCTGAGCTCAGCCACGCAACTTGCCCGGGGCAGAGGCCGCAGCAAGGAGAGGCCAACCCCGCCCTCCCCTCTCCAAAAGCAATTAAAAATGAAGCACACTCGGCTGCACAACTCAGCTCGGATCAGATCACGGCACGCGAGAGAGCGGCATCCCCGTCCTCCACTGCCGGCGCTGGAAATGCCACCTGGACTGCCCAGCATCCCCACGCCTCCAACACCCACGCTCCAGGCTGTCTCCCCCCACAAATTAATTGGCAAGCTGGGTGGCAGGAAAAGGCTCCATCCTCTGCCCTACCTCCCTGTGGAGAGATGCAACAGCGAGGGGAACCGGCAGCTCCCCGGCGAGTCCCGCTCCGGCTGCTTTCCGCTGCGCCTGGATCGCTCAAGGATACAATGGCCGTGGTACGGGCGGGCTGACAGCGGGCTGGCGCGGAGGGGAAGCGATCTTATCGTCTTTGCAAAGACACTAACAAAAGACACTGATTGGGAGCAGACAAAACACAGCAGAGGCAGAAACCTTGGGAAATGCCGCGACAGGCTGGGGCCCAACACCAGACACCGAGCTTTGGGGAGGGAAACATCTCCGGCAAAACAAGGCGCTGTCCTTGGAGCTGCTCCAGAGGCGGTGGGTGCTGAGCAGCATTGCCCGCAGGCAGCATGAGGGGTGTTGGAGGAGAGGTGGCGAGGGGCTGGGAGCACCAGCACCCACCCACTGGTGGAGGGAGACGAGCTGAGCCGTGTCCTCAGCTCGCAGAGTCCCGGTGCGATTAATCACGGCAACTGTCTCACACCAGACTGAAAAATGAAGCGTGCGGGACGGCGGGCGAGACAAAGCAGCCTGGCGGCACCCAGCCCATGGCAGCCGGCTCTGGGGACAGGGAGAGGCATGGAGCAGCGGTCCCAAACACAGCCGGGCCCTCCGCCCCCTTGGCACACAACCAACCCCCTCCCAGCAGGGCCAGGGGCCAGCGGGGACAGATCCGTACAGGACCAATGGAAGCTGCCTACAAGGGGTGACATTAAATCAGAGGTCCCAGGCTGGAGGCAGCCAAAGGGCACTTTGCCATCCCCAGTGTCCCCCTGCGTGGGTGGCACGAAGTGGCAGCAGTGGTGGCCCTGCCAGCATGGCCCCCAGAGAGCGGGGTCAGTGGTGTGGGAGAAGTCCCAGCTTGGTCAGTGCTGCCAAAACCACATCGAGGTGGTCTTTTAATCATCTTAAAGTGGCACCCTGCCCCCTTCCCCGCCCGCATCGCTCTCCGCTCCCTCCCCACATGTTGGTCGGACACACAGCCCCGGATACGCTCGCAGAACAGTTTCCCCCTCTGTCCCAGGGGATGCTCCTGGTTTTGCCCTTTCCCACGGCAAGCATCACAGCTGGGGGCCAGCGAGCAGCAGCACAGCCCCCGGTGCTTCGGGGACAGCCTCCCTGCCCCGGCTCAGCCCACCATCCCCTCTGCCACCCAAATACAGCCACTCACCGTGTCCCCCATGGAAAAAGCAATTCCTGTCCCCTGTCCCGTGCCACCAGGCTTTGCTCAGCACAAGACAAGGAACGCAGGCTCGTCTCTGCCAGGCTGGGACCAGCCTCACTGCAATGAGTGCCAGGAGCTGTGAAAAGGGGGAGCTGCTCCCCCAGCCCCACAAGTGGGGTGTGATGCTGCAGACCCTCTCCCTGCCCGGCTGACGCAGCGAGGGCACGTCTGGCTTGTGCCTCCAGCCCTTCTCCTCCATGAGGACACTCATTTCTCACCTGCACTGATTCCTAAAACAGGAGGAACAATGCAGAGATGCTCACTTCATCTCTCAGCTCCAAAATGGGGACGGGAGAAGCCACAGGCAGGTGTCCCCAGAGCCTGTCTGGGATCTCTGCCTCACCCAGTAACTGCATGTTGAAGGCACCTGAGCCAAGGCACTCCAGCTGTCCCCTGGCTCCCCCCAGCTGATGGAGAGCTCTTCCAGATGAAGGAATGGCTGGAGGAGGGAGGGAAGTGCAGCTGCTGTGTGGGGCCCCAGCTACACACTCCCCACAGATATAAGTCCCAACCCCTCCTCTCTGACCCTGTCAACTCCCGTTAAAATTAAAACCATCTTAATTAAAGCTCCACAGCCCAAGACAGCAGAGGCCAGTGCGTCACAAAAGGGGAGAGGATAATTAGATCAACCATCCAAATTCACTCCCCCTTAGCACGGGGGAGAGTCACGGTCGGGGCGATGCAAAATGCCTCCAAAAAGACATGTCAAAACAGGGAGTTTAAAAGACCAAAACAAACCCTGAGAAGCACACAAGCACATTCTGGATGTTCATGTGGCCAAGAAACTGGGAAACTCCAAACATGCACACTGGGAGCATGCAGGGAGCTTGAGCTCTCCCCTCCTTCACAGGGTCAGCCCCTCCACAGGCAGATTTTGGCTTGCTGGGGTGATGGGCAAGCAGCTCTGCCAACGTCAGTGGCCACACAGAGCTGCAGGCTGTGCCCCCCTACCCCCACAGCACCCCAAAACCAGGCAAGAGCAGGGGCACCCTGACACTGGGCAGCCCCAAGCACCATCCTGCATAAGGCTGGCAGGAGAAAGCCACAAGCCTTATCTCCCTGAAACAATGCAGGCAGCTGAAGGGAGGAAGCGGAATGTGCTGCAAGTTGTGCTTACTGGTGCAGAGCTGAGCACTCAGTTTTAAGCCTTTTCTCCACTGAGAGAGGTGAGAAGGGAAGGTGGCCATTGCCACACCTGGTCACATCCCCATCACTGCACTGCAGCAGGCCTGGGGACCGACAGAGCCACGTCTTTGGATCCGTCAGCGTGCGGGTACATCCTTTCTGCACTGTAAGGGCATCCAACGACTAGAGAAGGGAAAACAAAGCTTTCTCACCCTGAGGGTGGTCCAGCACAAGAACAGGCACCGGAGTGGTGGGGGGATCCCCAGCAGGAGATGCTCAAAGCTGGCTGGGTGCTGTGCAGCCTGACCGTGCTGGCGCTGCTCTGGGTCGGAGCAGGGATGCCTCCCAGTACCTCCCAGCCTGACTCAAGCCTGCACTTCCAGCATTCCCACCAGGACACCAGCCAAAGCCAGGAATTGCCCAACCAGCTCCAGCAAACGCTTTCCAAGGCACACAAAGCCTTTGGCCTGCGTTAACCCGAATCTGGCTTCTCCCAGGCAGGTGATGAGGGCACCGCTCTCCTCCTGCCAAGTCCAGGAGAAGGAAACTGAAAGGAAATGCTTCCAAGGGCAGGAGTGCCCGTGGGGCTGGGAAGAGACAATGCTGGGCAGGGAAACTCTGATGTTGAGCTGGAATGGCACTGGGAGCTGGAGCTCCTGGCCGCCAGGACTGCCTGGTGCCACAGGGCAATGCTTGCCCAAAACAGCCCTCTGGCTCAGCACTCCTCAAAATGTGCCCTTTTAACATTGGCCCCTCGGCATGCAGGCACCTCTGAGCTCCCACTGCCTGCTACCTAATTCTCCAGCTTCCCATGGCCCATCACATCAGGGCTGTTCCCATCCTCCCCAGGCAAAGCACCAGGACAAGGGACTGGCCGAGCTGGAGGGGGTGATGGAGACCTGGTGACACGAGCTGGCCCCTGGAGGAGGAGGGGTGATTTCTGTTCCCCATTTCTGCAGTGCCTCTCCCAGCACAGGCAGCCTCAGGCTCCGGGAAATGTGGTTTCCTTCTGCTTTCTGGAAGTGAACATCAACCCTGGGTGCTCTCCGGGGATGGCTGAGGCAGCATCCAGCCCACTCCGTGCCCTGCCCCGCTCCTGGGGAAGGGGCAGGTGGCAGCAGGAGGCCGATGTGACTCACAGGTGTCTCAGATCCGGACAAAGCAGTGGTGCCACCTGCGTCTGCCATGGCTCCAGGGCTGCCACACCCATTCTGACCTGGGCGAGACAGCAGCGCAGGCAGGCGGCAAATCTCCAGGGCAGGGGGAAGAAGGGGGCAAGGAACGCAGAAAAGCTCCAGATCCGAGCAAGTTACAACCACCCCTGGCCACGCTGGCGTCACTGCTAAAACATTTCCACTTTCAGAGAAACCAGCCCATCCAGTCCAGCCAGGCAAGGAGCTCCCGGGGCTCCATCGGCCCTCCAGGACCAGAGCCACAGCCCCATCAGCCCTGCTGAGGGGTCCTGCAGGACCCCCGTGGCAGGAAACCTCCCAACAGCCCTCCTGACATGGAACAGGAACTGAAACACTCGTGAGGAAAAAAAGGGAAAATGCGGGGAGGGTATGTGGGTATGTGCACTCTTGACACAAACCCACGGAGCTGGGCATTGCCCCTCTCCCAGCTGGAGCCACGGGGGCTTGGCAGGACACATGCTGGGGTTCACTGCAATGGGAGGGGATGAAGGACAAGCCAAGCAGAGGCCAAGGCTCTTCTGTCACAGATTTCAAACACTTCCCACTTTGCAGACCCCTGGACATTTTCAGATAAATGAGCAGGATCCCACAGAGCAAATTTATGCTGATTATTTTCCTGGGTTACTTTGGGACTTTGGGGCATATGCCCAACACAAGCCTCATGCTCTGGGGAACCGTGGGGCCGCCAGCCCTAATGCACACAGGCTACGTGTGGCTGCAGGTCAGGGCTGGGTGATCAGGGTCAGCCTCCAGCAATGCACACTCGACTCCTACTTTCACCTCCGTGGGCAGGGATGGGACCGGGAGCAGGTCCCGTACCAGCGATCACAGCACGGGACTGTGGCTCTGGCCTTGGAACACCGAGGACATCACTGGCAACAGAGCCCTGAGAGATGCTGGTCCCCACAGCCACTCCCATCTGCACCACCAAAACAAAGCATCGCTCAGGATGCGTCAGAGGAAGCAACCAGGGAGGGTCTTGAGGGGCAAACAGAGATCAGCCAGCCCCAAAAGGCATTTCCAAGCTCAAAAAGCTGCGTTGGATTGCCAGCTGCTCCTGGGGTGAGCGGGATGCTCACGCCAGAGAGGATCCAGCTGGGAGGTGCAGCCCCAGACGGTGCTCACTATCAACAGCCCGAGCAGATGAAAAACAAAGAAAAATGCTGAGCTGGTGTCTTTTATCCCTGTCACTCCTGGAGCAGAGAGCCGGGCTCTGCACACCTCTGGCACCGCTCTCTGCAGTGGTGGTGGGGAACAGAGATTGGCTGTGGGCGAGGTGGATGTGACCAGTGACACGAGGACCTTGCACCCTCCCATGGCATCTCTCCAGCCCTCGCTCGTGCTGCCCATCCTGCAGGGACAGGACGAAGGGATGCAGGGACAAAGGGATGAAGGGCGTCTCCTCTGCTTCCCGTCACCTGTGGCTCACGGTGCCTTCAGCGCAGCCCCCCTGGACCACGGCACGGGAGCACGGGAGCTGTGCCCACCCCCAGAGCACCCAGAGGGCTCAGGGGAGCATGTCCACACACGTGCACACCCCCACACACCTGCACCTCTGCAGGCAGCCAGGTGGGCGGGCAGCTGCCCTCCCTGCCCGGCCCCAGCCACACACACGGGTCCCAGCAGCCTGAGCCTTCCCACCCCTCACACCTCCAAACTCAGCTGCCCGTGGCGTTGGAACACGGAACTCATCCTGGTCACAGTGACTTCTGCAACTACATCTGCACCCTTCCTGATCCCACGTCACCCTCCCCGCCTGATGCAGCAGGGTGCTCACTGGAAGCTCCCCCCAGCTGTGCCAAGGATTCCCAATCCCTTTCCCAGCACAGGAGGGCCCCACCAGCACTTGCCCGATGGGCAGGGGAAGGAAAGGGCCCGTCTGAGCAGGGAGTGACTCCAACAGCCTTTTCGTGGAGGGTTTTTTTGCATAAGTCAGCAAGCACACGCTTCCACCCGGGAACATCTGAAGCCCAGAAGAACATTGCCCGACCCCCCTGCTGCTGGCACTGGCTGCAGCTGCAGCTGAGGATGAGGAAGGTGCTTGTGCTTCATGGAGATCAGATTCTATTGGCCCACCTAAGGGGAAGTTTTACCCGTGGTGTGTGCATGGGGTAGGGCAGTGCAGCTGGGGCTGGGAGAGGGGGAAACTGAGGCACGCCCTCTGTGTAAAACATCACCAACTCCAACGGCAGCTTCTCAGGTGCTCCTGGGGGAAACCGAGGAATGCGGTGGGAAAGCAAGGTGCAGAAGTGAAACCCAGACACAGCACTACATCTCCAACTCCAAATTACTGCTAAGAGTGCTCCAAGGTGAGATACTTCTAGGATCAATTTAGCACTGACCTGACCCTGTCATGCTGCCCCCAAACTGGTGCATGGCATGGGAAGGGGGACACATTGCTCAGGACAGGCTGGACTTGTTAACCTCTCCCATGGTGGAGGGGCAATGCAGCAATGGGCTTTTACCCTCATTGTCCAGGGATTTTGGTGGCCAAGGTTGCCAAGCAGGAAGGATGGGAGCAGCTGTGCTGGATGGAAGCTATTTTCACAGCATGCAGTCAGGTTTTCCTCCATCCATCCATCCATCCATCCATCCATCCTTCCTCAGCACAGGGGGCTCAGGGCCAGCTGAAACCTCACAGTCACAGGAGTGAGAGCACAACAGGTCAAGCACGGGCTGGGAAACTCAGGGCCAGCCTCTGAGTCTTGCAGCACAGGGAAAGAACCACAGCACAGCCCAAGTCACAAATGTCCCTGCGTCACACGTCCCCCTTGGCTGCAGACCCCAAAGCCACCCCAGTGCCCTCCTGGCATGGGGCCCACGGCTGTGAGGTGAGGGCAGGCTTGCTACGCACGGGCCCCATTTCTTATTTTTTTGCCTTAAACACCCAGGCAGTTCTGTTCCCCACATCTCTCCAGACAAGCCCACCAATCCCACACGCCAGCCTATGGATATTTCAGATGCTGCATCTCCACTGAGACTACGTGGAGTCAAGGGGCTCAGGCACATTTTTTTAAGGGCTGAGTTAAAATCAATGTCCAGCCCCACCTCGCCCAGCGGCCGATGCCTCTGGCAGCCCAGCCAGCCCCCAGCCCTCAAAAACCCCTCCCTGCTCCCCAGCGAGAGCAGCCAGCAGATCCATAGCCTGCAGGGAAGTCAGCGCAACACGCAGATTTGCAGGTCCTGGTTCCTGGCCCAGGTTCAAACCACATTTGTTCCCGAAATCTGTTTCAGGGTTTTCTCCGCACAGCGCGCGGGTGCAGAGCCATGTGCACGGCGGCACCGGCCCCCATCGCGGCCAGCGCCGAGGTCACTGTGCCAACCTGGCACCCAGCTGGGGGCCTGGGTGCCCCTCCTGAGCACACTCTCGGCAAGTCTGGAACTAGGTGATCAGGGGAACTGGAACTAGATGAGCTTTAAGGTCCCTTGCAGCCCAAACCACCCCACGAGTCTGTGAGATACTGGGCTATCTCCCAGTTTGCTGCCCGTTTAAGCGATGAGGAACCAAAGGCTTTAAAACAGCCCCGTGACACACAGCATGTTTTTTGCTGATGGGTGGAAAGTTCAGCAAGACACGAGCCCCGGGGAGCTGGACTGCACCACCCACAGCTACAGGCGGTCAGGAAGAGGAGCCTGGACTGGAAACAGTGACAACCCGCGCTCCTGTCCCAGGAACAGCTATGCATGGATGGTTGTTTCCATCCAGAGATCTGAGCTGCTCTCCGGGCACGGGATTAAAGGGCTCCCTTCTGCAGGGAGCAGTGCAGGGATCTGCTGCTGTCTGACAAGGCTGTTTCCGATGGGATGCACGCTGGACACATCTCCAGGCGGGCTTCGGAGCGAGACGCGGAGCACTACGGAAGTGAGCTCCGATAGGAAATTGTTCCAAGAGATAAAGAAACAAGTTGGAAACCGAGCTGCAAAATAGACAGCACAGGAAACAATAGCGCTTCAGATAGGCTTTCCAATTTCCCACAGCCGTGCCAGGAGTCCAGTGCTTTGTCCCAGGGATGCTCGTGGGTTCCCCCCCTTAGACATGCTGGGAGGAGGTGCAGGCTGCTTGCTCGCTCCTGCCTCTTCTCTTTCAAGATCTTACAGGCATTTGCTGGTTGTTTAAATGAGAGGTTGGGGACCAAGTCCTTCAGGTCTCATTAGATAGGAGTTTAGCTCTGTGATGACTTCAAAGGCCAGGCAGGATCCTGCACCAGTAACAGGGAGAGGCAGATGGGATTTCGGAGCCGTGGGAGCCCCATGGTCCATCCCTTGCTTGCCTCAGTGAGTTCAGTGAAATGATGTTGCTTCGCAGGAGCTGCCCAGGATGCTGCTAAAGGCCATCCCTGCCTCAGGATCGCTGATGTCCCCTCTGTGCCACCAAGGCAGAAAAGGACCTTCTTGTCTCTGCAGCGGAGCCTCCAGACTGGTCGGTCCCCACAGCGCTCTCCTCATCTCATCCCCCAGCTCCCCAGCCAGGGGCTGGGACGGCCCTTTCTGCCTCCCCGCGGAACCTCCACGATTTTCCATCACTCTGGCACAAAGTCATTAAAGGGCAGAGCTATCATTAGGGCATCTCCATCACACAGGGAGCACTGCAAGGCCACTAACGATCGAGACAGGGAACATTGGACTTCCCTTTGCTGCTGCTGCACAGCCCATAAATAACCCTGTCTTGGGCTGTTTTGGCAGAGCCAGGAGGTGTTTGGAGGAGCCCCTGCCCTGCTGCTCCCAGGTCAAAGCTTGGAAGTGAGAATTGACCCTCGATCTCCCAAGCAAAGGTGTTCTTTCCTGATATATAAGCATTAACTGGCTAATGATTACAGAGACCCAGCTCCCCGGGGAGCCAGCACACGAGCCTCGGCTCAGACACCGAGTGCCAAGCTTTTGCTCTGGCTGGATCCAGAGCCAGCTGAAGCTGATGGCTTAGCACAGGTAAGCCAGGATCAAGCTCTATGGCAAAGGTGTCAGGAGCAGCCCCACAGTGGGAATGACGGAAAGGATGTTGTTTTAAAGTGCAAGATTGCTAATGTCTTCCTGCACATCCCCTTCCTCACGCCTTCCCGGGCAGCCCTGTGACTGTCTGACCAACACCTGCTGCACGGGGGGCCTGGGCACATGTTGAGCCCCCACGTTCTGAGGGGGGTCTCCAAGCCTGGCAGGGACAAATGGGTTCCCATCATTAATGGCTGGGTCTTGGGAAGGTTTGCCATGACTTGGTTCTCACACTGGTCGTGCTGGCAGTGGGTATCCCCCTGGCTGAGAGGAGAGCAACAAAGATCCCCAGCACCTCCTCCTCTGGGAGCACCAGCTGGGCAGGAGAAAGAAAAATCAAGTCTTTTGTTGCCACCTGCTCTATCAAACCATGCAGTTTGATAGAGCATTGCTGGATACGTGCTGTCCCTGTCCCTGCTGCACAGGCAGGAGCTCACCTCAGGGAACCCTGGGCTCTGCACCCTCCACTGTCCCCAGTTCCTAATGCCACAGTGCTGTGGAACCTGTGTTGAGGGACCCCCTGGCTGCATGTCACATCATGTCCCTTCCATTGCATCACTTCTGGGGAGCCGGGAGGATGGGCCATGGCACACACGGCAGCACAACTGCTCCCTGCCACCTACAGCCTCTACTGCTGCTCAACATCTTTGGGACCGGGACCAGGACCACAGTCACTTCCTGGCACCAAGTCCAGGGCTGAGTCCTGGCACACCACAGCAGCCACCAGGGCGAGGAAGGGCCAGGGAAGAGTGCGCTGTGCAGGGCCAGCAAAACACAGGGAGATGCAGCAGATCCCCACTCAGTCCAGTAGGTCTCAAACGAGGCTGCACAGTTCCCTGACACGATGCCCAGCACCAGAGAGGACCATGCCAGGATCAGTGCCACAAGATGCCAGCCCCCTACCACACCTGTCCCCATGCACACAGCCCTGGGCAGCGGCCTCATCCCTGCAGGTTGCCTCCTGTGTCCATTCCAAGTAGCCCCAGGATGCAGCACAGCCTGTCTGGGCAGTGAGCAGGATAAAACCTCATCCTGACCCCAGTGTGGCTCAGAGCAAAACCCACAATGCTCTTCCACGGCACTGGGGGCTGTGACAGTGGGGACACACCACTGCCACCACTTGCAGCCACACATGGGGGTTGCATCGCCCAGGCTGCAATGGGGAACTTCCCGACTGGATGAAATCTTAAATCGGGAGAAGCCGGGGCTCTGCAGCCCCGCAGCAGAAGAGCCAGCCGGGCACGGCAAGGGGCAGGCGAGGGGCAGGCGAGGGGCAGGCGAGGGGCACGACTCGCCAGGTCCACCAGGGCTGGACACTGGCCCCAGAATCACCGGTGAACAAACACGACAAGGGAAGCGGATCACGAGACATCAAAGCAGGGGGGCGATGAATATTTCATGTCCTGGCCTACATACAGCCCGGCTGTCCCCGCCCTGCGCTCCCGGGGGTCCCCCACAGCCCCTGAGCACAACAAAGGGGAGTTGCGGGCAGGCGGGGCCGCCCCGCCGGACCCCCCGCGTCCCCAGCTCTGCCCCGCCAGGCAGTGACACCCCCAGCCGGACCCACGGCTGACCCACCAGATCATGTGCATCCCGCTGGACCCACAGCCGCCCCAGCGACACCCGGCG
>VWZW01002764.1:381967-435035 GCA_013397115.1 Edolisoma coerulescens
AAGTGGTTTTCGGGAGGCTGAAACCCGGCTGGGTTGCGGTTCGCTTTATTCAACAGCTCTAACACACGGCGAATTGCAGGGGAAATGCTGTTTTGTCAGGTTCTGTACCTCCCCATCCCCTGGAGGGACACCTCGGCTTCCCAAAGGGCTGCAGCCCACGTTCGCCCTGCTCTGAAATCAGAAGGCAAAACTTCAGATGGAAAAGCAGGCAAGGATAGACCACGTCCTGGGCCTCCCTGGGAAACCCGGGGAGCTTCGTGGGGCCCTTTGGAGGCAGCACGGGCACTCAGCGGTGTCTGTGTTCTGCTGGGGCATCTGTCCCGTCTATGGGTTAACACCTCCCACCCCCGGTCGCCCCTGCAGCCGGAGCCGGCCTCCAAATCAAGGCAGAGTGGAGCTGTGGGTGTTCCTGGGGGATCCAGTCCCCAGCTGGCAGCATCACCCCCTCAAGGTGTGTGTGTGTGTGTGTCCCTGAGTTCCGCTCAGGCAGGTGGGCACACGGGAACAGTTCCACCCATCCCTCCCGTTGCTCCCCAGCATCCTCCCCTTTCAGCAGCAGTAGGGGGTGGGAAATGCCCAGCTTTCCCCCGGCACAGAGCAGTGCTGGGGTGCACACACGGGCTCAGGGCTCAGCCGGGTGTCCCGATGCCTGCACCCAGCCCGTCGGGGCTGCCCGACCAGCTCCGCCGCGCTGGCAGCCCTCCCACCTCCCCCACTGGCGATCCTGTGAAGTGTTCCCTGTCACGTTATCCTCCAGGAAGAAAGAGGGTGAAGCAGTCCACTCCTTAAACTCCCCTTTCGCTCTTTTATCCGGCACGCTCGGCTGCTGGCCAGCTCCAGTGACCCGTGTATTTCTACAGCCAGCACCACCTCTGCCATCCCTGCCCACCCCTCCGACCAACCCTGCAGCCACTCCGAGGGGGTTTTCCGAAAACCCTCCTTACTCTGAGCAAGATCTGACGCTTAAGAAACCATTTGGGAAATTAACAAGTTTTAGAGAACTATGTGGTGCAGTTTTTCTTTCTGTTTCCCACTCCCCCCCGCCTTTTGAGTTATTAAAAAAATATTTCCCATGACACTGGCGAAGGCCAGCGAATCCATGAGTCACCAGGAACAAGGAGTCATGCACGCGCCGATCCATCACCCGTGGCCAGCACACTGCGAGGGGCCCTTCCCTGGGAGGAGCTGACGCTGATAAGGTCCCTCCAGCCGGGCAGGAGACGCTTTTCCCTCTCGGTTCCCTCCCAGGGCTGGGCGAGGCCGGCCGGGCCCCCTGGACACCCGTGGCGAGTGTGGTTTGGGGGGACCAGCCCTGCTTGCTCCGTGCCGGAGCATCCGACCGCAGCCCGGTTTGTTCCGAGGCTTGGGGGGTGTTAATTCTCAGCCCACCCGCTCTGCTTTTCAGCTGGCGTGGGGATGTGCAGGGAAGGATTCTTCATCCGATGTGGGATGAAGGATTCTTCATCCGATGTGGGATGAAGGAATTCACCCGGTGGCGAGGGGCAGTCCCGAGTACTGCTCTGCTCACCCACACGGACGTACCGTAGGGAAAAGAGGGGGTCACACCAATGCCCGGGGAGCCCCACACCTTCTCCCGACTGTGCTGTCCCTGCACAGGGACACTCCCCTGTCCCTCCCTGTCCCAGCAGCACCCACTCCGCAGGCCTGGAGCGCTGCCGCAGGGGAGAACACCCCGGGGGAGCGGGGACCTGGCTCCAGCCCCGGGTGAGCTGGTGAGGATGACTCAGCCTCTACTGGATCCAGACCCAAATCTAAGATGCAATTATGACTTATAAATATTTGTATTTTGTTTTTCTCTTTTGCAATCAACTTCTTTTCTCCAGGCTGTCCTCCCAATCGGAGTTCCCATCTCTGGCGGTGCCGGCCCATTGCTGGAAGGCAAACACCCACAGCACTGTGCCTTTCAACACGCCACACCAAGTCCACAACACAACCTCTTCTTCTTCTTCTTCTTCTTCTTCTAAGATCATGCCAATGTGCAAATCTAAAATTACAAACAGACACTCTCTAAACCCAGACTCTTATCTTTTGGGCTCAGATGCTGGAATGTGCCCTCACAGGACTGACATTAAACATGCAGTGCTGGTGCTACTGCGATTCAAGGCCATTTAAGCAACCCAGCACACCTCAGGACACTCCTGGTTCTGACATGAGGTCCTGAGCCTGACAGACAGCTCCGGCCACCCACTTCCCTTTGCCTCCTGCCCCACTCCAAATATTTGTCTTTAAGCAGTCTAATGCACAATTATTACTTTTTTAACCCCGCCAGGGATTTCAGTCTCTCGTCCGAAACTTATTTTCTTGATATGATTCTTCACTTTTAAATAGCGCTGGTAAAACCCGCCCCAGAGAGAGGAAGAGGGTTACAGAAATGAAAACTAGCTACTTTCAATTTGAACAAAAGTAGCACTGAGTATTTCCAGCGGCTTGGTTATTACGGGACGTCTTAAAATGATACTTTAAAAAGAGATGAAGACATGCTCAGGTATTTCTGTGTTTTCTTGCTGACCTTCACACAAGTTTCATCAGGAACAAGAAGAATGAGAGTTGCTGTGGGCAGATGCTGTCATGCTCATGAGTAAGTAAGTAAGTACGTGGCTCCTTCCCCCTCCAGGTGTGCAGATCAAACCTCTCCACAGGGCTCCTGAAATCCTCCAGAGAGGTAAGACGGTGCTTGTTGGGTCCAGTATTTGATCCAAGCCCTGACCTCCTCAAAGTAACCGTGGATTTACAACAAAACATCTATTCATCTCCAGCCAGCTTTATTTTTAAGCATCCCCTTGGCACGCGTGAATAAGTTTTGTCTATTGGATTCTGTTCCTGAGGCTGCACTTTGTTCACTGCAAATTCCAAATATAGTTGCAGGAATTATTATTATTAATAATGTAATGGTTGTGTTTGAGATGCTGGACAGAGAGAGAGAGAGGTAGCCATGGCTCTTGCCCTGAGATTTTACAATCATTGAGCTTTACAACCCTGCAAATAGCGAGTGTGAGATGGGAAATGATCAGCACCATCAGCTCTGCTAGGGAAGCCGCAGTTTCAAGCTCAGAAGCTGATTTACTAAGGGGGATTGACCAGAATAACCCCTGCAACATGAGCCATTTGGCAATATTTCATGGTAGAAATGCTCATTCTGGCCATTCTCTTCCACACTGAGCATCAGGGCTGCAGGAGCTGAGCAGCGATCACCAGCATCCCTCAGGTTATAGGATAAAAAGGGGCAGCTGAGAAGAAATTACCAGGAGGGCTCAGGACCTGTTGTGTCCCTCAGTGCGGTGACAATTTGCTGTGCAAAAGGGGCCCTTAGCCCCAGCCAGGAAGTGTCATTGCAAGATTCCCTGGGGGAAAGGGCTGCGGGGAAACCACTGACTCGGTGACATGCAAATATTTAATAAGGAGGCACTGAGTTCAACAGCTGTGGGCTGAAATTATCTGCATGGTCAATAAAGGCACAACATTTCCTGTCAGGTTTCTGACTGATAAAATATGCTTCGATACAATCTGAATTAAATATCTTGGAATAGCTCATTTGGGCAAAAATCCGACACATTTTGCTTCTTGCCTCAGCTCAGCATGAAAGCCACACACAATTTCCAGCATGGAAATTCTGCTTTTTGGCCAGTCTTAGTATCCAAAGAGCAGAAAAACCCAAGGAAGCTCATCCAGATGAGATTTATAGCCCTGCTTCTGATTTGGTAGCAGAGCAGTAGAGGATGGCTGGCTGGTGCAGAGCTCTGGTGGCCACATCCAGGAGACCCAGCCCCAGGGCTGTGACGTTCCCTCCCTGCCAGCACCCAGCTGCTCGCTGGCCCGCCTGCAGCCTGAGCAAGCAGAGCCGGAGCAGACACGAGGGTGTTTCCCCTTAATCATCCAGTCTTGGTCCTTCGAGCAAGGGATGGGCGAAGGAGGCCAAAGTCTGAATCTGAAGAACTTAAACCATATGATGTTTGGATCCGAGCTCAGTTTAAAACAAGTTAAGTGAGGGGGGAGGTAGGGACAGGAACTGCTTGCAGCTTCTCTCAAAATCTGCTCCTCCTGCCCAGGCCTGACACTGGGGGGACATCTGCTTCAGCCACCAAAGGAGCCACCACAGAATCACAAATATCTGCACAGGGAACCACAGCCATGAGGACCCTCTCCTGCACAGACCCCAGCATCTGCAGTCCGGCCCTTCGGCTACAGCAGGGGCCCACCCAGCGATGGACAGAGCTGCCCTCAGGGAGCCAGAGGGATGTGACCCCACAAGCTCCACACCAGCAGCACAGCTCCAGCATGGCCCCTGCCTGTGCTGCCAGAGTTGAGGCACAAATAACAGCAGGAAACGTCTGGAGCTGATTCCTGGAGCCGCGGGAGCGGCTTTGCCTGCAACAGCTTGACGGTGCCTGTCGTACTCTGGACTTCGGCTCATGGCAAGGTGAATTTATAAGCTTGGGATGGCTTTTGCAGAAGCAGCAGCCAAAGGGAAGGCAGCAGGAACAAGCCTTGGAGCCAGGGACACCTGGGTTGTAGCTTGGGCAAGATGTGAGATGTCTCAGGCCATTGCTGATGCCTTCCATGGCCCCAGTCCATGCGCTGGGACTGGCTGAACTTGACACAGCAGTGGCAGCTCAGAGGCTGGGACAGCCTCTGGCAAGAAACATGGAGATGTCCAGAGTGCAGGTTTCACAAAAAAGGAATGCTGTGCAAGTAGGACTTCCAGCAGAGCACGGTGCTAAGGACACAGCTCCTTGCCTGGAGCTGGAGATAGGGAGAAGTGAGAGCCCTTCAGCCCTTCCACCCACAGCTCCCCCATTTGGCAGCTGAGCTCCTCTCCTACAACGAGAGACATTAACCAGGCAACAGATGTTTTTAAAAAGCAGAGCAGATGTGACCCAAAGCAGGTTTACCTTGTGCCCACCAGCCAGAAAGGCTGGACTGAAACCATGGAGGAGCCCGTCAGCCTCTGTGCTCCAACCCCCTGCTCTGCATTGCTCAGTCCTCACCTGAACTGTGGTTTCCCAGGGATGGCAAGCAGGGTGCAAGGGGCAACAAAGCCACACCGGGGCCTCCAGGCAGTAAATGAAAGCAGAGAAGCTGTGAGGAGGGAAGTGAGCACTGTGAGAGGTTTGGGATTGCACAAGACAAATCCTGCATGTGCTGGTGAGGAGCAGGATCTGAGCAGGTGGTGTGGAGCTCACACAGCACCACAGCACTCAGTCACCACGAGCTCGGAAGCGTGGTGTATGATGGGTTTGGCTCCTCATGGCTTAGAGGGATGATGTGCTTGGCACAGCTGTCTGGGTGTACCCGGGGCTCCCAAGGCAGGGAAAATTCCTTCCCCAGCTGTTACATCTTCTGGCTGAAAAAATCATCACCAAAGATTACAAAGGGACACCTTTCTCTGTCCTGGATGCTCCTCCACTGGTTCCTTCATATCAGTCCCTGATAACAGCAGGTAATGCCCACTGTCACTGGCAGGTGAAATGTGTCTGCAAGGACAGCACAACTGCAGTGGACATGAGTCTACAGGCTGGAAGCAACAAGAAGGGTCATGGGAGTGATTTATGGTGACAGAAAAGCCACAAATTGGGAAGAATCATCATGGAATGGGAAAATCAGCTGAATTTCAAGGGAGAGGCAGGAAGCCGATTTCATTGCCCTGCAATTGCCAGCCCCAAGCAAGAGACACTTGGAGCAGCTACTGCACAGTGGCCTGGGTACCAAAAGCCAGAAAACACCCCCACAAACCACAGCTCAGAAGCCACACAGTGCCAGAGAAGAGCCGGACCTTGGACCTACAGTGACTGTCAGCTGGAGGAGGAATGCAAACACTGATTACAGCCCACATCTGTGGCCAGGGAGAAAGGGAATGCTTCCCAAACAAATCATCCCTCATGGTTGCATGAGGAAGAGGAGGGTCAGATCCCTTCCCAGTGCCAAGGCCAGTAATCAAGCTAATCATCAAACACACAGCAATGCTCTGTTCTCCAGCACTCTCCATTCATCATCCCCTTTTCTCACTGCAGTCGGTCTCTGATGCCTCATGAGATTTATAAACAAACAACTAAATCAATACAGTCATCTCAATCCCTGCAGGCCACAGGCTGTGAACAGCACAACTTCTGCCTGAAAGAAGTATCAGCGTGGAAGAGATGCTCCCAGGAGAGAAGTCCAGCACCCCAGCTCCCAGCTGTCCAAAAATTACCACACATACACAGCAGAATGGTTGAGCAGTGCCCTGGCAAACAGAGATACTGGGCAGGTCCTCCCCTCCTACACCTTCCTTATCGTCTCCTCAAGCCCTGCCAGCTAGCCTGACCCTCCCTAAACCCAGGCACTGAAGGACTATTTTCATTCTTCATGACAGGCTGGGAAATAATCTGAGCTTATTGACTGGACAAGGGGGCTGCTCTGCAAACATCAGTGCCTGATGGGGCCTCGGGCTCTTCAGTCCTGTGGGCAGGGAACCTCACCAGAACCTCTCTGAAGCAGAGAGAGGCGTGTGTATGAGAATGAAAGTAAATTAGGTCTGAACAAGATTAACAGGGATTTAATTGAACTATGTGAACTGGAACTCCAGTCACGAGCTACTTATTAGCCTGTCTCAAGGGATTGTGCTGCTGGCACTGGGGGAGCACAAGGATGCATTGTGAGCGTGGGACAGCTCCAGGGGACAGCCATGGCCACAGCTCTCGAGATGAGTGTGGCCAGAGAGGCAGAGCTGCTTGAATGTGATCAGAAACAGAGGAAAGAACTCCCAACTCCCAGCCATGTTTCTTCAGAGCTGAGGCACGTCCTGCTGAGGGACAGGAACTCCGTGACACACATCGGCAGAGGAAATCCAGCCCTCAGCCAGCTCCTGGCTTTGGGGTGGCAGAGCAAGGTGTGGCTGCAGAGGTGCTGCCTACTGGCAGGTACCTGGAGACAGACCTTTGAAAACCTCCCCTTCAATAAAATTGACTTAATGAGGTCTTCAGCTCCCTTTGGGATGTTAATTACAAAACAGCCTGGAGAAAAGTGCTTGGGAATTAAAGGAGTCACTACACTAGTCCTTCTCTCTGCTTTGGTTTTCTGGGGAGAGAACCAGCAGACACTTGCCAGAGCCTGGCTACCACATTGGTTTCACTGCAGCCAAGAAGAGCCACCAGACAGCCCCACACTCCAGCCATGCAAACCTGAGCTCCAGCTGCACATCGAGGGGCTCCTGAAAATCCCTACTACCAGCCTACTGAATCCCCATCTAATCCCCTGCTTGCATTATTAACAAATGATGCCTTTATTATAGCCACCTTCATGGGGGCTCTTGGAGCCAAAAACTCTCATGGGGGACAAATTGATTGAGTCACTGGATGGTTTCCTCCTTCCTTCCAGGAAGGTGAAGCTGTGTTGGGAGATAGTTTGCTACTTCCAAGTCAAACACAGATACAGATGCACACATGCTTGACAGTATTAACTAACCAATTTCTCACAGATTAAAGGATCTGAAAGGATTTTCCTTAATGGATCATTTTAATGAATAGGTTATTTATGTCCCTGTGTTCCTATAGTCTGGGAGTTCTGGCAGCTTTCACAGTGAATGTGAGGGAACAGGCAGCATGGATTTAAACACAGATTTCTTTTTAAACAAAGATTCTGATGGCATTTATTACACATTTCAAGATAAACTAAAATACATGGGTTATTGGTAATCTCTACATACTCTAAGTTCAGCAAACAAGAGCATTCAAATAGGTATAAAGCTGTCAGGAACAGACAGGGGAATTTATCTTCATCCCTCTCCCCCCCAACAAAACCAAATCCCACCATCCATGATTTCTACTGAGCAATGAGTGAGCCAGCCTGCAAATAGCTGGATGTAGACATTGATGTAGTAGCTGCTATTTCAGGCAACAGCCACACAGTGCCCACTGCTAACTGGTTCTGAGCTGTAGAAGTGACTCTGTATTTTGGATAAAGTGTGTCCTGTGATTCCACTAAAGCATTAACCCCCTGCTTTAGGTAACCTGCAGAAAGCTGGAATTTACATAAAACCATCCTCACATATTAAAATGAAAAGAATGATCTGCAGTACCTACTCAGGGCTTTTCTTTGCCCTGCAGATCAGAGACAGAGCACAGGTCCATCATGGAAACTCATGGCACAACACTGTTCTTTGTTATTTGCGTGGGAACTTTTTGTAGCATTTCTTTGTACTGAAGAACTTAAAGCGATTTTAGAGTGCTCGTGTCTCCTATGCTTTGTTCTGTCCTCCTGATATTGCCTTCATGTAGCTCAAAAAGTTTTTTTTAAAAAAAGCAGAATTTAAAGCAGAACTCCAAGCTGGCTTTTAAGAGCTGCGACTTGGTGTCAGCATTCTGGCAAAGGGAAGCAGAGAGCCTGGAGCAGGGAAGTCACACTGGGACTGGGATCCATCTGTGACCCCCACCAAAAGCAAGAGCGAGCAGAGGACGTGGCTGTTCTCAGCACTGATGGTGTCTGTAAACATGTTGTTCATGTCCTGGTAAAGAACCCACACCTGGGCTCACCAGGCATTTGTGACTCGAGGATGGGAGCCTGTGTATGCAAAGAGGATCACAGACTTGCAGCCCTGCCAGGGAGAGCCCTTCCTTCAAAGCCGCTCTGAACCCTGGGTGCGCCTCAGAGAGCAGGTTCTCCTCCCATTGACTCATTCCTGATCAAACAAACCAAGATGTGAGCTGGCATCAGGAAGCTCGAGCTGCCCTGCAGAGACTCCGTGGCTACGTCACCACCTATCTCCTTCCAGTCCTGTCTAGCCATATTTAAATCCAATACTGGATTGTCCCTGGGCCCGGAGAGCCAGAGCCTGAAGGAACAGAGTGTCTGTGTCTCCTGCCATGCAGTCATGGTGCACAGCCGGCCTGCCACCCCTTGGATCTTAAAATACCACATCTCCTCGGGCTGAGAACATATTTACCCTCAGGAGGAATTCAGCCAGAGGAGATGGAGCAGACTGTGGCAGGGAAGGCTGGGAGGGAATTTGCAAGTGCAATGAACCCCAGCTGTGTTGAAAGAGGGCCCATGGTCAGGGATCAGCCAGCTGGCAGGGGGGTTTATCCACGGCACAGCGAGGCAGTGCTGGCTGATACACCACCAGTGCACCATTCCCAGACTCCCACCTCAGCAGCTCTTCTCCAGCATGCAGTGCCTGCTCTTCCCAAGTTTCCAAGAACAACTCCACTAGCACAGGCATTAAATTCTGCACCTTCCAGAGCCAAATTGTTTCCTGATTCTTGTAGTCATCGCAATCCCCACCACAGCCTCAGTTCCCTGAAATGGACCTGCTTTCAAAGGTGGGAATAGAAAGGAAGAGTGCATGGGTGGGGAACAAGAGGCAGCGACGCTGGGGAAATGAAAGCTTTCATCTGCAGTAGTCTGGAATCTGATGAGTTATTACCTAAAGAATTAAAGAATATGACAAAGGCATTATGATTAAGCCATAAAATGCAGCCATGTATTTCAGACTAGATGACAACAGAGATGAATACAAAGCTGTGTAGTGTGGTATTCTTTATCCATTTGATCCCTCTGCCTTCAAAAAACACAACACAAACCGGTATCCAAAGTAGCAAACCCATGCTCCACTTTCCACAGGAACTTTACTACAAATCCCAGCCAGCATGGAGGAGCCAGGATAACAGCCCTCTCTACCCATCAGAACTGGAAGAAGTCACTTTAATGGTGACTGACACATTAATCAAGTCAAATGAAGTCCTGGATATGTCAAGTTCTCTTTGCTTGTAAGAAATCTATGGCAGAACCCCAACCCTTCCACTCTTCTAAGTTTCTTGTCCCTTGCCCCTGAAAAGTAAAAGATGGCAATGCTGGAAAACCATTAACAGAGTTAGTTGCCTTTGATGTTGTCTCTGAGGAAGCATGATTACAGGTGGTTATTTGGTCTTTGGAGGCTCATCAGTCACCTCTATCGTTTCTTTTTGGTTTCCTTCTTGGGTTTCTTGCTTATCTGTGGAGCAGTTGCCTTTGGCTTCTTCACCGTCTCTGAATTCTTAGGCTCAAAACTGTCCGAGTCCTACAAGAATCAATTAAGAAACAGTAACTATTTTTTTTACCACTTGCTGACAGGTTGCTTTGGGGATTTGAGTATAAGCCCGAGGAAACAAGTGCTGGGTATCTCTGTTGGAACACATTGATGTCAAACTGAGGCCACATTTAATGAGACTCAAGCAGCAGCATCCCTGCTCCTTCTGCATGTGCTTTTTGATGAGTGTGAGTTTCTGCACAGAAACAGCTTGTTACCAGAGATGCCATTAAAAGCTTAAGTATCTAAAACAGGCTTTGGAGAAGAAAAACTTTGAAGGCAAGAAGAAAATCAACACTAAATGAAAACTATTTGAATTAGGAAAAGATAACATATAATCACCAGGGTGCATGGAAACAGTCAGCAGGCATTTCTGCCAAACATTAATCACTATCATGTGCAAGACAAAAAAATATTCCCCAAAGCAGCAGTAAGAATATGAAGTTCACAGCCTCTAAACCAAGCCTAAAATCCAGGGAGGGAATTGCAGGCAAAGCTTTCTTCACCTGGACTAACAAAATACTGAGATGTGATGCTTGTTTCCTTCAGAGAAGATGAGAGATAATATTGCAGCCATGGGAAATAAAGTCTAGTTATCTTGTGAAAATACAAGGGAACAGCGCCAGTCTCCTCTGAGGCAGCACACACATGCAGATTGCCTCCTTTCATTAAATGCATTTGAGTATAAATATTGCTTTAGCATCTCGGGTTCTCCCAGCCTGAGTGTGCCAACTGGAAAAGGACACGCAAAAAACGGCTGAGCAAGACGTGCGAGTTTCAAGCTTCCAAGCCAGCGCTCCAGATAATGGAGGGGGAAGCAGCATCTGACAGTATCCTTTAATCAAAGAGCTTGGTTCAAACGTCTCTCGAGTTACTGGGCTATTACATCTCACATCTGTGTGGCTTTCCAAGGAAGGAGACTTGGCTGGCTTTCCAGAGGCTGTGATCAGTGCACAGGGAGCTGGCAGGCCCCAGGGATGTGGTTATTACTCAGGGATGCAGAGTGCTGCTGCCATAACGTGAACACTGCTGCCTTCTAATGTCCAAACCAAGGTAGACTTCAAAGTCTGAGGCTCCAAGACAGCAAAGTTCCTCAATATCCTATCCAGACTCAAGCATCATTCCCAGGACAGCATCACATCACACCAGCAGTTAAAGGTGGAAAAATTGGGTAATGAACTTTAATCCTTCACTCTGTACCTCATCCTGAGGCACTCCCTTCCCCCAACAGGCTGAAAATTTCCATGCTTCCTCTGCACAGGAGGGAGCAAACATGGCAAAAAAGAGTCTGAAAACAAGACTCCCCATGCTGAGCTGTTACTGAAAATATACCATATGCCTTCAGACAACATCTGTCTCAAAGCACCAAACCTGCAGCCTGATCACCACACTGAAATACCTGTCCCCAGCACCAAGGACATTTTTCTCTTTTATGAGAAAAGCCAGGCAGATGCAGGACATCCCTCAGCCTAAAGGAACAGCTCACCTCAACCTTTCCCTTTCACCTTCTCCTGTGCCAACTGCATCAAAGGACCCTCAGGCACTGGATGGGATGTCAGTCCTGAAAACTGCTTTCCTCACCTTTAGGACATAGTAGAAATTTCACCTGCATCTTGCTTCTAAAAATCACACTCTAACTAGAGCCCAGAGTAATTTTCTGAAAGGCAGGTCCTGCAAAGGGGATGCCCTGCCTGGCAATTAATGAAGCAAATCAGCAGCAGGATGACAATGTGGGATGGGATGAAGCCTTCTCTCGCAGCCAGGAACTGCACATGCATTTAGCACCTTGTCAGTGCTTCAGGATGCTTTTTTCACTGACATTAAGAAAAACCCTGGTTCAGATATTTGTTCCTGATTTTCCTGTCTGGTGGTAAATCACAAGACAAAAGCTGGAGGAAGGAAGGAGAATGAGCAATGAAACCGTCATCAATCCCAGGGGCAGCTGTGTCTCCATTAGCTACTCAACATTCCCTCCCATCCTGTTTTCTCTGCCTCTGCCCATCTGTATCAATATTACAGAGCACTACTTACTGTCTTGTGGGACTTGGGCACGGGCAGGATGATGGCGAGCACACAGATCAGCTGGAAAATGGCTCCAAAGAAGAGTCCGTAGCGTAGCACATTCTCCATGAACGTGGGCTCAGGGATTTCGGGTGGGGAGAAATCCAACTCTGCAGCCATTGTCAGTGCACCCTTCTCTTCTAATCCTCTCAAGAAGGCTGGTTACTGCAAGGGGGAAAATAGAGAGCAATGTTTTGCATCATCCTTTCTGGCATTCGCTTTCTGTTATCCAAAAATGACAGACTCCCCCATGGAGTTTTGAAGATACTCTTGATCTACAGGAGCAATAACAAAAAGGAAAACGAAAGCTGTGTTTAATTTGGATGTTTGTCTTTTGTCACTTGCCTACAAAAATAGCCCTCAACTGCTGGTATCAGGCCAGTTGTGGGTGAACCATGTTCATGAAACAACAGGGGAAAAGCTTAATAAGCAAGAATACATTTCTTCCTGAAGTTGATCACACATGCAAGGTGATTACTATTTATTTTTACTTATATTGTCTATGTGGTCACAGCCTTGTTGTTTTAGATGCTGTACAAACCCAACTACTTAAACCACGCAGAAGTAGAGCTGTTGAAGGCAGAGGAACGAGTTATGTGTATAAATTTAAGTGTGGCTTTCGTGGCTGGTTACACTAAGCCCCATATAACTTAAAACAGTCACACAGGTAGTTTGTGGCAGAGTTAAATATCGATCTCCTGGGTCCCAAGCTTCTCAGCCATGAGGCCATCCTTCCTTCCTCCCTTTATCTTTTGCTAATGGAGTTGTCAATTCATTCTATGAATGACTAATGGCTTTTTACAACGAGGGAGAACTCTCCTGCCAGAATCGCTGGAGTACGCCTCAGGAAGTCCCCAAAGGGAAATCCAATTAGTCTGAGATGCCATCACACTCAGCTGTGATTACTGCCCCACTCGGTTTTCCTGACCTGGATGATCCCAGTGTGCATTCCCTGGATCAGCACTGCTCACTGATACTCACAATTCTCTGTATCACTAAAGCTTGGCTGTGAGCTCAGTTTGTATGCTGAGTCTGCCTCTTAGAAATTATCTCCAAAGCAGGCTCTGCATTTCTCAGGCTGGGAGGACATTGTTGCAATCTGCATTTGTGATCCAGGCCAGAAGGATGGTAAACGTGGTGTATAATTCCAGCAAAGTTATAGTTGATAAATTTGAGAATCAACAACTCAATGCCGTTGCATATAAGAGGCAAATATTACTTGGTGACATACTAAAAGGAGAGATGCATAAATTACAAAAAATAATTATTTTGTTTTCATTCAGCTGCAGTACAGAATGTTATTTTTATTTTTAAGACAGGAAAACATTTTGAACTGCACAGACTGCCAGCCACTGGAATAGAGAGACTGTGGAATCCCTGCTACTGGTGCTTCAGAAGAGCAAATCAGGTAAGCACTGGCCCAGGATGGGGTGTGGGTATATATAATTCTGCCTTTGAACCAGAAGATAAGAATAAGTGACCTCTCGAGGTCCTGTCCAGGTCTGTACTTCAGTGAAAGAAAATGTTTCAAATTCTGATAAAAACTCAGTCAGCAAGGGCTGCGTGGGACCTGCACATGAAGCCAGAACACACCCTGGCCCACACAGGCTCAGCCAGTCCCAAAGGCTGCACAATGCTGTGCACAAAGCCTGCATGCACGTGGCTCATCCCAACTGCTTTTGCCTTTTAAAACACCCCCTCTCCCAACCCACTAAGGCAGCAGGTCCTAAGCAAGAAACAGAATCACCTCTGAGTTGCATTTATCTCATCTGGATATCTTTTGCAAACATTATTATTGCCCGTCCCTGTCCTCAAACACAGCAGGAGGGGATGCTCCTTCATTCCTCACCTGGAGTCTTCTCAGGGCAAACTCCTACTGATAATCCCGATTCACACACCTGAAACACAACACACAGAGATAAACAAGAAAAGGAAACACACAATGAGAACAAAAAATCTCTGTCCTCATCTTCTACAACTCTCCCCTCCTTTCCCCTTTTCTAGCCCCGCTCCCTTGAGGGCATTAGTACTTCTCTAACAAATCCAGGTGACATGGCCAGCACCAAGAGCTCTCCTGCGGGCTGGCAGCAGCTGCCACCACCATTTGAAGCAGTATCCCCTGAAATATGCTCAGAGAAGACCTGGCATTGTGCTCCAACTAATTACAGCAGTGTCCTTGCTTGCACAGGCAACTCACACTTGGACCATTGGTTTTCCTGCCATCAGTGGAGCCAAACTCTCAGCAAAATTCCTCTGTTTTAAAGAACTCCAGTGGTTCACACAATGCCCAAAGCCTCTGCCTTGCACCTAAGCCAACAGGTCCCTGGATGATGGAGCTTCCTCTCTGTTCCCAAGCTCAGTGTCACCACTTATTCCTCGGATAACATCTCTTCTCCTCCACAGGTTGTCAACTGCCTTTTTCCTCAGACCACCTCACCCTGGCCACACTTAAAGCAGTTCTTCTTAAACTGCATTTAAAGATCAATACTCCTATGTCAGACCCTGAGAGGAAGCTGCCCTTGACACCTCCAGCTTATTCATGTGGTCTAATACCCAATGAATAAGTGGGAAGACCCCTCCTCTCCCCACAGAACCAGCCAGGGGCTCCTCGGGGCTGCAGCGCCCGCTTTGCTCAGTGACAGCACCAAAGAGGACGTGGCTGCTCCCCACAGCAAAGGACCAGGCCCTGTGATAAATAACCAATGTATTTCCAGGATCAGGGCCATGCACCAGCCAGGAGAGACTCAAACCTTTCTTCTTGCTGTGCTGTGTTTCCCAGCTGACATCTTCAGCACCTGGCACTATGTAAATAACTAGCATAGGACAGAGCCATGGGAACAGCTCAAGTAATATATATCAGCATCTTTTTGGGGTGGAAGTAAAGCACAGTGAAAGATTCCATCAACGGACGAGGCAAAAAAGCTCAAGCTGGAATTTTTAAATGGCTTAGTAGGTGTGGGGATGGAGCCTGGGCAATTCCTACTGGCCATTCCTGTCCGCACCGCTGAATCCACGGCCACCAGCGCGGCCGAGGAGCCCGGCTGTGGGACAAGGGCCCGGGGGCTGGCCAGGGCTGTGGGAGAAGCAGCTGTGCAGCCCCAGGGCGGGGACACCGGCGTCCTCCTCCCTCCATCCCTCCATCCCTCCCGGGCCAGCCCCGCGGTGCCGCCCGGCCGCGGCAGGACCAGCGAGGCCCCCCTGGCTCTGCCCTCGCCCTCTGGGGCGATGCTGCAGCCACCGCTGCCCCTCGCCAGCGCCCCTTGCCCGCAGAACCCCGCACGGCCCCGCTCACCGCCCGCTCCGCTCCTCCGGAGCCGCCCCGGAACCGCTTCCCGCCCGCTGGAAGTGCTTCCGTCCCCTTCCCTGGCAACCGACCGCTCCTCCCGGCCCCCGCCCCGGGAACCGCCCCGGGAACCGTCCCTGGCAACCGCCCTGGGAACTGTCCGTAGCAACCGCCCCGGGAACCGCCCCTAGCAACTGCCCCGGGAACTGTCCCTAGCAACCGCCCTGGCAACCGTCCCTAGCAACCGCCCTGGCAACCGTCCCTAGCAACCGCCCTGGCAACCGTCCCTAGCAACCGCCCTGGCAACCGTCCCTAGCAACCGCCCTGGCAACCGTCCCTAGCAACCGCCCTGGCAACCGTCCCTAGCAACCGCCCTGGCAACCGTCCCTAGCAACCGCCCTGGCAACCGTCCCTAGCAACCGCCCTGGCAACCGTCCCTAGCAACCGCCCTGGCAACCGTCCCTAGCAACCGCCCTGGCAACCGTCCCTAGCAACCGCCCTGGCAACCGTCCCTAGCAACCGCCCTGGCAACCGTCCCTAGCAACCGCCCTGGCAACCGTCCCTAGCAACCGCCCTGGCAACCGTCCCTAGCAACCGCCCTGGCAACCGTCCCTAGCAACCGCCCTGGCAACCGTCCCTAGCAACCGCCCTGGCAACCGTCCCTAGCAACCGCCCTGGCAACCGTCCCTAGCAACCGCCCTGGCAACCGTCCCTAGCAACCGCCCTGGCAACCGTCCCTAGCAACCGCCCTGGCAACCGTCCCTAGCAACCGCCCTGGCAACCGTCCCTAGCAACCGCCCCGGGAACCGTCCCTGGCAACCGCCCCAGGAACTGTCCCTAGCAACCACCCTGGCAACCGTCCCTAGCAACCGCCCCGGGAACAGTCCCTGGCAACTGCCCCAGGAACAGTCCCTAGCAACCACCCTGGGAACCGCCCCAGTAACCACCCCTAGCAACCAGCCCTGCAACCATCCCTAGTAACTGCCCCTGGCAACCACCCCTAGCAACCGTCCCTAGCAGCTGCCTCAGCAACCGGCCCAGTAACCAACCCCAGCAACCGGCCCCGCAACCATCCCTAGCAACCACCCCTGGAATCGTCCCTAGCAACCATCCCAACAACTGCCCCTGGAAACCGCCCCTGGCAGCCATCCCTAGCAACTGCCCCTGCAACCACCCCTGGCAACCACCCCCAGCACCCCCTGTGGCACCGCGTTGCTAAGGGTGGCCTAGGGGTGGTCCTGGGCCTGGGGGGCCTGGGGGACCTGGGGGAGTGGGGGGCTCGGAGGCACCACTGCCATGTTCCTCCCAAAAACCCCCTGGGGTTGCTCAGCTTCAGGCGCTGTGGGCGGTGCAGCCTGTGGGTGCTGATCCCCCGGTGGGTCACAGAGCCACTGAATCAATGGGGTTGGAAAAGACCAACCTATGACCCAACACCACCATATCAACCAGACCAGAGCCGTGTCCAGTCTTTCCTTAAATGCCTCTAGGGATGGTGTCTCCACCACATCCCTGGGCAGCCCATTCCAATGTCTAACCACCCTTTCTTTGAAGAAATTCCTCCCAAAGTCCAGCCCAAACCTCCCCTGGTGCAGCTTAAGGCTGTGTCCTCTCATCCTGGCTGGGTGCCCATGGCAGAAGCACCCCAGGCCTTTACACCCCAGGGTTTATGTACTCACCCCCTAAATCCCTGTGAGTGTTTGAATCCCACAATCAATTATGTGGCCTTTCAGTCCTGGTGGGTTTCTCTTTATCCTCAAGGTTCTCATCGGCTCCCTTGACATACTCTGGCAGCAACAACTAAGATGTGCTTCTGGCTTTGCTCTTGACAGGGACTTTATTTTTAATGTCCTGTCCAGTTTCCAGCTCTGAACTGGAGATGTCTCGATAAGATGACCTACAAAGGGGAAAATGGCTTGGGCTCTGTTTTGCTCATTTGTGGTATTTAAAGAACCTGTTTTGTTTCGCCCTTTTCCAAACCCTAAACTATCAGAAGTGCCAGGCTGGTTTTGCTGCAGAGCTTTATTACCAGAGTGCCTAACTACTCTGGGGAAAACCTAATCAGTTACTTGTATCTACTGAGGAAGTAAGGTATGGCATTTGGAATAAAAGGATTTTCTGGGCTGTTACCAAGAATTTGAATTAAGTGGATATTAATGATAACAATTTCAAAGATTTTCAGCAATTGGATTAGAAATCTTTCATGTTTTTAGTGCAGAACACTTTACAGACAACTGGAGAACATCGCTGAATGAGTGGCAGAAGCCAGAGACACACACAGAAACTCCTCTGGCATAAAAATCCTGAGAGAAAAATTACACTTCAATAGAACTTTCCCTGCCCCTGGTGAGTAGCTAAGGGATAATACCAGAGCTCAGAAAAGCAGTAAATTCTGCCCTTTCACCTTCTTACCTCCCAAACACTGAATGTTTAGGATGAAAAAAACACTGAGGAGGAAGAAATAATTCTTGAAAATGTCAGGAGGGATCTTATCAGAATGGATTAACAGACAGATTAAATTCTTCCCAGTACTACCAGCACACTGACCGTGCTGGTGCTGCTGTCACACACCTTCTCACAGGCTGCAGTCCTCACAGATGGAGTTTGCAGGCAAAGGGGAAAAGACAACTCATTACTGTGTATCTTATTCCTTTTCTTCTCTCCCCAACAGAAAGGGCACTACTCACTCTAAGCAGAATTAGGCAGGTGAAATGTGCAGTTTTAGGCAGCTCCTGCCCCTTCTCTCCCCCTCTATTTCACCCCAAGGCCTCCAAACCCTCCAGGCCAGGTCAGGAGTGCCCCAGCCTGGGAGCCACAAGCAGGTGGTGCCATCAGCCTGCTGTGGCTCCCCACCTTCCACCAGCATCACACTGACCCACTCCTTGCACCTGACTGTGAAATGACAAAAACAGGAAGCTATTTATTAAAAAAAAGGGAAGATTTTTCCAAAGCCCACCGGATGCAAGTGGGTTTCAAAGCTAAAATTGATTCAACAAGTGGACATGGCAATTTTGTCAGCACACTAAGTAGGGACAATGAAGTCTTTCTCCAAATCCAAATAATCCTTGGCTTTTTAGTCCTTTCTACATTTCTTCTTTGGTTTGCATTGTGGTATTTCCTGCACATCTTTGCAGTGAGGCCTCTTTATTACCACTCACTGTACGTGTGATCCTTGTGCTCCAAGGTCTTGTCATCCTCAGGTTGCACATTTGTATTCAGCGAGGAAAAAAATTACTCACAACTGCTCTCATTTCTCATCCCGTCCTGGAAACACAGCCTTCCTCATTCCCTCTCCATAAACCACATTTTGCCTTCTCGATGCCAGTAACATCTCACTCATATTCTGGTTTTTATCAGAGGCTTTTCAAAGGATTGAAGCTGCCTCTCCCTGTTCACTGATTCTGGCTGTAACGTGCTGTGTAACCTTCTAGCCAAGGCTGCTTTCCAAACTGAAATGAGAGTGGTAAGACCAAAGATGAGCTCCTTAATTACTGACATTCACTGCTGGCATCTCAGCTCTGTCTGCCAGGCTTGGAGGAGGAAGGAGATGGTATTTAGAGAGCCAGAAATTCAGGAATCAGTAACTCGCAAGCCTACAGCTGAGTGTAGCGTGCTGATGCCTGGCTGGAACTCTTGGCAGTTCACTTGGGCGATGCTGAAATGCTCCAGAGCTCTGCTAGGAAATAAACAGAGCCAGACAGGTACAGGCTCTATAAATGGATCCCACCTGCAGAGCCCATCGGGTCTCCTGACAGATGCACATCTCACAGCCTGCTGCCATTTGCTCTATTGTCCAGGCTCAGGGATAGTTAATGTTTGAAGATTAAGTAGGCTTTTCAAGCAGGCTTTTAACACCATGAGACAGTCCTTTCCGACAGCACTTCTTGCACATTTTGAATTTCTGATTTATTTTGTCTATTTTTAATCTGATCCCCTGCTTCAGACTCATTCTCAGAGTGCAAACAGGGCTCTCATCCAGAGTGTCTCCTTCCTTCAGATTGTTTTGATAAATGTTTGTATTCAGCTTCCTACCAATTTGAATTCCTCAAGGGAAAATTCTCCTCAGGAAATCTATTGATGTTCAAAAGGTTGAGTCTGGAGGATCTGAAGATCCAAGTCTCAGAACTTTTATCCTTCCAAGAAGAAGAAACCAAGTCTTGTATGATTCTCTAATGGCAAGTCTCACCACACCTGCTGGGTTGAAGTTTTGGTTTTTTTGCTTCTTCCTTAGAAGGAACTGGCAGCACAAGCTAAATCTCATCTTTCTGATCTCATGCTTGCCTTCCACAGATATGACTGGACTTTTACAAAAAACTTAGAAATGAAAATTACTGTGAACACGGCAGTAATGAATGCTGCAATTAAATGATTATGAATTTATTATAATGTGCCTGAGTTCTGCCACTTGGGATAAGACACTTAAACCAAAAGGGATAAGACACTTAAACCAAAATGAGTTCCATCCTACCTTTACGATGGCAAACCCAGGCAAAAAACTGTAACTTTTAGCCTTAGGCAGTTCTGTTTAATTCACCATTAGGGCGTTTGCCACAAGTTAGTCACCACCCCACCTCTCACTCAAGGAAAATCAAACCAGAGGGAACAGCTGTGTCCCCAGGGCTCTCTTGGAAGTGGTAGAGGCTGGAGAAGCCACCCTGTGTGACATTTTGGAGAAGTGCAGAAAAGCTTTTGATAGCTGAGAACACAGGATGGTTTTTTGCCATTTGATGAGTTACTTCTGACTGTCACAAGGTGAGCAGGACCATTTCACATGCTGCTCAGTTTATCTGAGGCCGTTGTGTTGTGCACCTGGAATAGACAGGGGCGATTTTTTAAACCACAGCATGGAGACCGCGGGAGGTAAAGCTAAGAGGAAATCAATACCTGGGAAATTGCTTCAGGATCCTCACTCTGTGTCCTTTGTCAGTGAAGCACTGAAATAAGAGCAGCTGGCTTGTGCTTCACCCAAGGGCCGTGGGGAGGGTAGGTCTGCTTGGATGTGACTCCAAAATCTGGCAGTTCCAGATGCTGAAGATACCTGTGGCAGCTCGTGCCTGGCTGTTGATTCCATCAAGCTTGCACTGGTGTAGGCTTGGGTTTAAAGGGCAAACAGAGAGTTACCCACTGCTCGTTGCTAACATGAAGATCTGTGGGAAGTAATGAGTGTTACAAACCCCTGGTTTGGGAGCCAGTGGATGCTGACAGCACTTGCTGTGGTAGGGAGGAGAGATGGGGAGAAACTGGGAAGGTTCTAGGGACAAACCAAGAGATACTCCGAAGAGAAAAAGCTGTTCATTTTGCAAATCAAGTTTGTCATCTGTTGTGCCAAATTGTTATTGATACTAACCCTAAAGTGAAGTTCCTGTGAGGAATGTTGTCACAAAGCCAGTGTGTTTAGACTTTGAATGCCACTGATAGTCCTGGGGCTGCTCTGGGGCTGTGGGGAGCACAGAACTGCAGCCAGAGCCCCCTTGGCAAGTGCAGGGGGCACCAGCTCAACGTGTGTGACAGAAAAATGACCATGAGAACAGAGCCTGCAGCTGCCAGCTCAAACACACGCTGCAACACCAACAGGGAGGGATGCAAAACTGGCTTCAAACAACTCTGGATCCTGTCACAGTCTGTAGCATCTTCATCCAGGCAGCAGTGGGGATCACAGACATTTCTGCTGCAGAAGCAGCTGCGTGAGCCAGAGGGAAAGCCTGTGGAGCCTGGTGGAGGAGCCACAAAAATGACCCTTCTGGGTCCTGGGAAGACAGGAAGGTTTTGATTGAAGCTGGGACAGGAAATCCCAGGGACAGAAAAGCTCTACTTATGCTACTGCAGAACTCCTAAGCTGGATACACCTGACAGAGCCTGGAGGGCTTTTAGGAATTTCTGCTGCCTCCTGCAATTAACCCAAAGCCGTTGTTGTGGGTCTTGTTGGGCCCAGCTGTGCATGACAGGAACCCAACCCAGGCAGCACAAGGAAACCCCTGGGATGATGGAGCTTTATAGAGCCTTCTGTGAAAGCAGCTCACTTGAGATGGGAACACAGATCACAGCCCTCCCAACCCGAGCTGGGCAGCAGACAGCCATAAACAAGTCCATTATAGACTGATTCTCCTTGATCTACTGATTCTCCTTGATCTGAGAAATATTGCCTGGTATCATATGCAGCTCTGTGTAAGGCACGGGGCCAGCTGGATGGAGAATCAGCTCAAGACCAGGCTATAAGATAATACCTTGAAATAGCGTTGGCTCTTGACTGGTTTAACAACGTGATCTGTCTGTTCAGCCAGTGCAGCACCAAGACAGTGGAAGAAAAATAAGTCATGCTGAAAAATTAGTGCAACCGGCCTCACATATGAGAGAACACGAACAGATTCAAAAAAAGCTAACAAAAATCCCTTTCCAGTTTGCAGGGACCACATGCAGCTGTGTGCACCAGGACAAGGATTTTGGAAAACCTGCCCTGTGCTATCCAGAAATCCCCGTCTCCAGTGTCTCCAGCAGATGACACAGATGATATGCCTGCCTGATTTGCAAGAAGCAATGAGAGGCAACAGCAGAGTGAGACCATCACTGGATGTTTCTGACCCCCTGCACACAGAGGCATCCATGTGCACACCAGCTGCACCATCCTCCCTCCCCTCCCTCTCTGCCACCGACAGCTGTGATGCTGTGTGGTGCCGGGTGATGGTATTTGGCAGCAGGCAGACGTGAGTCATCTCACCTGCTGAAACTTCTTCCCATCATCGAGTCATGCCAGCCCTGAGACAGGACGGTTTGGGTCCCCATCAATTCTGGGCATTGTGAAGTCACTATGAAAAATCTGGCAGGTGGAGCTCACGCTGGCACCTCGTTTTGAGCTCCTCTGAACTGTCCCGGTCTTCTCGGCACCAAGGCTCTGTGTTCGTTTTAATGGGGCTTTCATAAACCTTGTTCCAGGAACGAGCACGGCTGCCAGCGCACGCAGCGCCCCAGGGAAGACCCCTGCCTTTTTCCAGAGCACAGGAACGGAGCAGGGCTCTCCGGCTGCTTTGTGTGCTTGGTGTGAAGCTGTGATGTTTGCGAGGGACTGAAGCATGAACTGCCCCCCTAATGCAGGTGTGAGTAACAAAGGAGAAGGAGAAAAAGGCTGATAATCAAAGAAAAATAAAATAGCAAAAAGATCAACCCTCCTGTTCAGGCAGTGTGAGAAAGTACTGATGGTTAACTCACTCTCATTGTGGAGTAGAAGGAAAAAAAACAATTGGGGAGGAAAAGCGAAGTTTACCTTGCAAAGTGAATTTGTCATCCACTCTGCCAGATTATTGCTGTTTTTTGCTCTTCACTCTTTGAGGGATAAAGAGGAAGCACGCAAATGACCCTGGGCTTCGGGCACAACCCCCTCCCCGCCACCTCCCCGCGCACACACACGCGAAGAGAGGATGCAAACACAGCCTCTGAAATTGAGGAGGATAATTGATTCTCTGACGCGTGGAAGCCCACAGGACTCCTGAGGGAGCTCAGGTATAAAAGGCGGAGATGCCCCTCCCTGGCAGCCAGAGGACACTGGGGGAGATCCGGGAGGGTTCTCCCTGCTCAGCACGAGTGCGGGTCCTGCCCGGCACCGCGGGGGCACGCACCCAGCGGGCTCCAGAGGCAGCTCCAGAGGAGAAGTTGGATTTGCAACAGGGGAAGGAACACCTGGGCAGGAGCTGATCTAGGAAGCGTTTGTTTTCTCCAGGAACGGTAAGTGGGAGCCTCTCTCTGTGCATTTAACAGAATAATGTCTATTTGGAAGTTGGAGACAATTAAATTCCACTGGAATGCAATCAGAGCTGGCATCAGGAGTCAGCTTTGCCAGGTACAACAGCCTTTGTACCATACCAAGATTTGTACCAATATGTTTTTGTACCAAGTTATAGAATGAAACAATAACTGAACTACATCATAAATGCAAGCCAATGCAATTAAACTATAGATGAGCTTTATAAAACATTTTAGATGTTAACCAGCTGTAGCACAGTTTTTCTCTTCTGCTATGTTGATGTGAGTTCCTTTTACCCTGGCAAATGAACGGTGTTTTACTCACCCAGCAATGAAACTGTGTTTGAGCCAAACCAAAGTGTGAGGAGAAACACAACAGCGTGCCACAGGTAATGCAAAGGCAGCCACGACGAGGCACAGGGAGGCACTTAAAAGGATTTCTGCTTTTCTAATGCAGCATTTCAGGGTATAAAAGTTTCAGCTTTATAAAACAGCAGGCATGGCAAAGGCTTCATTTCATCTACACAGAGGTATTTTTAAGACTGCTCAGGTTGAGGTTTCAGAAATGGCAAGAGGTAGTTACCCAGCTCTCCAACATCACGGTCACAATGCTGCTGTTCCCACTGCACAGGATGGAACGAAGCTATTACGCTTCATCTGCTGGAACGGTGCTAAAAGCTCTTCATCTTAAGGGGGATTTATTTATTAATCATTTTTTCACATGCTGCCAGAATGGAAAGTGAAGGTGTCCCTCACCTCAGGAGAATTTCGAAGGTGACAATGTTATGCAGAGCTGTCAAACTGCCTGCCCACAGGGTGACACTTCAATTTCCCAGCTTCTCCTCTGAAAGAGCAGACACATCTGGGAAGGGATGTAAGACTTTCATTTCTGATTTTTTCCCGAGGGAAAAAGGGAGACAGACATACCCAAAAACCTGGAAGCAGGCTGTAGCTAAGGGAGAGAAGACAAAGCAGGACAGGGGAAGAAGGACAAAGCCAGAAACAAACAAAAAAATAATTGCAAAGAAACTAATAGTAGAGAAATAAAGAGAAAGGATCTCAAATGTTCAAAAAGCAATTCTAGAGAAAAACCCAACATTCAAAGAAGAGAAGCCAGAGACAGAAAGAAAGTGGTAATCAGGGCTGTATCCTGGGAAGGGGAAGCAGACAACTTTGGGCTCAGTTTTCATTTACATTGGCACTGAACTTCTCATCTCACACAGAAGCTTCTCTAGTACTGATTAAATCTCCTGGTTGGTACTTTCTATAGATGCTGGTGCCACAGGCTGCTGGTACTCACTGACAGATGCCTTAGATAATTTCCTCTATCTAGGAAGATCTGACTTGGGATTTTCTTGAAGATATTTAGGGAACAGGCACAGAAGAAGCATGTTTTTCCAAGTACAAATGAAAAAGCAAAAAAGAAAGGGAAGCAAGGGATTTATTCTAAAAGCAGAAGTCCTGTACATCTATCAAAGTCCATTTTTTCCCTTGCTTTAAGCATTCCTTGGCTCTCTGAGGGGCCAAAGTGATTCTCTAATAGAGCAGGAGGTAGGAGATGCCACCCACGGGCACAAGAAGCTCTGCAGGAGCCAGGAGCTACTGTGGTGCTCCCAGGGGAACTGCTGGGGAAGCTGCGGGTCCCACCTGGGAGCACAAGTAACTGGAAACAGAGACTGGGCTGAGAATGACTTTGTGATAAGAAACCCCATTTCTTAGACCACCTTTGCCCATGTCTGTCCGTGCACTTCTGACACTGCCACTAATTCTGGTACTGACTTCCCCGGTGGCAACATCAGACCCACTTGCAAGACCACAGGTCCTTAATCAGCCTCCCCCTCTGTGTTGATCTGCTCTGTCCAAGCAGAAAAGACAGCTCACTGATGATGTGTTCCATCCAAAAGGCCCCCCCATCAGTAAAACCCACTGCTTGAAAGTTCACTTGAGCAATCACAAGTCCAACCAAACCCTTTCCATCTGGAAGCTGCTCCCTTTACAATAAAGTATTGTTACACATTTGGAAGAGAGGGGGTTTTTTTTCCCTCTTAGGGAGATCAAACATCTTGCTGCTCTTTTCTTCTGTGAAATAAGATAGGGAACAGGGAAACTTGGTATTTTAAAGGTTTCCATCCACATTCTTAAAGAATCTTCTTTGAGCAAAAGATCAGTCGCTTTCAATGGAAACTCAGGAAGAGCAGCATCCACTGAAATACTTTCCTACTGTTGCTCGCTTCCAAGGACAAAAGCGCGGCGTTCAGCTCCCGAGGGTGGGTGACCTCGGGCGACTCTGCCCTGAGTCATTCTCAGCTCTTCAGCCAAGCCCAGGACACGGAGCTCCGCAGCCCGGGCTGCACACACGGCTCAGCCCAGCTCACCCTGCGCCAAAGCCGCTGCTCAGGGCAGGCGGGGGCTGCTCTGCACACAGCAGCAGCCCAGCCCTTCCAAAGGGACATACTTCGGTCCAGCCCCGTCTCCACCCCGGTATGACTGATGGAACAGTCTGTGTTTTGTTTGGCAAACCAAGCTCAGCGCTTGCCTTCGATAAATGGCTCTCCCGGGGTTACCTCTGTGCCAGTATTACCCCTCTGCCCAGGAATTTCATTTGGATTTCCCTGTTTCTCCCCAGTCCCTGGACAGCCAGCGAGGCAGCCCAGACCTGTGCCATGCAGGTTCAGCCAGGTGAGCAGACAGGGCCCCGGGAGAGCGGGGCAGGAGAGGTCCCGGGGCTGGCTGCAGAGGGTCCTGTGCAGGCAGCGAGGTTCCTTCCACATCCCGGCCAACTGCTGCCCCCATCCCGATGCTCTGACCCGTGCAGAGGTCCCCGGGGCTCACACCAGCCCGAGAGAGGGCTCTCCTCCAGCCACAGCAGTGGGACAGGTCAGTGAGGGGGTCCCACAGCACTGAACCCTGACCGGCCCTGCCTCCCAACCCAAGGGAGACACCAGTCCCAAGGCTCCCACACAGCCACTGCCCCCAGGAGCTGCACTCCACGGGGAAGACTTGGTCACACCAAGACATCTCTGCCTCGGGAAGCACCACAACCACAGAGGCACATTTCCAGTCCCTTTGGGCTGAGAAATGAGCAGGGGGACTGAGAACACAAAGGTGGCACTTGGCCTCCCCTCCTGGCCCTGAGCACCTCACTGCCCTGACTCAGGCTGCTCTGCATTTTAGGTGACTCCAAGGGCTGGAAGATGCTGGATAAGGCCACCCTGCTCCTGTTCCTGCATTTAGTCACATGCTCCATCTCCTCTCCTCTCTACCCAGCTCTCAGGTAAGTGCTGAGTGCTTTATGCACACTCTCACTCTGCCTCATCTCTGACCTTGTGCAAAATAAGCAGGTGCCAAACTAAAGCTGCCAGCACTTCTGAAAGCCAGATGAACTCTAAATGTGTTGCTAGGCCCATTTCTTTGCCCTCTGTTAATTTTTTGGGTACGCTGCTGGCCTAGGGGTGATTTCCAAAGAAGGCAGGCACCTGATGGAATATTTCCATAAACCCAAACAGTTGGGTTTAGAATTAAATGCTGGGTTCTATAAAGGGAAATCTGGCAATCTCCAGAGCAGGCAGCACCTCCAGCTCAAACACTGATTAAAATTTGTGGCTGCAGGGCACCTGCACTGAAGTCAGAACTGCAGATATTCTAGTACACGAACTCTACAGATACCTATTAATATTTCAAGTATTTCCTTGTTGGCTCTTAGAAGCTGGAATATTGCTTTGTACCACTACAAATCGACAGAAGCCCAAAACTGAGCATTGGCTTCTCTAATGTGGATTTGCAATGTCCCATAGAAAATGCTTTAGCCTTGTGCCAAAGCCATGGCACAATGATTCCAGAAACACTGGGATTTTGCTCAAGGATGCTGGGAGCTCAGTGAGGGGGATGTGTGTTTGAGGCAGCTCTATCAACCATCTTTTCACTGCTGGAAGAGCTTCAGGGCAGTTTTTAGCTGGGGAGAGTGACAGACAATACTTGTGTTACTACTAAGATGGGATGACAAATGGAGAGAGAAAAAGCAGGAAAATAGGGAATAATGGTTAAGAAGACTGAGCCCCAGCTAGCATCTGAGCACATCTCACAGTGTGCCTGGGGTTTGTCTTGCAGGTACAGTCCAGGGCCGGCTGCTGGCAAGGCCATGAGCTTCCAGCTGCAGCACAGCAGCTCACTGCAGAGCCATAACCCCTCGGCAGAGGAGCAGGAGGAGGGGGCTTTGTTAACAGACCCCACTGAGAAAAGGTTTGTACCTCACCTGCCAGCCCTGCTGCTGCAGAGTGAGCTGGTTACAGTCTCCCCCCAGCCCAGGGGCAGACGAGCAGCTCAGTTAGTCCCAAACCATCAGCCATGTCCAGAGCTGTGTCCTGCTGTCCCCCACCAGCAAGGACACACTGACAGGGACAGGCTCATAGGCCCAGGTCTCCTGCAGGGAACAGAATTTTCCACTGAGCTCTGGGAATCCACCTGCAGGGATGCTAGAGCCTCTCCTTTCCACCTCTGCCTGGGGATAAGGATGATTATTTCTGTCTGAAGCACGGAGGACTTGTCCTTACAACAGTGGGACCTGAAGCTGAGTGGTTTGTGCTTCGCTTACCTGTGGATTTTCTGGAGCTGGGGTCTAACCACAGGCCAGAGATCTGCTGGAGGCTCCTGTCACCCTGTCCCAGACACAGCCCTCCCAGGAGGTGACAGTCTGCTGCAGAGCACAGGAATGTCCCAGCCCAGCTCTGCCTGAGACATTTTACGTTGCCTGCTGCCTCCATGTCAGGACTGAGCTCCCTCCAATCCTTTTACCCTCCCAACTAATGCAGTCCAACACCACAAGCTGTTTGCTGTGGTTACCTGCCCTGATGCCAGCACTGTTCCACCTGTGATTTGTTATTTCTCACCGGGAGGGCTCACTGATGGCTCAGAGAGCACGCTGTGCTTCCTTTCCCCCCAGGATGCAGCGCCATGCCGATGCCATATTCACCGACAACTACCGGAAATTCCTGGGGCAGATTTCTGCCCGAAAATTCCTACAGACCATCATTGGCAAGAGGCTTGGGTAAGCCCAGCACCCTGCTGTCCTAGGGCTGAGCTTTGCTTCTTACCCTGGGCAGTGCCTTCCACACACCTGGCAGAAAGAGCTGCCTTTCACTGCAGCAGAAGCAATCTCTCCTGCTGTCCCACATGCCAAAGGGCATCCTGCATCCCTACAGTCTTGGATCCCCCTCATTACAGCTATCATTAAGCACCCTAATTAATCCTTTCCTCCAAGGCTGTAAGCATCAGATCAGCTGAGAGTTCTGCTGCAATACCAATAAGCAATAATATTTGCAGATAATATTTGCAATGATCCTTCACTGGTAGGGAACAGTTACCCCTGGCCTGGTTTGAACACAGAAAGCAGCCTCTCCATTACCCTTGGCTAGTTAGAGCACTGACTGCCACTAAATAAGACCAACAGGTCAGATGCAAGCCAGCCCCAATCCATCTTCTAACAAAGGAGCGAATACAGCAACCAATTCCTTGCTGGAATTAAGCAGAATGGCCCTAGGCTCAGTCCCAGCAGGCTCCCTTGCTGTGCTGCTCAGCCTGAGCCAAACTTTGAGTGAGGGACAAAAAAGCATCTCAGAAACAAAGATGTTTCTCATCTTCACCTAACAGGAGCAGCAAGAGCAGCCCCGGGGAAGGGGTGCAGGAGTTCCTGGCCAGGCGCCAGTCTGGCAGCATCCTGATGGACAGCCAATACCACCAGCAGATGGTACTGAGGGACTTCCTGGGAGCCATCCTGCAGAACCAGAGGTGGGTGGGAATCAGTTCACTCTCTGCTCACCGCAGGAACACGCCCAGGTCCTTATTGCTGGCTGCCTTCCAGGTGTGAACCTACTGAATTAAGTGTCATTTCAGGAACAGTCAGGGAAAGAACAAGGCTGACCCCAAGCAGGGTGCAGATAAGAACAGCCTGTCCTGAGCCAGCCTGCACCACACACAGCAGCACATCACTCTGATGTCTTCTCAACCTCGTAATCCAGTAAAATAGTAGCAGAAAAGAGAATTTCTCTCTTGATCCCAGTTACCTAATTCCTGTCCTCTTCCTTGATAGGCCTCAGGACATCGACAGCAGTCGGTTAGAAGGCTTTCCCAGCACCCTGGCTAAGCTCATGTAAATACTTCTCCCTTTTCCATCTCCCCATGCTCTGGTGAGTACCATTCCCTGCTCAGTCCTGTACATAACTCACTGCTGCTGCACTGCTCGAGGTTTGAAGGCTCTCCTTCAGCAATGCCAGCTCCCACTGCTGTCCATGAAAAAGGTGCTTGCTGCAATTTAAGGGGGAAAAACTCCCAGTCAATATTTCCAAGTACCTAAAACCCTGTTAGCTTGAACAGACAGACCACAAGTGCTGTGAAGCTGCATGTGGATGTCTGGGAACAGGCTTGCAGCAACCCAAAGCAGCCTTGCAAAGCTATATGAAATAGAGTGCCTGAGTATCCACGCCAGGCTAAAGGCAGACAAAAGTCTTTCTCCAGCAGCAGAATCTGCCTCTAGGTCCCTGGGACATGTCAGGTTTTCCCTGCACTGGACAGCAGAGGAAGTTCTACTGTTTTCTGTATCCCTCACTCCTGAAAACAGTCAGCTGGAACTTGAATTATGCTGTAATAATTCTCAGCCCTGGGGGGTTGAGAGCCAGCAAACCATCCATCCTTGGGAATACCTTCACTTGTACAATGACCAGTTGTTCTGTGTGAAGCAACCTCATCTTACTGCCCTGTCCCACAGAAATTAAGCCTGTCCAATCCTGCCAGCACAATATAAGGGGGTGTGGAGAGATCAGTGTGCACACTGAACAAAAGTGGGGCTGGGGAAGAGGGGGAAGATCAGAACTCTACACAAACCACCCCTATGGATTCAGCTGGGAGAGCACGGCATTCCAGCACCTCTCTTGCCGTGCTTGACTTGGTTACCTTCCCACACATAAGGTCAGTCAGGAAAAGCCTCCAAAGGATGAAAAAATTTCTGTGTGCGCTTATGAAGTTTTCTGGTAATTCTCTTTTCCTCCTCCTTCTGTCTAGAGTAATTCAGAGCTCGTGGACCAAACTGTACAGTGAGCCCTTCACGGCAGTGAAGACACTCCCAGATGTGAGCAGCTGGAAACTGATGCATACACTCCTCAGATCTGATCAAAGGAATGCAGTGCTGATGCACCACTTAATTTACTCCAGTCTTTACAATTTAACTCCCCTCTTGAAACACTGCACTGTACTGAATCAGAAAAAAACACCACTGTGGTTTAACCTCAGGCTGCTTTACACACAGAGACTGAAACAACCGATACACTTGTAATCCTGGGGACATTCTGTCTACTAATTAAGGTTTCAAATCACAAAGTGTAGCAAAATTTCTGCCAAGTCATCATTCTGTTTGAGGGCCTGATTAATAAACATGAGGCCACCAAAAGGCACCTTTAGGCAACTTAGTAAATTGATTACAGCATCCTCTAAATTGATGCTGATGGCACAACCACACACAGCAAGGATCAGGGTGAGGTGAGACATGAATCCACACGTCTCCCATTCATTGGAAACACTGCCCTGGGCTGCTGCTGCCTGGCTCCCTGACACAGAGCCCTGGCAGCAGAATGAACTCTAAAACGCTCAGCTACGGCTACTGCTCAGCCTTGAGGAGTTCAAACTGAAGTTACAGCTCTGCCAGAGCTAAAGGAGATCCCTGTGCATCAGATTGGGCTCTCACAGTTTCAACTCAACGTCCTGTTGGGTGCCATCCCGTGGCTCTGAACTCCACCATGGCTTCAGTTACATTACAAAAACATTTACAACTAGAAGGTCCCAGGGAGGAGTAAGTTATTAGCCCAGTGTTCTCATACAGCTACTTCCTCCCTCTCACCCCAATCCCCCTACTGTTTGTGTAATAATTATGTCTTCAGAAATGTAAATAACACCAGGATGGGGTCTGCTTTCCCACCAGCAGCAGGGAATAAGAGTCGTTCTAAATAAACCTGTCCAACAGCAGGTCAAGATGGCTCTTTTGTTGAGACCTCAGTTTCTTGATTCCGGGCCCAGAATGGAAGATGCTCCTCAAAGACAGTGGTCAAGTGCACCAAGGATGACTCAAAACTGGGCTAACGAAGGCACCAGCTCCAGTACCAGTAACAACACCAGGCTGGAAATACAATGATATATAAATGTGTGCTAAGGCCTCTGAAGTCTTCCCTCCTTGCACTCCAACAATTCCTTGATAGCCTGCAGTAGTTACCATCTCATTTTTCCCCAGGTGACATGTTTTAGGATAGGAGGCTCCAGTGTGCATGGAAATTAGTTCATACTTGCACCAAATCCCCACCTGTTACAGCCTCCCTGTTCAGGTTTTACAATTCCAGCACTAGGGAAGCATTACAAAGCACCCAGCAGGATGGGAAACATCAAGGGGATGTTGAGGGAGATCAGTGAAGCTGTGACAGCAGCAAGAGCACTAATGGATAACTGCTACCCTTCCATGGGCAGGCAGCTGTCAGAGACATCAGCCATCCCTGTGCTTCAGAAACACACAAAAGAAGAGTCACCTGAGCAGCCTGGTTCAAAATGGGTTTGTAAACCTGCTCTGTAACAACACACTCAAAGCCATTAGGACTTACTTACTTCAAGGAAAGGAATTACAAAAAATGAAGCAGCTTCCTGAAGTAGCAAGTTAACATGGTAGCAAAAAAAATTTAAACTCTGTTAAGTGGCATAAAAGGCATATGCAAACACTGGACTGGACACCCCCAATAAAATCAAAGACCTATCAAAAACATTTCAGAAAGTGTTTGAGTGATTAAATCTGTGTGATTGAATGGCTGGGTGAGTGCAGCTATTTGGAATAAAAGAGACTTCAAAATGAGGAAACAAATGCTCAAACTCTGCGAGATGAAATATAAAAACAAATAGAGCAAATCAGAAAAATCTGAGGAATAAAAGCCCAAAATAATAAAACCAATCTTTCCTAATGCACACCCAAGGAAGCAGAAAAACCAATAGCAACACACAGAGCTTACAGTAGATGCATCACAGGGGCACTCCATGATTTTCCTGTGCTCTCCTTGGGTAACATGCTGCAGCTCTACAGGCACAGGGGAAATTCTGTCCTGGCATGAAGCATCAGCAGAAAGAATTAGTTACAGAACAAAGCTGATAAGTGAGGAGTAGGAGGCTATGAGGCCAAAAAATACGAGGCTAAAAAAATATTCCAGGGTAAATGACTATGAATAGTAGCTTAGTTATTTCTTGCCTAAAACTCCTGTAGTCCCAGAGGACTTGAATGCAGCCCAAGATCCGGTGCTTGAAGGAGTGCAGAGGAGGTCAAAGAAGTTCATTAAACCTCTGTGGGTCCATCATAACGTTTGCACTGAATGAGCAGGTAGGAACTGCTACACAGAGCAGGAACAGTGAGCTAAGTGTGAGCCACAGCACGGGGAAGAGACAAGGTGGATTTAATAAAGTGGGGTCACGTCTCACACACGTGAAATGCTTTGGAGGATTCAGCTCCGCACCCTTTATCCACGTGCTTGCTTGCTGACGTAATTTTCCTGCATTTCCAGAAGACATTTGATAAGGTTCCTTTGCCAAAAGGCCTTTAAAGCAACTACCCTTGACACGGGTTGAACAGGAGCCAACACATGGATGCAGGGGAAGGAGCAACTGTTAAGTTTCCTCCATGGAAGTTGCTCATCAGGAGGAGATTTAGGCCTTTGGTTATTACTATCTGTGAGTCCTTCAGTAACACCCAAATCTGCTGCCTCAGCCCTGCTTGGTGGTCCTGAAGGCAGTAATTAGATGGGAAATTAGAGCTTGAGTAACTCAAATGTGCCCACATGGCAACCAGCAGAATCCTGGCTTTTGGTGTCGTAGAACACCAGAGGCAACAACCTCCACCAAACTCGTGCTTGGAGCGCCAAGGTAACTTCCAGAGGCTGGAAAGAAAGTGAAGCCCCCCCACAGGACCCCCAAACCTGCCAGGTCAGACACAGCCAGGCACACCAGCACCACAGCTGGCTCCCCACAAGGGCCTGGCCCCGAGGGCCCAGAGCAGCTGGGCAGAGCCTGGAGTAGGAGAGAAGAGCCCTTAGTGGAGAAAGGCAGCCACAGCCTCACCCCAGGGACGGGCAGGAGGGAAGTGCCCCCCAATAAACACGGCCCCCTGGGAAAGGACATGAAAGAACAGGAAGCTTTGCACTCAGCAATGACTCACACACAAAACCACCCACCAGAAAAAGCTCTTCTCATTCTCATGTGAGCGCAGCTTCCAATCACCGCCTCTGAGACAGCCAGAACACAACACTCAGGACCATTCTTTCCTCTTTATTCACTAATCTTTAGGATGAGGAAAGGGCATCTGGAGAAAAGCAGATTTGTATTTTCTTCTTCCTTTTTCTCAAAATGAAATTCAAATGTCCTGGGAGAAGGGGGGAGGATCCAGGGAAGAAAAGATTTTCCAGATTCGTATGAAAAGCACTCCAGTAGCATGAACACAATGACGAAAATAAAGATCTTAAAAAAAGTTTAACTGGCACCCTTTTGACTTAATATATAAAAAAGAATCATCTTCTGCCTTCCTTCTTCTGGCCTTGCAGTTAAGTTATTTATTCACTTCTGTTCTGAAGGCATTTGCTTTGTTTTTCCACATTTCTTCCATTCTTCTGGTACTAGTGTGTCCTGGAAAGAAAAATCAAAAACATTAACTCTTCCAGGCAACAAAGCACTTCCTTGTACAGCACAAGTGTCCCCAGCCCCCTCATTCTCTCTCAAAAGCAGCTCGTTGGACAAGCTTCCCCAAAGCAGCTTATTTGAGTGATAAACCCAGAACTGCTCTGGAATGGGGGATGGAATTCAAGGAGCATGGAAATGGTCAGAGAAAATGAAGATTAATTTCTGGTGCAAAAGGGATGAATGTGCCTATTAAATTACAGAACTGAACAAAAAAAACCCAGGCTGAAGGGAGAGCCTGCAAGTACCTTTAACTTCTCCTTTTATCAGGGCTGATCCATCTGCTGGGAATCGCTGGTCCATGCAAACACAAAGATCTTCAAGTCCCCAAGAAGATCAAACAGGGTTAGCACAGCAGACCCAACATTTTGGGGTCCTTTTGCCTTCCATGATGCCAGACAGGAACACATAGCATGGCACTCTTAACTGACACAGCTGGGGCATCAGAAAACCCAGCAATGAGGAAAAATGCTTGTGACTGCATATGGCAGCAATATCTAACTTAGGGTTTGTGGATATTAAGTTATTTGCAAGATCTTAGGGCCATGGAGATGCTCTGGGAGCTGGAGCCCCTCTGCTCTGAGGGAAGGCTGAGGGAGGTGGGGATGCTCAGCCTGGAGAAGAGAAGGTCCCAGGGAGGCCTCACTGTGGCCATGCAGGACTTGAAGGGGGCTTCTGAAAAGGAGTGAGAGGGATGTTTTATACAGGCAGTGGTTTTAAACTGAAAGAGGGCAGGTTTAGATTAAATGTTAGGAAGAAATTTTTAACTCAGGTGGTGAGGCACTGGCAGAGGTTGCCCAGAGAGGTTGTTGATGCCCCATCTCTGGAATTGTTAAAGGCCAGGGTGGATGTGACCCTGAGCAACCTGCTCTTGTGGAAGGTGTCCCTGCCTGTGGCAGGGGGTTTGGAACTAGGTGAGCTTAAGATCCCTTCTAACCCAAACCACTCGGTGATTCCATGATCCTCTAGGATTACTTACAGCCCATGAAGGAGTTAAAATACCAGGCTGAGAAACAGGAAACGTGCAGGCTGTGGAGAACACACTCATGAGGCACTTGGTAACAGGCCACTAAAAAGCTGCAAACCACTGGCCCAAAGGGATGTTAAAGAGAAGCATCCAGGAGCCTGAGCAGCAAACACAGCAGTCACCTACAAGGACAAGTGACAGCCACCTCCACTTCCTCTCCAGTAACTTGCTGTAGCTTGTTCTGTGCTCAAGTACCTCAGAACACTCCAGGGAGACAGGAGATAGCAAAAGGGTGTTTTTCTGAGGGATACGATGCCAAATTCTCCACAGGTAATTTCCATGCAACCATCCTGCACACTCCCTGATCTGCAGACAGGAGCTCTCACCACAGTGCACACCACTTGTGTGGCAAAACCTCCCAGTGCTGCTTTTCATTTGCACCACAAAAACTGGGCTCCACTCAACTCCCCCTGTGCCTGGAGCACTGACCATGGATGTGAGAGGAAGCAGAGGCTCAGGAGATGTACCTGTGCAGCAAACAGTACAGTGATTTGTGTCATCACAGGACCCATCCCAGAAGCTCTCCCTCTTCCCCACAATGAACCAGTGCACAGAGCGAGGAATGAAGCCCCCCACGCGCCCACACTCAGAGCTGGGCAGTCCTGCCTCCTACACCAGTGTGCACAGAGCAAACTGGGACCTGACCTCTTGGAATGAAAGGAAACAAAGTGCTTTCTGCTGGCAAATGGCAATGGAGACCCATCACACGACTGCATGGAATGGAGGGGGCTGGGAGCTGCTGCTGCCTGAGCCATCATGACCAGTTCAGTCTAATGGGAGGGTGACCCAGGACTGGGTCATGTTCTTGGCTGAGAGGTGCTGCTGACCTGGCTCTGCTGCACAGAGCTCTCACCAACCCAAATGAGGATGTAATTCAGCAGGCAGAGAGCCTGGCAGCTGAACAGCCAGAATACAGCAGGTGGGGATGGGGAGCACCAGCAGCAGGATGGGAACAGCCCCAGTATAAGCCACTTTCATCATGGTGTCCTCCAGACGACATTACTAATAATTTATTCATAGGAGCAATAATATTGTTTAAACTAGGTTTATTTCATCACCTGAGAGCTGCTTGGTGCCCACAACAGCATATTTACATGTACACATATCACCATACAGACTTCAGACAACTAAGGAAATCACACAAATGCAATTCAGTCTCAGAGAACACGGACTGCTAATACACCAACCCAGCTGCAGCCAGGGCACCCAAGGACTGATTTAAAGCCCAATAAGCAATGTTGGGGCAAGCAGCTTCAGCTCACACATTTTTTTGTCAAAGGAGTGAGTGATGAGGTGAAATGAAACAGGCAGCATGCCCAGGGAAAGGCAAAATCCAAAAAGGCCCTTACTTCCTGAAGAGCTGGTCACTAGCAAACCCCCTTTTACCGCAGCGTTCTATACTTTGCCAACCTACTGCTCTGCTCTGCAGCGATCCTGCCAAAAGGAGAGAGGGAGAAAGGTTCAGAGAAGACAGGAAGGAAGAAAGCAGCCCTGTTCCAGGAACCAGACCCAGTGACAGAAATGCAAAAAGCAAAACCAGGCCTTCTGGTAACTTCTGTAACGAGATGGTTTATACAGACAGCCCCCTTCCCTCCCCTTCCCACGCCTGCTGTCGGCCTCCACAGCTTCTCCTCAAAGTGCAATCTGGTTAATTGTCACTGCACTTCAGCATCTGAGACAGGCAGGCAGCATCTTCACAAGGAGATGTCTTTTTGAACTTTAAAGTCATGTACAAAAGGGTTTAACTTTAGCCTCAGAGAGAAGTTTTACTTTCAAATTTGCCATTGTAGTTGCGGCTTCGTGTCATTTACAGTGAAAAAGCACACGGACACCCCCTGCAGTGGTTTGAAGCAGGAACCAACCACCTGCATCTATGTGCTAACAGAAGCCCTGGTTGAGCCAAGACACTTAGAAATTTGCTTCATTGTATTATTTTCCCCCAAATCTGTATCCTAGGCAATCTCTACTTGATAACAATGTCTCATTACTCTTTAAATGAAAAGGAAACATTATTAAATGACACAACAGCCCAGGGGCAACAAAATTCCCATAGGAAGTTATGCAAACAAGATAAAGTACTACAGTGGAGAGGGCTGGACATCTGAGGAAGCAAGGCTGAGAAAGATGGGAGGACAGTATGGAAATGGTTAATTACATTAATCATCCTCCTTGACACAGCCATAAATGTAGAGATGTTTCAAAGAAAACAAATCAATGCAACCCTCCTGAAAATTATATTTCTTATGGATTTTTTACAGCTCTTGTCCTGGTTTTCATAGAGTATAATCAAAAAAGTGAGAACCCGGGGCATCTATGCAGATAGGTATTCAGGGATAAGCTCCCAGTGGCTCAAAAAGGGGAAAGTAAGAAAAGCACAGATGTGATGGCAAAGCAGGTCAGTAAGATCATCTTCAAAGTCAGATGCTACATTAGTACCAAAGGGCTAAAGCTGAAGTCTCACACGGACACTGTGTGTGGCAGAAGTGAAGGAGAGGGAATGGTGTGACCTCTAATCAACACTCTGCACTGGCAGTTTGGGTCAGCAAACTGCTGGCTGCCCATGCCAGGGCAGCCATGAGGACACTGCATGGCCCAAGACACAAGTGTGCAGAAGGAATCCAATGCCAGTACAGAAATGAATGCTGTATCCCTAATATCTAGCAGAATTTTCCCTGGGTTTGGTTGTGTTTGTTGCCTCTTGTCTGTTGCTGCACAGCTGATAAGCAGCTGCTTCCCTTTTCTCCACAATCTCCCCTTAGCTAGAAGAACACAGCAGTAATTTACTCCTGTGTCGCTGTGGTGCCGCCGGCCACGTGCAAGAACCAGGCTGAACCAGGTGAGGCGGAATTCTGATTTTATTATTTAATTCTAAAACTTATATAGACTTTTGAAAGTTCCTCTGGATTGGGTCAATTCAAAACCTCCCCCTAGGCCGACAGGCCAGGTTGAACTGTCCATCTTTCCAGAGACAGTTTCAATAACATCCAGACCTTATCTTTGTTTATAGAACACAGGGAGAAGAAGAAGAGAAAAATTCTCACGGGAAAGTCTGTGCTGTCACACTCCTGCCTTACCTTCCTCCTCTTAAAACCTTTATCACAAGCAGAGCTCCCAAATAGTTGGGCCTCTCCTGCATTTGTAATGGCTTTCATCATCTAATATTATTCTAAGAGCTTGCTTCAGCACATGCCACATGGACAATTCTCTCTGCAGGAGCTGCACCCTGGGGCCAGCCCCTCACTGCCCTGCTCAGTTCAAGAGGCAGGGAAGTGGGGCTGAGCAGCCCAGCCTCACACACAAGGTCCAAAAGCCCAAAGCAGTGCTCACCGACACACAGCAGCACCCTGTGACCCCCTCCCCACTGATGTTAAAGCTGTGCCCCCCCTTACCTCTTCACAGCTTTCTGAGCCAGCATCCTGTTGCCTGCCAGGAACGTGATGCCACCCAAAATGGCCAAGTACTTCAGAGTCTGGAACATGTTGAGCTGAGTCCAGTAGACATACATGAGTCCCAACATTGCTGGGGAAAAAAAAAAAGAGAGGCTGAAACTGCATTTCAAAGACCAGCCATTTGTTATCCTCAGAACAACTGTACTGCCAGGCCTAAGCATTTGGTTTCCATCTCATCTCTGAAGCTCTGAATGGCAGATCTAACGACCACACATTATTGCCAGCGAATGAAGACATCTGGGTCCCCATTCTGGAAAGAAAATGTGACACTGACAGCTTGCAACCAACCCTCCTGTGGCAGAATTATGGACATATTATAGATATTAAAGGCTATTAAAAAGAGGAGGATACTCTGGATTTCAATAGGGGATATTAACCTCACACATCTGTAAGGGCTTACAGCTTTATAAAGCTTCCAAGGAAGCTGACTTGGACTGAGAAATACAATGACATTTGGAAATCAGTAGACTCAATATTCTCCCAGCTTACTATGTTTTTGAATTTCTACCAAGACAGTAAATAACTGTGTGACCAAGGGCACAATAAAATTGATGAAAAAATTTGGTTCAGCCAAAGAACCAGAAATGCTTTCATGGGAAGAGCTTTAAAGAAAACATGTATCCTTTCACTTTTAACAGAGTCCTGCAGGTTTCAATCCCCACAGAACCTCTCTGCTCTCAGAGGAGAAACAGGCAATAAAGAAAGTGTGACCTCTGGAAATAAGAAGTTCTATTAAGCACAGATAAATGGAGTGAGAGAGGGGCCCGGATAATGACGGCTGTTATAAGCTGATGGCCAAAACAGGTTTATCACCATATTAACAATCATGAAAAGCAGGAAGGCAGATGGAAACAAAGAGAACAAATGTTATGCTGTTATGTCATTAGAGTTAATAGACCACGAGCCCATTAACCACAGGCTCTCATCTGTAACTCCCAGGTGAGGAGGTCAAACACAGGAGAAAGCCTCTGACACTTACCAGCATGTCCCATGTGAAAAACAATGGTGCTGGGAGCAAAGCTGAAGTTGGAGATGTTGGCACCTATCTTGATCCACTAAAAGGAAAAGAAGCAAAATTGGAGTTAAACAGCCTTGTAAACACAAGCTTATATTTTAAGCTTCAGTATTCTTCAAACCTGTTTGCCTTAAGATCTTCAGTGAATCCAGTGTATTCTCTACAGAAGCACTTGTTTACTACTGCAAGAGGAGAGAGTAGTAATTTTGCTAAAGGCAGCATTGTTGAGCTCTTTTAGTGAAAACTTCTGCTACTTCTGACTGCCCTAAAGCAGTTCCTCAAATATCTTAAACTGATGAGAGAGTACTGCTCTAAATAGTGAAAAAGAAAGAGACATTGCTATTTCTATCCAGTTGAATTAATTTTCATTAAAAATACAAAAAAAAAAAAAAGCTCTCATTTTGGACTCATCCAAAGAACAGCTACAGATACAAGATGTTTGCTCATAGTATCATTTTTGGTTTTTGACTACAAAAGATAAAGGCATGAAGCGTGGAAAAGAGGAACAGCAACAATGAGTTTTTTCATTGAAGTGTCATCAACTTGTACATTGTGAACTCCATAGACCAGAGGACACGACTGCCTCAATGCCAGCTTTCACTGAGACTGGCTAATGGGAAATTACTCTTGGAATCAGTTTCATCTTCCAAATAAGGAATAATTTAATTTGTCTCAGTGAGATTTTTTATTGCATTAAGTTCAAAGCACTGACCTGATGATATAGTGAGTAGCAGTGGATGTCTCAACTACAGACACTCAAATGTCCATAAATGGGAATTCGATCTGATAGGATTAAGTAACACAGATTTTGTGACAGGTTTATTACATGTGAGGCAGAATAACTGCTTTTTTCCTGTGGAAGTCTAATGTTATTATAACTTAATCTGCCCACTGTTATTCACCATCCCCAGCTGAAGCACACCGAAAAAACTCATCCACCTACTTCAGCTTGGCAGCAGTGTCACTCTGCTTTGACTATAACCTCAAAAAAACCACACCAGACCAATGCTCTGCACAGACATCTGCTAGCTGTGACTCCAGCACTGCTGTACCAGTCACAATTAACCAAGAATTTTAGCAAGAAGTTGAGCTGTCCAACCTCCTAAGTGTCTCTGGACTGGAGGGGAAAAAGTGTTGTTCTTCTGTGACCCAGTTCACTCACCAGGATGAGCAGCAAAAGCAGTGGGGAGAGAACCAACGCTGTGAAAGTGTTGGACACCACTGTGGGAGGCCTCTTCTCAGGTTCCCTGAAGAGGTGCTGCAAACAAACAAAACCAACTCATGAGCAGGAGTGTTCCAGCAGAGCAGCTTCTACTGCTCCCCACACAACCAGCTCCAGCCCTGGTGCTGTTCTCAGAGGTTCCTCTGGATGAAAGCCATTCTTCTTAAGGCAGACTGACTCTTTAAAGGCAGTGTCTATTCCAGTCTCTGCACATTTGATTTCTTGCACAGTTAACTCTTCCTTGCACTCACAAAAGCACTTGTTGGCTTGACACCAGCACAGATGGCTGGAATGAACCAGACACCTTTCTGTGGTGCTTACCTCGCCAAATTTTCAAGTTTGAGTCTTGCCAGTGACACCAGTAGCTCTCTCACAGGTAGAACACACAGCTTATTTATTCATACACCAGAGAACTGTAACAAATTTCTCTCCATTAAGCAGTAACTCTGGTCTTCCTTTAATTACATTATTTACAAATAAATTATGATGAGAACACATAACACTAGGCCCTCATCTCCACACAATTTTGACTGTACCTGGATTTCAGGTTTGGGAACAAAGAGGTTCTTGGACTGGACTGTGGATGGTACATCCTCTTCTGGGAATGTGATCACAACATCAGCCTGAAATGAAATCATGCAGCATCATGCATTTAGATCTAAATGTATTAATAAAACCTATTCCATTACTGTGCTCTATTTCCTTATCTGCCAATCTATGATTTACATGATTTTTAAAGGAAATTGAGAAAAAGACAACCAATTTTCAAGAAGCAACCTCTCCTAAACACAAGCAGTAATGCCATTCACCCATCATTAAGAACTGGACTTATTTCCAGCAGAGAAAGAACAGAGAGGTTAAACCTTGAGAGCTTGCTGTGAAATTGCAATCAAACCCATAAACCTTCTGAAGTTGCTGCACCACCACATGATGAAATGAATGTTAATTTCTGTCTTGCTTTGATGTTTACTTAAAACTTGCAATGAACACCAAACCTCAGAGCCCATAAATGGCCAAAAGGATTCTGGGTCACTAAAAAGAACAAAACATTTGAGCTTTTTGCTTCCAAGCCTGTACCTGTTAGACTGTCAGTAATGACAAAACCACATCACCCCACTTCCAGCTACCTACCACATTCCACAGGATTGGATTTTCCAGAGTGGCATCTCCAATGATCAGGTAAAGAGTGTAGGTCCCAGAGGCAGAGTCAAATTCAGTCTTTCTTTCAGAGGTATCCAGTTCAAATTTGTACACATTCTTGCTGTCTGGTTCAGCAACAAACACCACCTCCTGGCCAGTCTTTTGGTTGTGAAGTCGGACAAAAGTCTGCAGGGAAGATTGTAACATTTAAGGACTTTTTCAATCAACAATCTACATTAGAAAAAAATCAGAAGTGTGCTTTTACAGTGCAGACTATGCACTCAATTTGTGGAGTTAAACACAATACCAGAGCCAGGATAGGTTTCATTTAACAGACAGACAAAACAAATGAAGTGAATCTCCCATCTACCGAGATCAGTGACCATCACAGTACGTCAGAAACATAAGGCTTCTCAAAACCCATCAAATCTTTTCAAGAGCAGCTGTCAACTCAGATGCTTCATGATGGAACATCTTGGTAATGCAGCAATGACAAAAATTGTCCTAACCTGGTGAGGGATGAGTTCAGCTCCACTGTTCACATCTATCAGCTGGAAGGACAAAGCAAAGTTCTGATGGCTGTCAGCAGTGAATGAGCCCTTGGCTTTGGCTGGGTAAGCTACCCTAGGAGGAAAAAACCCACACAGAACTGAGGTGATCTTCCAAGAGAAGGCCTGGTGCTCAGAGAAACCAAGGCTCTAGTCTAGAGTCAGGGTTGCCCTCACAGGATCACACACCCCATGCCGTTTTACCTGGTTGTTTTTGGCGCAATGCTCTGATCTTTATCCACGGTAGAAAGATCTACATTAGTAATCCCCACTTCTGTGGAAACTTTTACTTTCAGCTGCAACAAAACACAATAGAAAATTCCTCAGAGCACTCTACACCAATTATGGTCAAGTTCACTGCAGATGCTTTAGCTCTTCTGTCTCTCTTCCCCAAAGAGGGTCTTACGACTAAGCTCAAGTCAGAGCCTAACCTGAACAGAAGGACCTACAGCAATTTACCTTCTGGCAAACTCCTGAACCAGTCACTCACCCTGAGCCATCCCCTTCCTCCCTGCACAAGCAGCCAGCTCTGCAGACACCAACTTCTCAGGCATGCTGGAATTAGCTGCCCTTGAGAGAGCTGTTTTTAATGAAACTACCCAGATCCAACTAGTTTGCCTTTTGAACTAGCAGAAACCAGCTATTAAAGATTACATCACATATGATAAATTTAGCTCTGCCTGTGCATATGTCCTTCTACTTTCTGGACAGCAATTTGAGACAAGAGGTCTCCGGACACCAACCAGTTCTGCCTCTGTTGGCTCCTAAAGCCCAAATGGTTTCCGTTGATTTTATTACCAGCAGGCAAATGCCAAAGCATTCCTGCAGACCTGCACTTTGTCCAGCAAGCTTTCCTTCAGTCACAGCATTTATCACCTAGTGCAGGGCAGCCAATAAGGCCCTGCCATTTATCACACTCCTCTGTGTTAAGTGCAGTATAAACCCCAAGCATAGAAATGATTTCCTGCCCTTTCCCCAGCCCCAAACCACAGCCCATCCAGGCACTGAGCCGAGTGGGTTTGACTGATTTCAATTCTTCTCTCAAACACAAGCAGTTACTGCAGTCTGTAGTTTTTAATTAGCACATTTGTTCTCACAGCTTACAAATGCTCCCCTAGAGAATTAAAGTTTCATTGCCAAGATATTTTTCATCTTACACTACAATTTGTTATTACAGGTTTGCTCATGTGAACCAGCCCCACACCCTCAGCCTGAAAAATAATTCACAGGGAACCTGTGGGAAAAATATGTAAAAACATTAACTAAACTATTCAGGTCAGACTTCAAAAACAATCATCTTGGCAGCTCCTTTACAACAAAAAGTGTAATTTAAGAGAGAGGCTACCCCTGAAAATGGATCCATTAACATGCAGATGATTCAGGCTAACTTTAGCAAAGCCTTAATTTGTTCCAAGACTGGGGCAAAGAAAGATGCACTAATGAAATATTAATTTTATAAAAGTTGTGTGAAGGCAACTCAGAGCTGCTGCACACAGCCCCTCCAACTGCACAGTACACAAACATCTCTCAAATATTTTAATGCCAGGAAATGTCGTCTCTGCCTGAGTAATAACCCACTGGTTCAGCTCATTACTGTCAAAACGATGGTGCATTAAGGACAATTAATGCTAATAACAGTAAGGAAAAAAGCAGCTCCCCAGCAGTCCTCCCCCGTAACAATGTGTCTTATTAGCAGCGGTTCCCACAAAGCTGCCGGCGCTAATACATTCCTGCCGGTGCCTCCCTGTGCCAGCCCCAGCTTAAGCAGGACAATCCAGCCCCTTCTGCCACCCCTGAGGGCCATTACTGCTCCACTGACAGAGTCAATTTGATACTCAGAGTAAAGGTCAGCAGTTGTAAGTGAGCGTCTTCCTCCACTCCAAGCTTAATATGCGAGAAGACTTGAAATGCTAATTGTTTCCTTAAATAGGTGATTGAGGGCAAAAATTAACCCTGGGAATGGATGTCTTTGGAGAAGAGCATTCTCAGCTGTTGACACAGGGGTGACAACATGAACAGTCCAAGAGGTCACATCGCTCTCACTGTAACAAACTTGAGGAAAGGAAGACTCCAGAACTGCTCTTCAGAAAGCTGTGGTCTAACAGCCTTTGCCACCAAAAAAGGGCTGTGTGAGCTTGAAAGGAAGACTTTATCTGCTTCGGTCACAGCTTCTCCACTACAAAATCTTCACCATGTACTGGTTTGGAGATGCCAAAAGACCCCCTTGACTCTCTTCTAGGGCTGTAGAGCTTATACAAACAGACAACAACAAATGCTCAGCTTCCACGCATCAGGCAATCCCCAGAGAACTGATAGCCAAGCCTTGAGATTTATGGGCTCAAATCTGGAGTGCTCTGAAGAACTAACACTTGGTAATCATTTCTGTATATCGACTTAGGGCTGCCATATAAACACTTCCACTGTTACCCTTTGTTCATATGCTGTCAGATCAGCATCTAGGTGATAAGTCAGGTTTGAAATTGACACAAATCCCTTTTGATCATATATTAATCAGGTTACTGGCCATAATCCTGAGTCAAAATCCAATGCATTACAGAAAAACATGTGATAAAAATTCCATACAACATCCTTCACAAGTATAAATAAAGAGCTGTTTCAGTGAATAGGCACAGAATGAAAATACATGAAAGAGCACACCCACCTCCACTTTGTTAGCAATAAATCGCTTATCTCCATCTACACTGATAGAGAAATCATAATATCCACTTGCAGGTTTCACATTCATGAAGTTCAGCTCAAAGAAATCTCTGTAACAACAAAACCCAAGGTGTTAAGCTTCCAAATACACTATATTAAATAGGTAAAGAAACACAGCACAAAACTAACATTGCTAAGTGCAGCAGAAAAAGAATTCTTCAAAGCTGACTAAAGTCAAAAGAACATTGGAATTTCCCACTCCCAGTGAAAAAACAACAGAAATTCACCATCACCACCAAATGTGCTCAGTCACGTGACACCAACAAAACACAACCACAGCGTTTTGAGTCTTCTATCACAGAAACATTTCTCTGGTGGAAAAGCACTTATGGAAAGTAAGTCCAACATTGTTTAAATAACACCTGTTTGCCTTACTCTAAAAATAACCTTATTTTCTTACCCAGAGAGAGTAAATGGTAGCTGTTGAAGGACAGTGGCTTTGCTAGACACAGACTTGGCTTGGTCAAGCTTTACAGAAACTTGAGTCAGCAGCTGGGACATAACATTGGTCACTTGCAGCTACAAGAGAAAAAACAGCATTTCTGTGAAACTTGTTGTCCCAGAAGGAATGCAGGAGCACCAACAACTCAGTACCCCTCTGTGTTACACACCCAGAGTTCTCCCCCGCTCAGCATCCCACATTCCCTTGTTCTTTGTAACACAATAGGGAAGGTGAAGAGCTGGCTTCCACACCATGCCTTCTCGAGGCAGTGTCTGGTAAGCCGAGGTTCCTAAGAATCACTTCACAAAAGCACCAAAATCCCAGATCTACTGGAACCTGAGTCACAGAGCTAAAAGTAAAAGGCATCACGTTACACTTTCAGTCAGCCCAGAGCTACAACACCACAGAGTGAGCCAAGATTTGGGGCTGAGGCCTTACCTTGAGTACGGGCTGATGATGGGACACAGCCGCGGGCCCGTCAGGGACAACGATGACAGGCAAGTGGAAGCGGTTCTGGGATAAGGAACCCGCAGCACGAGCAACGCTGAAGGCCTCTGAGAGTGTCTCAAAGTTTTTCTTGCTAAAAATGGCATTCATCAGCTGGATAACTTGATCCTGAAAGAGGAAAAGCCAATCACATCTAAGCACCAGCAGCTTACCACAACACTGCAAACTGGCTCAGTGTTGTGTTATTAATGAAAACATCATTCATAAAAGACTGTTTAATTTTCCATTTGCTTTAAAAATACTTCAAGTTATGAGGCAACCCAAAATGATCTACCTTTGGAACTTCACATGTGCATTCTTATTCTTGGCTGGGAGGTTCCAACCACAATGGCTGGAACTGTGCTAAGAACTTGGAAAAGCAGAATTTGGATCCACCTCTGCAAACGACGTGTTTTGGAGTGGAAGATGTCATCAGCTCAACTAGCCAGACTGCATGTGGCTGCAAAAAGACAATTTGGCTGCAAGAGCTGCACAATCGTCTTCATACAGTGGAGCAAGACCAGGCTTGATGTCCTGGCTACCTGCCAGGCTGGGAAGGCCATGGAGCAAAGCATCCCAATGGCTCTGGAAGGAGCCAGTCTAGGCCCTTATCCCCTCAGGCTCAGTGGTGTCCTCAAGCTAAGAGGATTAGCTTTAAAGCAGTACCACCAGGAGCACAGAGCCAGCTCTGGCTTTGGGATGTGCCAAAGCTAATTTGTTCTCTCCAAAGCAGGAGTGGGACTGCATCCCCCCAGCTGCTTTTGCAGGCTGACTCGGTAGGGTTAGGGCATCTGCACCACACTGCAGATTATTCATTACCCCTCATTATTCAGCTTCTTCCCTCACTGCCTGCTAGTCTGGAAAACAGAGGAATTGGCTACCTGTACTTTGATCCAAACAAAGGATTTTGGGCTGAATTCTAATGAGAATGAGAACAATCAAAGACAATCCCAAATAAAGCAACAGGGATACAACTTAGTGACCTACAAAGAACACATTTAAATGAAACCCACTGCATCTCAAATTTTCACTCTCCCGCTTGTACCAGGGAAGCACCAAACACCACCACAGCTAGAGAAAGCATCCAGACAAATGCTACAAAACTCCTGCACAGTGCAAATCCTGCAGTGTTTTTCATGTCTGTGGAGGGCATGGCACTGCTCCAGACCCTAATCAGCAACTGACACTCTCACTGAAGTTGTGGAGGGGGGAGGAAAGAGAGCTATTTTTTCAAATACTACATATTATTTTTTAAAGACAGTTTTGGGGCATTCCAAAGGCACTCTCGCCATTCAATAGAGATAAAGCCCTAAGCCCCAACAGCCGAGCTCCTGACAGCACAATTCTGAAAAACACCTAAACAATTTTCCTTAATTGGTCTTTTTTTTAAGCATCATTTGGACGCTGACACTTTGAATTGTGCGTGGCAGAATCACCACCTCAAAAATAACATCAAAATTACTTTGCATTCGTCTGTTTGGCAGCAGTGTGGAAAAGAGCCAGGACTGAACTCAGATGTCTTATACTGGCTCCAGTCTTAACCCTGCCACTTTGGCTCCTGCTTTTGGGAGCTGCCATTCTCACTCCAAAGTACATCTAACTCCATTAATTTGTGGGGGGGGAAAAAAAAAAATCAAGTGGATAGCTTGCAGTAATGATTTCTAGCTGAAGCAAGATCAAAAGGAATTTCCAACAGTCTTTCATCTTAGACAACAAGTTTTTTCATCTGGATTCCTGCAGGCACAGGGTAATGTTGTTTCTCTTTTGGGCACCCCAAACTCAGGTGCCTGCATTTCCTCACAGATGAATAACATTTGCAAAACACCTTGAAATGCTGGAAAGTGCTACACAAATGCCAAATACCAGAACAAACTCTTAAACAAGGGTTTTTTTCCAACACCTTGTCTCAATAAACAAAGAGAAACTAACCCTCACTTCCAATTTCCTTCTGTACACTGGAAAAAGGAAAAAACCCAACAAATCCAGCCTGTGATCTTTAAGCTGGAATTTCCTCTTAGATTCTGTTTCCTAGCATTCCCTCCACAATGTCCCTTTTCACTGAGTGTGCTCAATACTTTTTCCAGTAGAAATTCTACCCAGTCACACAGGGTTCCTGCACTGCACCACAGGGACTGGGCAGATCCTTTTTGGGAGCTGGAGTGTGCAATGGAGGAAAAGGCAGGTACAGACCTCCTTTATTGCTGGCTCTGTACCCACATGGTCTGACAGCTTATAGGCAGCAGCAACAAACAGGGCAGTAGTCTCAATTCCTTCTTCAAACTGCAGGTAAACTCCACCCAGGTCATCCAAGCGAGCGACAAGATCCTGACAGAAAGAGTTATTAAAATTTAAATTGCATTCTAGTAGATCCACAGAAGTTAACTCTGCTGTTAGGCCTGTCAAGAATCATCTGTATAGGATCAATGATATATTTTGTAATAGTCATTTAGAAACAGGAAAAAAGAAAATCCTCTAGCCTTTAGTGGATTTAATTATAAGGAAACGTCAGGATTTTCTAAGTTTCAGTCCACTGTGAAACAGATAAAAGTCCAAGGAACTATCTGCTTGAAAGCCAAACCACATCATGCAGGCAGACAATTAGCTGGGTTGGTTTTTCATTTTGTTTTTCACATTAATACATCTTTAGTTCTAATGACATCTGGCAATTTTCTGAATAATTAGAGAGCACAGTGTGTTCCTACCTCGATTTCCTCAACAATGCTACTCAGATCTGCCTGCTGGGACAGGTAAGATGCCGTCTCCAAAGCCTGGATGGTTCTTAAACAAGAACAAACAAAACCGAACAAGTGTATGATTATTCCTTCTTAAAAGCCAAACATCATTTAAATCAAAGCAACTGCATTTTCTATTCTGAATGAAGTGTAAAACGGCTGTTCCTGCCTTCAGTTCACTCAAGAGAATGAATCTGAAGCGATTTTGTGTGAACTTAGCATTCATTACAGAATGTCACTTCAGCTGCATCAGCGCTGCAAGAAATTCATGGACTCAAAGGCAGAGAAGAGAACAAACTGATCCCTGCAGAGCACAGATCCCGGACTTGCTACTGAGGCTTCCAGGAATCCATTTTTTTAGTCAACAAAGCAAGTTTTTCCCTTTCTTCCCCAGCCTTTAAGGGACATTCTGTTCTCTTGTTTCACAGTGAAACAAAGTTCTTTGGTGATAAATGCCAAGATTCCTTCAGCTTACTGGCACATATTTTCCAGCTCACAGTGTAGGCACCCTAAACTACAAACAACAGGGCTGAGAAAGAGCATCAAGTCTGCTGCCACCACAAATGACACAGAATCATGGTTGGGTATAAAGTAAAAATTCTTTTAACTGGAGGCTTTTTTGGGATATCATCCCTTTACTGACCATTATCTTTGAACTAAACTGAATATAGAAATTCATTTACAAAAATGGCCCCAAAACATGTCTTTCATTCCCCCCAAGGAATAATAGTGAACTGGACAAATACATCAAATGAAAACACAGTACCTACTCTATTACATCTATATTACAAATATTAAGCATTTAAATACTCTTTAATTCAAAATCCAGTTGCCTGGAGGATAAACATGTGCATCACTCCTGCCTGAGACTCACGCCAGCACGCTCTCCTCCTTGCTGAGACGAGCAGTCAGAGCACTCAGGGCTTCCTGGGATGCCAAAGGAAGGCCAAAGCCACTCAGGGCACCAACAGCGTGGAAGATTTGGGTGACTGAGGAATCCTCACTGACAGCTGCCAGCAGCAGCTCCCTGGTCTCATTTGAAATGGTGACCTGAGGAAGAGCACAGGGAACACAGTGATTCACACTTGAAAAAACACAGCCTTCAAATCACCACCGATTCCTTCCTGGAGCAACACTGGACTGGTGAACCATTATAAGCTTCTGGGAAAACTCCATTTATCATTCATTACCTTTTAGTTTAATTAATGAAATGCCTAAGTTTTGCTGTCAACCATCAATTAGTCAGGATAATCCATGATTCAGATTTATCTGGGTAACCTGCTACTGCTTTTCATGAGGCATCACATCATTGTGTAGCAGCCAGGGGTACTGATGACAAAGAGGGCTTGGATAACCCACCCCATTTCAGCAAGGGGGGGTCTGCATCTGTATCCAGCAGTGTTCCAACACCCAAACAGTCTGTCATCCACCCAGAGAGCTTGTACTCGAGACAGTCCTGAGAATTCTAATAAAATGTGCTGCCTTTTTTCTTAGCCACCGGTGTTTAATTAAAAAACATCCCCTCAGAATTACTCTGCACCAAATACTTGTGTTATATGTTTATCCTTTGCCTTGTGTAGAGCACATCCAAACATTTATTTACCTAAGGCACAACAGAATAATCCACTAAAAGAAAGTAAAAGCTATGCATAAAACAAACCCAAGAAAAATACCAAGGCAAGCATTTCCTTGGTAATATCTGTCTGCAGAACTCAGGGCTCCACACTCACCTCACAGCCAGACAGGACCTGGATGGACTGGGCAGCATAAAAGAGGGATTCAACACTGCTGGAGTCCACATGAGATTTGATGAACTTGCATGCACCCTGTGAAGAAACAGAAGTTCACTTAAACCACTGAGAGGAGATTTAAATGATACTCCAAGACAATTCCATGAACAGTGTGCATTTTTATACCCCCCAGATCCTACTCTGCCAAGTGCTGCATAGAAACAAGAGTGGTTCCTCCTAAAAGACATGAGGAATTTTCACATAAACTCTACTGCAACTGTAATTCAAACCTAAATTGAGTATAAGTATAAACCCTATCAAAATTAAAGTCTCACAGGTATATTTAGTAGGGAAAATCTTCCAGGACAGAGAACAGACGAACAGAAATTCTGTGGGTGAGCTTCCTTTCCAGCTGTGTATCACACCATCATTAATGGACAGAAATACAGAATTTCAAAGGATGCAGAGAGAAAAGTGGGGCAAACAGGTACAGCAGGAAGGCAAGCAATGGGACAGCTCATTAATTTGTATTAACTGACAGCTGGGTAGATGGATCACTGGGATGTATTTTAACCAAAAAAATAACCAAGAATTTAACTGCTCATACATAAATTACAGGACTTTGAGTGTGTGGAGCACAGGCCTTTACAAGCAGGACAGGATTGCACTATCTAGGAATATTCCTAGACTTTCTTTTGGCTGAGGAGGATCAGGTTAGAGATCACTTAGTCAAACCTGACACCCTCAAACCCATGGGCCCCAATGGGATGCAGCCACAAGTGCTCTGGGAGCTGGCAAATGTTTATTGCTAAGCCACTCTCCATCATCTTTGGAAGCTCAGGGAAAACAGGAGGTGCCTGAGGACTGGAGGAAAGCCAGTGTCACTCCAGCCCTCACAAAGGGCAAGGAAGAGGATGCTGGGAACCACAGGCCAGTCAGCCTCAGCTCCAGCCCTGGAAAGGTGTTGAACAGCTCATCCTGGCTGTCATCTCGAAACACGTGGAGGAAAACAAGGTGATGAGGAGTAGCCAACATGGATTCACCAAGGGGAAATCATGCTTAACCAATGGGACAGCCTCCCAAAGAGAAGGACCTGGGGGTCCTGGTGGACAACAAGCTTCCATGAGCCAGCAGAATGTCCTGGGGGCCAAGAAGGCCAGTGGTATCCTGGGGTGCACTGGGAAGAGCACTGCCAGCAGGTCAGGGATGTGATCCTGCCCCTCTACTCAGCCCTGCTGAGGCACACCTGGAGTGCTGTGTTTGGTGCTGGGCTCCCCCGTTCCAGACAGACAAGGACATACTGGAGGGTTGTGAAGATGATGAGGGACTGGGGTATCTCTCAGGAGGGAAGGCTGAGGGAGCTGGGACTGTTCAGCCTCAAGGAGAGCTTATCAGTGCACACAGACATCTTAAAGGTGGGTCACTCCACGACAGACGTTCAAGGGCTATTATTTTCAATACCTCTACCTTTTAAATAACCCCTCCCTGTGAAGAGGTGCACTGTGCAGAAAAAAGTCTCATCACTAACCTCAACAAATAAATAAATAATTGTTGTTTCCTTGCAGAAGCAAAGGCTGTGCTATCACTGCCAGAACCAGGAACTAATAAAAAAATCCCGCCAGAATGACACAAAGGAAAGCAGCAATTCCCAGTGTAGCCCACAGATGACCAGTAACTGGCCACAGCAAGGAGTGATGGTGAACCACATCTTCAGGAGCCTCACAGTTAAGAGCTTATGTGCAGCACCCAAAGAGAAAGCAAGACCAAAGGGTTTAGAACCCCTGTACTGGATGAATCTATGAGGAAAGTACAAACTTTTATTTACAGTTCCCATGCACAGGTAAACATCCACATGCATGTGAGCAGGTGTGCCTGTGTGAGGAGGCTGTTACAAGCACAACCTGCAATATTTAAACTAGAAATGCTTAGAGACACAGCACAGTAAGAATTATGTTGATACCACCAGACTTTAAATGATATAATTAATTATATACAAAATAGAACTGCCTGAATTCAGCACTTGAACTGAAACAAACTAATGAGAACTCTATTTAGCAGTACAGTGCAGCAAATGCGCCACAGGCATAAGGGAACTTCTTCACAAGACAGTTAAACAAATTGATATCCACAGTAACGTCACAACGGGCCGTGCAGGAGCGAGCCCTGAGGCCACCATTTACAGGCATGAGTTTAAGCGAGTCAGGGCCACGTTACTGCCCGGACAAAGACGCAATTTATCCAAATAACACATGACAGTCCGTAATTACCACTGACACCCCGGTAGTTACTAAGGATATAACACACGGACGTTTTACATTTCCCACACTGCCCTGTCCAAGCACAGCGCGCTCTATAAACTCATATTATATTAATAATTCGACTTTCGCTGCTGTGCAGCAGCCCCTCAGCACAGCAAAGCGCCCCCGCGCAGCGGCAGCCGGGCCCTCCCCCGCTCACCTTTTCGTCCGCCACCCGCACCCCGAGGCTGCTGAGCCCCACGATGGAGTAGTAGGCNCGGGGGGGATGACGGGGACGGCGTATTATGCGAGGGTTCCTCGGCCCCACTGCTGCCGTCTACGACAACCGAGAAACTGTGAGGAGGAGCGAAGGGAGGGCAGCGGGCGAGGGAGCATGAGGGCGGCGGGCGGCGGGGCCGCCAGGCCACGGGCAGAAGTAGCTCCCCG
>VWZW01002764.1:435847-528754 GCA_013397115.1 Edolisoma coerulescens
TCCCCCGGGTGGCGGGAGTGGTACGGGCCTCCCGGCGGGCTTCGGGGGCGGCCCTGGCGGGGATGTGGGCTGCGCTGATTGGCCAGGGCGCCTTAAAGGGGCCGCGGAGGGAAAGCGCCCGGGGGTTGTGGCCGTGTCGGGTTCTGTCGCGTTCTGTCGCCTTGTGTCGCGTTCTGTCATGCCGTGTTATGCCCCAGTGTTATCACTGTGTGTGTTATCACTGCGTGTGCAGCCGTGCAGAGCCGTGCCACGCCGTGGCGTGCTGTGTCGCCCGTGTCACGCTGTCTGACGCCGTGCCCTGCCGTGCCCTGCCGTGCCCTGCCGGCTGTGTCACACTGACACCGGGCCCCTCGACATCTGAGGGGGGTTTGAGTCAAACTTGTGGGGTTTTCAGTTGTTAATCAGTAGCTGGTTTGATACGCAATGTGATTGTGCCTGTGATATGATTAAGCAGTTGCGTTGTGAGCTTCGTTCGCTTGGCTACTGTGCTGAATCAGTTGAGATTTAGGCTGGATATGAGGAAAAGGTTCTTCATCCACAGGGTGGTCGGGCACTGCCCAGGCTCCCCAGGGAATGGTCACGGCCCCAAGGCTGCCAGAGCTCAAGAAGTGTTCGGACAACGCTCTCAGGCACAGGGTGGGGTTGTTGGGGTGAGCTGTGCAGAGCCAGCGTTGGACTCCATGATCCTGATGGGTCACTTCCAACTCACAGTATTCTAATCTATACTCTATCCTAATTCTATGATTGTAATCTTTAGTTGTAAGGAAAAGAGGATTGGGCTGTCTGGCCGAGAGCCACCCGGAGTGAAGTCAGAGAACTGAACAGTGACTGAGGAAAAGGTGATTTTGGAAGTGGGAGATCACAGCCAGTGACACATTGACCGCCTATTCCAAATGGACCCCGGACTCAAGCAGAGGGAAGAACTCTGCCTGTGGACTAATTAGCATGAGGCACGAGAGATATAACTAGCAAACAGGGGATTGAGTACTAATTAACAAAAAAGTTCTGTAATTTGCAACCAATGAATGCTGATACCTTTGTTAAAATGTATAAATAGCGTAAAGTCTTGATGATCAGGGAGACAGCCTTTTGTGGGTTGTCACCCAGCTCCCTACTTTGTGCAAATTAGAAAAGAAAAAAAAACCCAAACCTTTCCTTGGCCTGTGAATTGGTGCTGCACACTGGGGAACGAGCCCATGCTTGGGACAACAATCCTGTGCCACAGCCCTGTGCAGTGCTGGGTGTTGTGCACAATCCTGTGCAGTGCTGGGTGTTGTTTTCCATCTGTTCATTTCTTCCCCCTTGTTTTTTCTTAAGTACCAAATAAAAAGAGTCAAAAAAGCAAGTGTCATGTTAAGCCCCAGCTCTGCTGTGCAAAACCCAAACCTCTCACTTGACCAAGCTGGGTTTCCTGTGGGAATAAATAGCAGTGATTACTTCAGGCGACTCTTGGGAATGGCCATGGCCACGCTATCAGGGTCCCCGAGTTCCTTCAGTGAAGCAATGTACAAATCAAGGTGCAAAATGGCTTTTTCCTGTGAGCCCCTGGGGATGGGCAGATGGGCCTCTGTGTCCCTGTCCCCACAGAGGACACAGCAAGCCATGGGTGACAGACACCCATCCCACCCCTCACTGTCCTCCTGGAAGGCCCCGAAATTTGGGGAAAAGGGCTGTGCTTCCTCCTGCAGAGGGCACTGGGAACTTGTGCTTTTTGCTTTCTGGGAAAGATCCCCCGGAGCCGGTGCAGCTCCCACTTGCACACCCGTCCCCGCTCGCCCTGGTGTTGGGGACACTTGGTGTGACATGGGCAGGGCTCTTGGCCTGACTGGGGGAAAGGAAGGAGCCATGGAACTGCTTAATGGGGAAAAGCCACTGCTGAGAAACCAGCCTGCCCTGCTCTGCCCCTGGTTCTCCCTCTGTGCCAGAGTGGTGACGAGATGTTGGCTCTGGAAGGGCTCCTTGGTAGTTTATAAGCCCTAGCCAAGATGTGCTGCCCACAGGTTGGTTTCCACAGTGCTGAACCACCAATCTCGCCTAAACCCCCCAGTTATTGAGCCTGAGCACGTTTGAGACAACAGGAGATGCTCAGCTCAGCTTTGAGTATCTGCCGTGCTGAGGAGGCTCCCTTGCACTGGGTTACTCCTTTCCTGTTCTCCCTTGGGAGGTGTAGCTCCTCCGAAGTGCAAAATCCTGTCGCTGTAGCTTTCCTGGGGGAGGGAAGAAAATGTCCTGCATCAGTGTGCCTGATTTTACTGTTCTGTCCAAGAAAAGGCTTTCGTTTTGCCAAGTTGGGTTTGTGTCACCTCACATTTTGCAGTAAACAAATGACACATTTTGGCCATCTGAGATGGCATTTCCCATTCCATTGCCCTTCCTGGAGAGAAACAGGGCTGAGAGGAAGATGATTTGCTGAGAACTGGAGGAAAGCCAAACTAAAATGAACTCAAAATCCTTTGTGAGATGGCATTTCTCTTCTGTTCAACCTATCAGGTGAGTCTTTCACCTCACCCCATTCTAGTCCGTATCAGGAAATGGCCACACAATCCCCAGGGATGCTGGGACCCCTCCGGGAAGCTGCAGTGTGGCTGACCCCACCACTGCCCTGGGGGAAGGATCCTCAGGGGCCATGGGGAGCCTGGCGGGCTCCAGTGCCTTCTCCCAGGGCTGAAACACCCCCCGTGCACCAGCCCAGCCTCAAGAGGAGGCTGGAGATTCTCAGCCAAATTCTTCTGCTATGACAGATGGAAATGGGACATTTCCTTTTTTTTTTCTGAGATGAGAGAAAAAAGCTAAAGGCCACTTGTGCAATTAAGAGCCTTAAATGTGGATTTTATTTCGATGTAATGGGATGGTTATTGCATATAAAAGGAGAGCCAGATGGTTGTTAAAACCACATTTACCAAGTTCTAATAACTGTGAATTTGACCTGCAGCCCATCAAGAGCTGCACTCCCTCATTATAAAATAGCTTGGGAGTGTCACCCGCAGATCCTCTGGCTGGTCCTTGCTGGGACCTTTGGACACAGCAGCACCCACTGATCAGGGTAGGATTTGCCCTTGTGGCACAGCCCTGCAGCCACAGGGTGTCCTGCCTGGCTCTGCCTGAGCTTCGGTTGGTTGGTGATGGTGACAAGGACAGAGGGATGAGGAGGTGTGGAATGTATCTGCCAGCTTGGGGAGGAGGGCCGGGGCCCCCCCATGGGGTGCAGGGCAGTGCAGAGTCTCTGCACACCCAGGGCAGAGCTCTCCTCTGCTGTTCCACCTGGTGCTGGGGGGCTTGGAGGAGGGAGCAGGAAGAGTGAAGGGTGGAGAGTGGGGAATGCTGGGTGGAATGTGGAGGGCAGAAGATGGAGGATGGAAGGTGAAGGATGGAGGGTGGAAGGTGGAGCACAGAGCAGGACTGGGAAGAAGCTGAGGTGTGACTCCTTCTCCCCCCCTGGGAGTTTGTTTAGACTCGTGCAGGCAGGGAAGGAATGGGGTGAATTTAGGGAGGGAAGCGCAGGTCTCACCCCCCACTGCCTCCCAACACCTGCTGCACACAACGCACGGGATCCAAGCTGCTCCTCCCCTGCAGCAGCCCATGCACAGCACCAGCTTCTGCAGCGCCTCTGGGCTGGATCCGGCCCCTGTGCATTCAAGGGGAGCCCAGGACAAGCAGGGGAGTGAGCCCCCAGACCTGTGGGCCGGGCTGTGGCATCCCTCCCCCCAGCTCTGCCTGCCAGCAGCGCAGCCGGCCTTCCTTCTTTGGTAAAGACTCCAACAATTCCCTTTTTAGGCTTAATACCACCAGTCGTGGGAAGGAACAGGAGCCTGTTCCCCAGCCCCCAGCCCAGCTTTGGGCTGAGGGGCTGTCTGCAGGGAAACAGCCCCTGCTCCAAATGCCTGCAAAGGGCTTTCCAAGACTCCTTCTCCAAGACTCCCTGTGCCTGGGAGCTCCTGCCCCACTGCAGAGCCACCCTGGTCCCTACTCAGCTGCCCAACCTGCCTTCCCAGGACCACACCTCATGCAGCCAGCACGAAGACATTGTGCTGGCAGGAGTCTGCTTTCATTATTACTCCTGGAAAGCTCTCCCTGATGAATCCCAGCTGGGAGACTTTTTTTTTTTTATGTCTTATTAAATTGTTGATACGGATTTCTCTGCAGAGCCATTTGTCCTCCCCTCCTCTTCCTACTCTGTGCCCCACCAAGACCGGCTGCCAGGCTGCCTGGACCCAAACCCATCCCATACCCTGGGAGCACTGCCTGCTGCAGGGCTCTCCCAGTTAGCCCAGTCCCTCCAGGAGCAGGCAGCTGGCAGGGCTGGGGCTGGCAGTGCCTCCAGCATTCCATGCCATCCTGACAGCATTCCCGGGACACAGCCCCCGTGTGAGCCCCTCCAGCATCATCCCCTGTTAGCAAAGGGATTTATTGACCTCCCCCTGCTCTGGGCCACTCCAGTGATGAGACCTGTATCCCAGCACTGCCCAGCCCTGGACAGGAGGATGGGTGGGAGCTGGGAGTGGGATGGGAACTCATGAAAGGCTCCTACAGATGGCTTCGTTTGCATCATTCCCATTGAACCTGTTGAAACTCCCCTGTTTTCGTGGCATGGTGTCAGATCTAGGCTCCTTGGCTGGATTCCCTCTGCAGCAGAGAACATCCACAACTCCCGGTGTTGCGTCCTCTGGGGATGTGCAAGCAGCCCGAGGTTGTGCCTCTGATGTGGGGAAGATTTGCCCACCTTCCCTCTGCATCCCATGGGAGCAGTGGCAGGGCAGGCTCATGGGCGCTATTGGAAACTCATCCAGCAAACCACTCCCCAGATGCGCTGGAAATCCAGAGGTTTTGGAGCTGGAATGCCCTCCAAGAGGTAATGCTGGGGTTTGTGCTGGATCCACTGAAACTCTGGGAGCAGCAGCTGCCAAGATACAGCAGAGCACTGAGTTCCTGCCAGGGCCGTGGGTATCACTGCTGAGCAGCTCCAGGATTCCCTCCATCCTCCACACTGCCAGAGACAAGGAGTGGTAAGAGATATTCCCTGCTCCTACAGCACTTCTAAGGAATGAAATCTCCAAGGCTAAGACTCTCTGGCACATCTGTCTTCGAAAGCATTTTAGAAAGCCCTGCTTGGCAGGAAAGGAAGGTGAAGAGCGATGGTTCAGCATGGCCTCTGTGCCCAAAGTGCTGCTGTATCACTGGGGGTGAGACTTGTCAGCCTTGGGAATAGCAGGGCATCACCAGGATGGGGCTGAAACCATCAGCATGGAGAAGCCTGGAAATGTGGGATATTTGAGCTTGAGGTCCTCTCTGTTGCAGAGGAGAATAAAGTTATCACTACCCCTTGCACTGCCTCCTGCAACGGGTGGGCAGGTTCTCCCCAGTGTCCTCCTGATGGCCCCAGAGCAGGGACACGGGCAAGTCACCAGCAGAGCTTTGGTGGTGACACAAAGGTAGCAGCCAGCTAGGGAAAGGATGGGATGCTGTGCTCCCAGGGCTGGGTGACTGGAGCAGACCCTTTCCTTGGCTTTGTCAGAGTGCGAGTGTGGGTGGCTGGTCCTGGCGGGCAGGAGGCTGCCACAAAACCCCTGCACGTGGTAGAAATCCCAGCTTGGCTGATAATATTTCCCTTCTGCTCCAGCTTTGCTCAAGTCCCTAATTAAGAAAGAAGGTGCCAGGGAGCACTCAGAAAAACAAAAATAATGTAAAATAAGTCAAACCAAATAAACGCAGAGAGATTGAAGAAATACATCCTGGCTGCACAAGTCCCAGCCTCCAGTGCTGCCTGTGCTGATGGTACTGGCATGGCAGCCAAGGCTGTGGCACAGAGATCCCAAAATTTCTGAGCCCATGTAGGAACAGTCACCCAGAGGTTTCTTCCTCTCCGGGCTGGATGAGGCTCTCCCTGCCCCCCAGCTGTCTGCAGGCAGGGAAGCAACAGGCATTTCTTTGCACCAGACCCATGCAGGGACAGCACTGAATCTCCCAAAAAGACCTTAGGATTGGGCTCCTGCTGAAGGAGATGGATATTTGGGGCTGGAGCAGCAGCAGGGGTGTAGGTCAGCGTGGCTGTCATTCATCTGCGCCCGGTGTCACCAGCCCGGCTTGGCCCCGCTGGAATGGAGCTCCTGGATGGGTTCTGCTCCCTCCCGCCCCACTCTCCCGGCGGACACGCTTGCTCCTGCCCTGCAGCCGCCAGGAAGAAACTGGTTCCTGACTCTTTTAGCAACTGCAAGTATCAGGTTCAGTTTCCTTTGATTCCCGGCGTTGGGTTTGCTCTCCTACTTCATAAATATTCAACCACCAGATGCTTGAAAAAGCGCCTGCGAGTTCCCCCGCGCGGCGGTGGGAGCGGCGCCCGCGGTGCGTGGCCCCGTCCTGCCGGGGTCCAGCCCCGGGGAGAAGGCGCAGCACGGGGCCGGGGCCAAAGCCGGCAGCTCGTAAAGCAGCGCGGTGCCCACAGGCGCTCCCCCGGCCTGCGGGCACCCGGCCGGGAGGAGGAACAGCTCGAGGGAGCGCAGGCTGGGGACTTGATGCCCTAAAGCGCAGGGATGGCTCTGGAGGGACGTTCCCAGAGAGCAGGGGCGGTGCAGCTGCTCCCTGGGAATCCGCGTTTTGTGGGCACTCGCTGCCCCGAGCGCACTGCCTGCTCCCTCTCAGTCTGCTGCCCGAGAGAGAGATTAATGGGCTCCTCGGAGTCCAGGGGGTGATGGAGTTAGGGGCAGACACTTTGCAGGGAGCCTGATGTTTTCCTGCTCCCTTTCCCCCATGGATAGGGGCAGCATTACCCACCTCATGTGCCCACTCCGCCTGTCACCAGCTGGGGACACACCTGCACCGCCAGCACCAAACCTGCAAGGCTCAGGGGTGCTGGGCGCCCTCACTGGCAGCTTAGCCAGAGTTGAAGGGACCATAGGGAGAGAAAAACAGGGGAAAAATAAAACCCCAAACCCCTGCATTACAAAGAATTCCTTGTTCAGCAGGGCAGTGCCCTGGTGACATCAGCATCAAGGCTGAGTGACAGCTTCAGAGCAAGAGGTGGCAGGAGGGTGCAGGGCTGGGGAGGTGGGAGCACAGCAGCCCCCCCAAGCTCCCCCAGTGCCTGGGCAATCCTGCAAACCCCAGCTCCTGCTCAGCATTCCCCTTTCTTGCCAAAATCACTCCGGAGCATGTCAGCATGCTGTCATGTAAGGAATCTCATTTTGGAGAGGCTTTTTCTCTCTCATTTTGCCTTCGATACAAACCAGACACAGCTCCACTTTATTGGGTGTGAGGGCAGGGCTGCCCACATCCAGCCTTCCTCCACTCCCTCCCCAAAACCCTGCTGGAGTGGAGTTGGGGGACTCGCACTGTTTGTCTGGGATACTTTTTGCTGTGTGTGCCGGGACCTCCTGCACAGACATGCTCGTGTGCAGGACCCCCCTGTTGTGCTGCAGAAGCTCTGCATGGAAGCCATGGGGGAAAGAGCCAAACTGCCCCATGAGGTGGCTTTGGGGCTGCTCAGGTGCTGCCTGCTGAGCCCTGGGATCAGGCAAACCTTGGATGTGTGGGATGCAGCATCTTCCCTCTGCTGCATTGTTATTTTGAGGACTGACACCCAATTCCCAGAAGAGCAGTGCTCCCCACCAAGCCCCAGGAGATACTTGTTCCCTCCTCTTCTAACCCACATCACCCCAAAGCCCCTCAGCGCCTGTACAGTCTCCACACATTCCTTCCCCTCTTATTCCAGGTGACTGCACAGACCCCCAGAGCCCCTTACCTGCCTGACCCCAGGGCTCAGCTCCAGTGCTCTGGGGATGGATAGTGATGGACAAGTCCTGGCCTGGATTCCCCATGCCCTGCTCAGCCCCCGTCATTCAAACAGGGATTTCCCTTCTCTGAACAACTCACTGTGACTCTGAGTGCCTGAGGAGGCAGGGAGCAGCTCCCCTTGGCCCTGCGTGCAGAGCAGTGGTGATCAGCGAGGTAATTAATTGGTTTGGGTGGCATTTATGCCTTCTTTGCACACCTGAAGTAATCCTTCCTTTCCAAGAGGTTTGGCCTGGGAAGCAAGAATAATCTGCTTAGGTCAGTGAAGGATGAAAACCCTCTGTCCACCTGCAGTCCTGCACGGGGAGTTTTGGAGCCGGGGGCTCCAGCCAGATGTGCAGAATTTGCCTAAAAAGGGCTGTGAGAGCCAGCGAGCTGTGATGCCCCTGCAAGAGTGGCACAGTGCTGAGGGGCTCCAGTGCCAGCTGGCTGTTCCCACACAGGGAAAGCTGCCCTGTGCCAAGAGGAAGCTGGGGCTTCCGAAGAGAGCTCAGCCCCATGGCGGAGCCAAGGGTGCTGAAATCAAACGGGGGCTTTGAAAGGCTGCTGATGCTCCCAGGAAGTGCCCCAAATCCCACCTGAGTCCTCTTCCAGTCCTGCTTCAGGGGCCAGTGCCAGCTGGGACAGGGAGTTCTGTCCCCATCACTGTGTGGGACCAGAGAGGTGGTGTATGGCAAGTCCACAAAGACCTTGACCGTGGTTCAAGAAGTGTTTGGACCACGCTCTCAGGTGCATGGTGTGATTTTTGGGGTTGTCCTGTGCAGGGCCAGGAGCTGGACTCTACGATCCTTGCGGGTCTGTTCCAGCTCAGGATGTTCCATGATTCCATGATGGTTGCTCTCTCTGATTTTACCTGCAGTAACCTGGGAGTAGCTTTTGCCTCTTCTTCTAGGTTTACAGCTCATTCTTACAATATATTGCAGTCTGCATCATGCAAGACAGATGTGTTGGAGAAGATTTTGGGTGCAAAGACTGTTGCACCCAGTGAAGTATCCTGCCGGCAATGCCATGTCTGGACCTGATCCCTGCTAGGTCTGGTCCTGAATGCCCCCTGGACTAACAGGGAGCTGAGGCAGCCTATCCTCTCCGCAGAACATCCAGCACCTCTGCTCCCTCCCGTGCTCCTGTGCCAGCCCAGCCATCCCTGACCTCACCTTTCCCCATCTGCAGCACTGGCCAAAGGTGTCCTGAGCAGGTTCTGCATCCCAGCGAGGGAACAGCCCCCTTTCCAAGGATTCCTGGCCCATATGGAACACAGCTTTGCAAAGGCACAAGAATTCGTTCGAGAGTTCACCGAAGTTTAAAGTGAATTTGTCTCAGACGCACCCTCTGTGATGCTTTTCCATCCTAACTCGCATCAAATCATCGCTGGACATTTATTGTTTCTGGGCATACTCCAGTTCCTCCAGGAGGCAGCAATAAGAGGGCCCCTCCCCTCCTTTTTCTCCTGCCATCCCCAGGCTCAGTCCCAGCCCCCCTAAGTTTCCATCCCTCAAAGCCTCCAAACTCAACACCCTCAAAGCCCCCAGTGAGGAGCTGGGCTGGATCCTGTCCCAGAAGGGTGAGGGCTCTCCATGTGGCCGGGGTGGCCAGTCCAGACTGTGGAGCTCAGCCTGGGTGGTGGCCACAAGAGGGTGAGTGGCAACAAGGGCTGGCTGGGAGCAGAGCATTGCAGTGTGGGGAGACAGAGGAGGTGAGGAGGTGCAGGAGGACGCCAGGATCCCTGCTGGCCGGGGGTTGATGCTCCCTGCTGCAATTCGAACGCTGCTGCAGCCTCAGGATAGGGTTTCCAGTACAAACACTTGGAGGTTTTCTCTCCAAGTTTATGTTCCAAGACTAATTTCTCAATATTCGTTTGGGGAGTCTGCCTTTCTGTGGGTGTAAATCTGTGTACCTCCACCACCTCGGAGAGGCCCGCGCTGATTGATATCAGCTGAGATGCTGACCCCAAATTTGCAGTTTGCACAAATGTTCCTGCCAATAAAACTGTTATTTAAAGTATTCAGAGAAAGTGAACCCAGGAGGCATGTGAACATGGTCCAAACAAATCTAATTAAAGCTTTCATCCAGAAAATTCTTCCTTACTATAGAACAAAAATCCACACATTAATACTTGTCCTCACTTCACTGGGGCTAAAAAACTCAGTTTGGAAGCCCAGGATAAATGAAATTTGTGCTGGGCTGAGCATTCACAAACCCTGCTGGCTCCAGGACCCCTCCTCTTTGGTCTCCTCCTGCATCCCCATCCTTACAGTACTATCTGGATGGCTCTTAGCATCGTGGAGAAGCTCGGTGCTTAATTCAGAGAGTCCAGCTGGGCTGCAGTGGAGCAGCCACAAGCTGCTGCATGTGCTGGGGAAGTAGCTACGGAAACATCCTGGCAGGGGCTAGTGGGAGCCAGGGAAGACACAGGTTCCAGCATCAGAGGAACCATCAGCTTGAAGAAACGTCGTGGAGCTGATCCAGATGCTGCATCCTGGCTGTCCCAGTGGCCGGGGTGCTGGCTTTGGGCAGGTCATGTCTTATTTTAATCTGCACAAACTGTCACAGTAAACCCACCCAGGAGCAGCAGCGGATCCAGTCCTTGCAGCAGTGTTTCCATGTTGTCCACGTACTCCCCAGGAAACTGATGGCATAAATGGGTATCCCACGGGATAGAGGCAGCCCCAGGTGCCAGGCAGGGCTCTTTTCTAAGGGCATCACTCCCAGGAATGACTCCTGTCACATCCTGTGGGAACACTGCACTGGTGCCTCGGATGGTTCCGAGTGGGAGCCAAGGGCCAGCCCTGCAGGAAACTCGTCTGAGCCTCTGAAGTTCAAAGACTACGGATACATAATCCATGGCTGCTCTAGCCTCTTCCCGATTCCTCTGCTTCTGTCTTTCTCTCCCTTGTTTCAACTGACATTAAGTGGAAATCACCCCATCACTCCCCTTTTTCTTCCTCACTGCCTCTCCAAGAAGCTAAACAAACAAATCTACCCCCCTGGATCACCTTCATTTCATCTGCCCTCCCAAAGCCCTGTGTTTTTCTGAGGGCTTCCAGCAAGACAGCCCTGCAGGCATTTTCCAAGACAGGAGAAACTTCAGACAGCAACAAAAATGTGTAGAATTTGCCCTATTTCTCTTCCCTTACCTTTTGGTGACCTTCAGGGAGCTTTAGGCAGCACCTTCCTTGCTCCCTGTCATGCCCCAGGACTGCTCCTGCCAGCCCAGCCCAGGCTGCCTGCTGGGGAACGAGCCACAGAAACGGAAAAAGGGAAAGAATGAGACAGGTGGGGAGAAGATGACTTGACTGCTAATGCAAGAATTATTTCCATGCACGTTCCTCGTGCAACCAAATGGCTGGAGGAAGATCTTTCAATACCAGCTGCGCTCCTCATCCCCACTGAGCGAGTCTGGCTGCTCAAGGGGACTCCTAAGTTTTAGATTTGCATTCATCACATTCTCCTAGATGGTGTTGGCCACTGTACAGCTGGAGAAATACAAGATATGGTCTGAGACAGAAAGCTTGACCTCAGTGGTACCTCTTTATCCCACCCCTTTCCTCCAAGGAATTGCCCAAGGGCACAGACATCCTTCTCCCCTGCAGGGAGCCAGGCCTGGACATCACAGGACAAAAATAACTTGTCTCCTGTCCCTGAGCTGGAGATCAGTGCTGCAGAGGGGCTGCTCCTTCCGCAGCACCAGGGCTGGTAGACAAACCCAGTGCTGCAACTCACCGGGAAAATCCCAGACTTGGAGCAGAGGATAAAAGAGATCAAAGGATATCTTGTGTGTGGCATTGCAGAGGGAGGCTGGGGCAACAGAAACTGCCCAGACAGGCAGGATGTTCTTCCTCTGTGTCCCTAGCCAGGGAAGCAGCTGGTTCTGCCTGTGCACCAGGGGTTTCATCAAGTGTCCAGGAGGAGCAAAGAACATCCCTCAGGACGGGCCACAGAGCCATGGCTGGGGACGAGATCTCCGAGGGTTGCGAAGCCCAGGGATGAATTCATCTGAGGCATGAATTCTTCCAGAGCATATTTCATTGCATTCCTGCTTTAATTCCTACCATCCATGACTTTCACCTTGACCTGGAGAGCCAATTCATTCCCTGTGCCTGAGGGACAGGGTACATACAAAAGGGCCACTCTGGGAGTTGTAGGGGACACCTGCATTAGCTCACGTGTCACAGCTGCCCAACACTGCCAAGCATCCTGCTGGGCTCCCCAGAGGAGCAGGAAGCACAGCAGGACACACACACTGCCATCTCCTCCATGAGAGTGTTTTACAAGCATGGCAGATGAAATAAAAGAGCAGGGGAGCTGTAAACAAGCTCATTTGAGTGTCTCCCTGAGGCCTTGTCAAGTCAGCTTCGGCTCCAGTCAACACCTCCCACATCAGCCAGAGCCTGGCCCAGCCAGGCTGCCTGCAGGGACCCGTCTGCTAATGGATTTCAGGTGCTCCAGCAAGGCACAGAGGAAGAGCACAGGAGATGCTCCCTCTCCTTCCCACCCTTGTCCCTCATGACGTGCCCTCAGCTGGCTCCTGGCTCTCACACATACATTTCACTGCACGATGCCAATTTCTGCCCTACCCAGCGTGAAACTCTGAGGAATGGTTCTCACCACAGTGGAAAAATATTCTTTCACTGCAAAATTAAAGTTAGGTCAGGGCCAAACACAAACAGAAGAGCATGAAGAGCGCTTGTCAAAATCAAGTGAGCTTTTTAATAGACTTTCAGAGATCATTTCCTGCCCAGGTCTCATCTCTTCTCTACTTCCCTTCTTTCCCTCCCTTTTCCCTGCTCTAGCTGAAGCCTCCCTGCAAGACAACATCCCACCTGTTTCTAACCTAAACACTCCTGTGCCACATTTCCCAGCAGACATGATGAGGAATTCAATGGAAAAGGTAAAAGGTCAGGTTGGAGCCGTGCCAGGGCTGCAGAACACAGCTACAGCTGGCAATGGACTTCCAGAAAATGTCATCCTTCCCAGCGACAATCCTCAGATGTCCTAGAGCTGACACACTGAGTGCAGCTGGTCAGGGAGGAGGAGTCCTCGCTTGGGAGCCCAAGGATGATGGAAGAGGCAATGGAAACCCCAAATGGCAATGGGGAAAAGCAAGAACCCGGTTTGCAAGTTCAAAGGAGCAGGAAATTAGGAGGGCAATTAGGTAGGCAAGCATCCGATCCGTGACAAACTGGGCCACCAACGCATCAGACAGGCAACAAAACAAAGAGCCAGTGATGAACCCAGCAAGCCACCGTACAGCCAGCAGCAGATGTGTTCAATTAGCCCAAGAGGCAACATCCAACCAAACACCAACCTAGCCAGCAAAAAACAGACAATAGACTACTTGTTCCATCAAACAGCTGAGTTAATAGCAAAAACGTGCAGGGAGTGAGCGAGCAGCCAAAAACCCACGCCAGCCACTCAATAAGTCAATTAACCAAAGACCCACATAATCAACCACTTAAGTAGAGCCGAGCAAATAACTCACAATGAGTTATTTATCCATTGAATTTCGCCTCTAGTTTTGCTTGGGCCATCTCTGTGAGCACATGTCAAGTCCCTTCAACTGATTTTCAATTAATCTCATTTTGGCTTGTTTGCTCTGTGCACGGCTGGCCAAAAGTTAACATGTGAACTGCACTCATTAGCTGTGATTGCCCAGGAAGATGACATGTTGCTCTCTAGTCTCAGATTAGGTAAGCACAGTTTTGCCAGGGAATCTCAGTCCCTAAAATGCTCCAACGGGACTGCTCTTAAGCCACCAGGACACAGCAGTCACATATAATCAAAGAAAAAAACCACAACAAATGTAAGTGAGAACTTATCCAGCCATCCAAGAGGTCCAACTAAATAGTCCTGCAGGAAGAAGGCTCGTGATGCTGCTCAAACAGGACTGGGGAATTGGAGGGTTTGGGTTTAGTGCCCTAAGGTTGGGTCCCATTTCTGGGGATCTTTTCCATCCCTGAGGCCATAGCTCCCTGAGCAGGTGAGGATGGCCCAGCTCTTCAACTACAGCTCCTTGTCTGGGGCTCCTCAGACCCTGCCTGGGGTATCTCAGTACCTTCTGCAGGACCTCCCAGCTGACCTCAGCTCCCAATTTTTCACAGGATTGTTTAGTTTGGAAAACACCTCAAAGACATCAATTCCAACTGTCAACCCAGCACTGACGTGTTCACCACTAAACCACGTCCCCAGGTTCATATCCAGATATTTTTCAAACACTTCCAGGGACAGTGATTTCACCATTTTTAATTCCTGACCACCCTTTCAATGAAGAATTTTTCCTAACATCCAGTCAGTTTGAAAATTGCCTCTGTGGTGGCACGCCTGGTGACACAGCCAAGACAGCACTTCCTAGCAAGGGCTGGGACATGCAGGGCTTATTGCATCTGGGTGCCCCAGGCACCACCAGAGCATTGAAACAACAGCACCACCACTCTGAAAAGCCCAGGAACCTGACTGGGAGCTTCTCAGAGGAGATGCTGTGTTCCTCATCCCACCAGCCTTCAAGGAGAGGCCACATGGTGCCATGGAGTCCAGGGCTCCTGTTGTCCTCCTTCTGGGGCAGAAATGCTTCTTTCCTCCAGCCCACACCAGGCTCCTTCACTTGCTGCCAAGAGACCATAGGTCTTCTCATGCAGGTGGCCAAACACAAGCCCAGCTGTGCCACAGCAGGATCTGGCCCATGCTGTGGGTCACACTGCCCTTCTTGGACCCTGGTACCACCGAGCCATGGCCATTTCCACATTAGCTCTAGGAACAAGGTCCATTCCTGGCCTCCTTCACCCCAAAATGGCCATGAGGAGAAGCAAGCTGAGCTGGCTGGGCTCTGAGCGTGGCCCCACACAGCTAAGGGAGGTTTCTATCCCTCTCCTCCGGGGCTGCCGTGAGCGCTGTGCTTTTGGCTCTGGCTGGGGAGGAGGCCTGTGCTGCCAAACCACACTGTCAACTGCTTCCCTGCTGCCTGCAGATCCTAATCCCGCAGGCAATATATAACCAGCAGGAGCTGCACCATCCCTGAAGTGTGAAGTGGAGTATCAGAGGAGCACTGCTATCTCCTGCCTCTCCAAGAGGCAGTCGCAGGGACTGTCAGAGATTAGGACTAATAGTACTTAGCTCACTTCAGCAGCCAGCTGAATCAAATGATCCTTACATGCCCTTATGTCCTAATGAATTGCATTTGATTCCTTGCCCAGCTCTGAGCATGGAGCAGCAGCACAGCTCTTTCATACTCGAAGGGCTGTGTAGGAATCACCCCTCTCATTACCCTTGCAAATCCAGCCTGTGTTTTTAATCCCGACAGCATCTCCTGCAGCTCCCACTGCAGATTCAGGTTTGAGTTCGTCTTTCAAAGAGAGTTGACCTCTCAAAAGCCAAGCTCAGCTGCAAGCGTCGAGCTTCAGCTTAGAGACCAAACAAAACCCACTGATTTCACATTATTTCCATGCAAAGTTATAAATCAGCTTGGGCTCGGTTTGACTCTGGGCCAAGGCTTGACTGAAAGGTTCACGAACCTTAAGGAATTTTTTGACAAGCTCGGTCTGAGATTCAAATTTGTAATGAAACCCCAATAGTGAAGCTCTGCTAGTTCCATGTAATTTCAGGTTTTGCTGTGAACATTTCATGCAGCTCTGGGGACAAAGTTACACCAGCATAAAACCAGTTACTCCTTAAGAATCAATAGAGCTGACCTGGATTTCTGCCGGTGTAAGAGCAATCAACGCAGCCCAGAAAAAGTTATTTTTATTCCTTGCCTTCTGTTTTGCTAGAATCCACCCAATAAACGTTCCCAGCCTGAGTCCAGACTGTAGAAATGCAAATGCCAGTAGAGCATAAACCCTGACATGTGTCTGGACAAGTTTGTGTAAATGGACATGGTCATTCCAGCTGTGAGGACAATGAAAACCCAACGAGAACTCCAGGACCCCCTTCCCCATCCAAACCTGCTAATACCCTGAGGGGCTTCTGTGAGGAGAGACTTTTGTGGGTTGATGCCTGCGATGACTGTTTCTGTAGGGCAGAAAAATCACTGTGCCACATCAGACTGAACTCAGGACAGGGATTTCTGCAGCCCTAAAAGGGCTGGCTCCTGCTCCCCCAGCACAGTGCTGGGCTCCAGTGGGTCGGTCAGGCTTATTCCCACTCATTTTTCACAGATCCCCAACTCTAATTAGGCAAACCAAATTTGTGCTCTGGAAGGAAAATGCTGTGGGGCTCGGGGGATGCTGTCCTCCACCCTTGCTCTAATTTTATAGCATATCTGCAGTGGTGTGTCAACATCAAACTGCTCCAAATGGGAGAACTGATGTGAGGTGCTGTGCCAAAGCCCATTTAGCTCCTTCTATCCCAGCACAGGAACCCATCTCCACAGGTTCAGCTGGATGGCTGCTGGGGTAAGGGACGTCTGCCCCCCTGCTCCCTGGCCTCCTGCTTGCAGGACAGAGAAATCCTGGGTGCAGAAGCAGAGCAGAGCATGGCAGCCAGGCAGTGAGCTCCACTGCCCGTCAGCAACATTCCCCCTCTCTGCAGGGCTGCTCCGTGCTGCAGCACAGCTTGGCCTGCCACCAGCTCCTGCTCCTTCCTGTGCCAAGCACTTCCCGCAGTAAGACAGCAGACAGCAGGATTTCCCTCTATTTGCTTATTTTAAAAACTTTCTTACTGCAAAGGTTTAAGACCTGGCAGGAAGATGGAGCTTTATTCACCCAGGGGATCTCAAGCAGCCCCAGAGACATAAAGCAAGGAAGTGCTCTTGCCTGCTCCCCATCTGCACCCCAGCCCCTCCAAAGACTGGCAGGCTCCCCTTTCACAGCTCATTCTAGTGCCCAGAAAGCCATTATTCCCAGATATTGCCAGATCCCCCTGCCCTTGTTTTAATCCCACACCCACTCCCAAGGGCTAAGGTACTCCAATGCCTTGGGAAGGGAAGTCCTGAAAGGCAGCTGGACTGCTGGGATGCTAGCTTGGCCTTCTGCATTCCCTGCTGGGCTCTTCAGAGGTATTAAGAGGGAATTCCTCACTCCCTGGCAGCATCTTGCTGACCTTCCAGTGCAGACATGCTGAGATTTAAGTGTTTGCCCACGTTATAAAATCATCTTTGATTTGCTGCCCCCTGATCTGAATAAATAAGTGCACCCATCTTGGAGGGGTTTCAGGTGTGATCAGTGGGACTTGGGGGCCATTTGTGCCAGCCTGGCTCCTTCCATATGCCCAGGACAGGCTTGGAGCAAGGTTTTGGAAGAGGTCCCTGCAGTGACCTCTGTGCTGTGTGTGGGGCTCATTCCCACATACACTGTATCCCATGGCTATATTTCCTAATTTATGGCCTTTATGTTCCTGGGGTGAAGGAGCCAACATTGCCAAGGGTCTGGTGCTCCCATCCATGGTAGCCGTGTGCTGAAGGCACCACACAGGGGGTCAGACACCTCCTCAGAGCACAAGACTAAGTCTTCTGTGGCCTTGCAGCACCTGCCCAGCAAATCCAGCCTTAACATGCCTTAATGCACGGGCAAAGCTCCCTCGTGTCAGTGGTATCACTCCAACACACATCCCCAACCAGCGTGGTACCTGCCTGCTGTCTGTTTTGGAGCTTCCCTTTGGAAAGCAGCAGAAAATCTGCTGCTCTAATAGATCAGATTCCAAACCTTGGATCCCCACTTCAGCTTTAAAGGAGTTTGGTCCCTCTCCTTATCGACAGCACAGATGAAAATTAGGGTTTCCAGCACTGGCCCACCTTCTTCTCAGGGCTGTGACCTGGTGCTGGGAAGGCGGTTTCAGGGCTCTGCTGTTGGCAGGGAGCGAGGGCAGCCTTTCTTCCCAGAAGCAACTCCGAGCATCTGCTGCAGTAGGGCTCCCCCAGCAGTGATTCTGGCAGGAACCTGGACCAATAATCCCCGAATTCCAGGGAGGGATGGTGGTGGGTTGAATGCCTTGCAGCAGACACCAGGTTTTGGCTCCTGAGTGCTACGCACGAGAGGAGAGAGCCCACTGGGGAATGTGGAGTTATCCAAATTGGATGCAAGCTGCATTTTATCTTATTGGAGTGGGTTTGGGGGTGATGTAATCACTCAGTGTGCTTGTACATTTAGAATCGGGACGAGATGCTGTTTATCATGAGCTGACAAGTCAAGGAAGGATGCGAGAAAATGATCTGGGACTTCCCATGCAGGACTGGCTGGAGCTGTGAACTGGGGCAGACGTGACTGGAAGCCGTAAGGATTAATGGCCCCTCTGCTGCTGTACGAGGTGCAAATGAATGAAATTCTGTTCCCCTTACAAAAGAATGCCATTAATTCAAGGGGAGATTGTCCAGATTTTTGTCCAGTGCGATGAAAGCAGAATTTGGCCCTTGATCTTGCAAAGAAACGGCCGTCTAGCGAGTTTTAAGGTGCTTCTTTCCATTTCTCTTTTGATTTGATGGCATTTTCTTATGCAGAAACCTTTTTTCCAGCAAATGCAGAAAGAAGGGGATAGAGAAAGATAGGCAGGCAGGCGAGGAGATGCACTGGCAGACAGGAGCAAAGGGAAAATGACTGAGCAGAGGGAAACTGTACCTGGGACACAGGGAGCTGCTCCTTTGGGCAGCGGGAGGAGATGCTGGGGTGTGAGGGGTGAAAAGCCTGGTTGGTGGGAGGTCTCCAGCACCTTTGTCGCCCCTTTGGCTGGAATTCATAAGTAAATACGGAGCTGACTGAAAGTGCTCCTGCTCACCAGCGGCCTCTTTTTGGCACTCACTGGAATTTGGGATGGGGGGGGCGGGGCTGGGGGCGTCTGTGTTTACTCACGTTCCTCTTCATGTGCTGGTTTCGGGATGCAAAACAGGGGATGGATGGCAGCAGGGTGGTGTGTGTGGCCAGGAGGGGTGACGGGCTCCCTCGGCTTCTGGTGGCTTCATGCCCCAGGAGCTGCTCTGGGAGGGGGAGGCAACAGGGGTTTGTAGTGCAAGGGATCAGGCAGGAGAGCTGGGAGGCGTGGGGCTGGCACTGGAAGCTGGATGGGGGTGGGAGCCCCAGCAGATGAGGCTGTGCCATCTCCCAGCAAGGCACCAGGTCCCCGGGGAGTCCTTGCTGAAATCCTGTGGGGACAATAATTCAGCAGTTCCTCCACCCCATGCATGCCTGGTTCCAAGCAGATCCGCATCCAGGAGGGACAACACAGCACACAGCCACCTGCCAGCCCAGCCCCTCTCCTCTGGGCTGTGATTCCACCAAGTTTCCAGCCATGGGGTATTCTGGGACCCTACCAAAATGCACTTCAAGAACTATTTCTCCTCAAGCTCTCCATCCTGTGGCTTTGCGATCCATCAGAGCAGGAAGCTTCACCTCTTTCCCTATTTGAATCCAGCAGTACCTTTTCTTAAGGAGCAGCTGAGATGGAGCAGGTTTGTTTCGTGTCACCCAGAACAGTGGCAGGCTGAGCTCTGCTGAGCTCCTCTGCCTGCCATGGGGCATCATGTTTGCCACCCGTGTCCTACTTGGAGCTTCTCCCCGCTGGCAGGATGCAGTGGTACGATGAGCTACAGGCAGAAGCAGCAGATGTTTGTTAAAAAAAAAAAAAGAGGCAATAATCCAGAATTTTGCTGATATAAACACAATACCAGCACTGAATACAACTGAAGGAAGACAAAAACATCCCAAAGACATAAAACATCAGGCTACTTGGAGAACCTCCAGGCTACATGCGCTGAACTCTGTCAGCCTCGGAGAAATGAGTGCTTAACCCCTTTTCAATCTCTTTGGCAGTCCAGCCCTTGAAGATTTACAGCGGACTCTGTTTGAATGAGGGATCTTCCCTGACACGTCGTGCTCCTTTATTTCTGGGTGAGAAAACAAACAGCCGCCCTGCAGACACCCGTCTGACCGTCCCGTTCCCCTCCCCGGGGGACGCTCAGCCCCTTCCTCGCCGTCATTCCCCACCACCTCTGCAGCCCCACCAACACCTCGGGACCCCTGTGGCTCTGGGGGTGCCCGTCTGCCAAACACCCAATGCTCAGGTACCCACTGCTCCCCATGGGCCATGGGGATGCTCCTCTGGGAGGTGAGTGCCCTGCTGCCACACTCCCCCGCCTGCACTGGGATGGGGCAAGCAACAGGACCGGGCAGCGCTGCAAATTCCTCTCTGCTGGTGCTGCTCATTCCCAAGCCCTAATTACAGCGTTGCTGCAGGGACCAGCCTGGCGCGGCTGGATCCCGGGGTCAGGCCAGGCTCCGAGGGCCAGCCGTGCTCCAGAGACAGCGCTGATGTATTTTGACAGGACTTAAGGACACCTGCTACTTTCGGAGATTTTTCTCTTTTGCAAGCAAGCTTTCGAACGAGTGTGTGTGTGTTGACAGGGGCAGACATCACTGGAGGGTGTTGAGGAGGGAGCAGGAGGGAAATTTCTGGAGAAGGTGTCAGGAAGGATTTTTCTTGGCTGGTCACCCTACAGGGAGTGATGGGCAGTGAGGAACTGGCCTCCCTTGGACACAGATCATGTGGGCTCACTTTGGCTGTGGGGCCTGCCCATGGTGTTTGTAATGTCCCTTTAAAGCCAATTAGTAGCATTAATTTATGGAGACCACACACGTGCCCAACCCTTACATTTATGCTGGATGGCTTCCATCTTGGAAACTTTCTTGGCCTTCTGTCCATCCCCGGGATGTTTCCAGGACTCCACCTTTCCCTTCCCAACCCTGTGGCCACAAGGGAACCGAGAAGATTCATGGCCAAAGCATCAAGAGGGGAACTGAGCTACCAACCTCTCCCATCCACTGGAAGTTCTCAGGCTGAGCAAAGCACGTGCTCCAGGCATGGGAGGGGGCTGTGCTAACTCATGAAATAACGAATGTGTTCTGCTCTGTGAGTGCAGTGCAGAGAGGGACAAACTTCCTTCATGCCAGTGCCAGGTCTCAAGGTCTGCACCCCGACAGATCTGGTGGTCTTGAGGGATTTGCTCCATACAAACATCAGAAAGTAAAAACGGCTCTGCATGTTTGTCCTGTCAGCTCCATTAGAGTCACAGAATGGCTTGGGTTGGAAGAGACATTTAAAGACCATCTAGTCCAGCCTCCCTGTTGTGGGCAGGGACATCTTCAACCAGACCAGGTTGCTTAGAACCCCATCCAACCTGATCTTGAATGTTCCCAGACATCTGACATCCATCATCTCTCTGGACAGCCTGTGCCAGTGCCTCACCACCCTCACTGGAAAAAATTTCTTCCTTGAAAATCACCCCTTGTTCTCTCCTCACCTTCTGTCCTGGTTTCCCTTGTCTCCCCATCTAAATGAGGAGAACAGCAGGCAGGGAAGGCAGGTCTGAGCTTCAGCTGCCTGTGCAGGAAGTGGGCATGGGAGATCATCTGCTTGCTTAGGCATGAGTGGCCCTTGTGGGGAGTGACTGGGAGCCTGGTGAGGGCCAAAAAGTGTTTTTCAGCCTGGAAGCCCCGATCCCATCCCATCCCACGTAGTTTTACAGTGCAGCTCTCTCTGTAAAGTGTCTGGTGGAGTCATGTGGAGCCATGTTGGCCAGATCTCCCTGTGAGTTTCCAGACACATTATAGATGTATGTACACATATTTATATCCGTAGCTGCTGTTTTGCAGCCGGTGGGAAATGAAGGCTGTTCTCAGCCTTGTTCCCTTTCTGCACATTACCCGCACTCCCCCTTGCTGACATCCACTGGACCCAGGCTTCTCCCAGAGGAGAGGCCAAGAATTTATTAGGCAATGAAGGTGCTTGACATCTTCTCAAACTGCTCCTTCTCCTCTCTAGGAGTTTTTTGCCGGGTTGGAGAGGTGGGATCGTGTGAGGAAGGCTGGAAGGAGCATGGCTGCACATCTCCCCTGGAGCCTCTCTGTCTGGCTGCTTTCATGTGCAAAAGGCAAAACAGAAACACAACCGACCTCTGAACTCTGGATGGGCCCTTTCACCACCTCAAAGCTGTTGCATTATCTCTCTCTTACCTCCTTCCTCTCTTTCCTCCCGAGCCTGGACACTAACGCCAAGTCTGGTTCTCAGCACATCTGCTCTTTCAAAGAGTTGGGAGGTCCCAAGACCACTCAGTCCCAGAGTCAGGATTCTGACATCTGGCTTGGCCTTGCCTATGAGTCACTTGGGGAGCTTGGGAAAGTCACGTAACTCTTCCTTGCTGGTGCAGCGGCTGCTGGGGCGGTGCAAGACCCAGCCTGGTGGGCCCCAGTTGGGTCCTCTTCTCCAAGGCTTCACCTCCGAGCACATGCCAAGCACCTGCAGCTTTTCTGGTGGAAAGAGCCTTGCAAATAAATGCCCCATGGTCTGATGTCCCATGATGGGAGTACAGGTGTCCTGTGCCAGCGTTTCTCTGCCAGCCCATCTGGAGACGTGGAAGGTGCAGAGATGCTCCCTGTAGTCTTCCATCAGCTGTACAGACTTCAAGAGGCACTTTCATGTAATGCCATCCTGTGGGATTTACCTGCTGCTCCCCTCTGCCCTGTGGTCCATTCCATCCCACTATTTTAGAGAGATTTCAACTATTTTATTGCATTTGCTTCTCCAGACCAAAGCCTGCTTGAAGCCTGCCTGGAGAAACACTGCCAGTCACAGCTTTACGCTGGGTGAACTGAGCAGAGCCTGGCCCCAAGCGTGTTAATTGTTGGCAGACTCATTATTGCCCTTTCCCGGTCTTTGTTGTTTCCCTGGAGGGGCTGGGAGCCACGGACCTGCGGCGCCGGGTCCCGAGCAGAAGCGTGCTGCAGGAATGGGAGCTGGCAGCTCCCGGCCAGAGGTTGTTGCAGGAGATTTTGTTCCACCGCCTCTGCTGGGGCTCTGTTTTTCCATCCCCATCCAATGAAATAAACACTTTCACATGTCTCGGAGCCCTGAGGACACAGCTTGGGAGTTTTGCTTTTCCTTGTGGAGCGCCTGCCTGCACTGGTCTCCCCACCAGCCCGGCTTGCTCCATTGCCACTTCCAATCCCCTTAGATGAGAGGAACCTCAGTGCTCCCCTGCCAGGGACCCCTGTGACACTTTTCCCCAAGGACAAGATCTCCGTGGAGGTACAAAATCTGGTGGTTCTGGGACATGGTGCAGGACTGTCCCCACCACGCGTGGCTGGGAGTGGAGATGAGCCAGATGCCCGGCTGGAGTGTTGGTCAGGGACAAGGAGACAAAGTGCAGCAGGAGGGGGGCATATTTTCAGATACACCCCCAGGACTCCCCACTCCTCTTGCTGTGGGATCCCAACTGTCCACCACGGCTCCTTGGCTGAGCTTGAGCCTTTGTGCCCCTGAGATTCATCCAGAACATTCCCCAAGACCCCCTCCTCCCTTTTCCTGTGAGCCCAGGGGCCGTACAGGGAAGGATGAGGGGGGGGCAAGGGGGAGGGAGCATATTTAGGCCCCGTTGTTTCTGCTCACAGACGTGGCAGTCCCCAGCCACTGCAGCTCCAGCCCTGGCAAGCACAGCCAGGCCTGTTTTTATGTTTCCTGCCTCAGCTCCCAGGCAGCCCAGGACAGCCCAGCACCGAGGCACCGCGCTGGCCGTGAACCCACTGAGCTGGCTGAGATGGGGGATCTGATCCCTGGGGAACTGCAAGCCTCCCTGAGCACCTCTGGATGCAGGGAGTGCAAAGAAAGGGCAAGCCAGCCCTAGGAAGAGGAAAACCCGATGCAGTCTCCTGCTGTCCCCTCTCCTGGCTTGGGTCAGGGCGTGCACCAGCCAGGGTGATGCCATGTCCTGCATTAACCCCTTCCATGGGGACAGCTCAGGAGGAGGGCTGGGGCTTGCAGACCCGGTCAGCCCTGATCCCATGGGAAAAGGTTCTGGCCCTCCTGCCTTCCCCTTGTGCACCTGAGGGAGGTGGGGGTTCCTGGGGAAGGCTGTAGAGCCCAGCAGGGATGAAGGAACTGTGACCAAGTCTGCATGAGGAATCACATCCATGGGAGCATTCCATGGATCCCCAGTGCCAAAAGCTGTCCTCTGAGGCAGGCCAAGGGTTTGGCTCTCCTGGGACATCCAAATTAGTGTCACCATCTGCAGTGGGTCACAAACCAGGTGGCCCTCTCTGCCCTCCATTGCTGTCACCAGAGAGGTCAAGGTCTGATCCACACCTTAGAGAAAGGGTCAAATTCTACTCAAAGTCGGGTCTCTTTCTGGGTCCTTTGCTGCATCTCGAGAAGAACAGCTGCACTTGTATTTTGGGGAGATTGCTGCAGAATCAGGAGCTCCCAAGAAATGGGACCTGGGTGGCACCTGGAGCAGGGAGGAGGCAGCAACCCAGCAAGAAAAATTTGGGTCTGGGAAACTTAAGAGCTGGTGGCAAAAGGAGTAAGTAGCCTGCTGTCCCCAGTCAGAGGCAGACTGGTCCTTTTTTGAGCACTCAGCCTTGAGCCCAGTTTCTTGGAAAGCCACAGTTTCTGCAGCATCCCCACCAGGCAGCCTGGCACCAGGCTGTGGCCCAGGTGGAAACCTGCTGGCTCCTCTCCTTCCCTCTGCATCCCTGCATCTGGCAAGTGCCACTGTCAGGATACAGAGAACAGACATTTCATGGCAGAGACACTCAAGTCCCCACTGTGTTTGCAGCCTGGCTGCTTTTGCTCCCCCAAACAGGCGAGTCCAAAGCTTCCCCTCTGCTTCCGCTGCGTTTCAGTTCTGCTTCTTTGATGCCACGAATAAAAGGCAGGACATAACAAACAATAACAACAATAAAAAACCCAGGCACAAACACGTAACAAATCAAAATGACCCCATCTGTGAATGAAGGGGGAAAAAAAAGGCCGTTCCATCCCTGGAAGTCTCAAGAGCTTCCAAAAATAGGCTGTGGCCCCAGCCAAGGGGAGCACAGCCAGGGTTTGCTCGGTCAGCGCCAGCACTGGGAGGGAGCTGCGGTTTCCCAGTTGCTCCTGCCCTGCCCCAGTGCCCGTGGGCAGCTGCAGCACATCCCCCGGCAGGGGCAGAGCAGCCAAGGGCCCCGTGGGGCAGGGAAGGGCAGCATGGCTCAGGTGGTGTGAAATCCCTCTAAAGCTTGGGGTAACAATTTATTTTGCTGTTTACAGGTGAGCAACCCATGGGCCACAAAACACCTCTCCCCTGCACATGCACGGAAGGTGGGCATGGCTGGTGCTGTAGCTGGAAGGGTAGAAGGGTCCCAAACTTCACCACCTAGCTGTCTTCCAGCTCTCATGATGGCTGTTACACAAGCCTAGAGGGTTTTCCCGGTTTTCCCAGGTGCTTGGTACACGCAATCAGAAATTTTCCACCTCCGAACACCCTGCCAGCAGCAGCCACTCTCCCCACTGTGCTTTTCCCCGGGATTTGGGTTTCTCCCAAACCTTACTGCAGGAACGCTCCTCATGCTGGCCACTGCCTCCCACATCTGGGAACCATGAGTGGAGCAATGGGGCCGGAGATGGAAATTTGGGCTTGGCCCCATTGGCTCACCTGCCTCAGCCCCGCACCCGGCCCGGGGACTGCACCAAACCCCCAGCAGACCTTGGCACCCTTTCCCTTGTCGAAGGCAACTCCGGGCAGCATCTGCCAGGCAGGAGAAGGAGAGACGGAGCCGGAGCTGCTGCTGAGCCGGCGCTGTCTGCGCACGGGCGGCACAGCCTCCGCTCGGCTCCGGCCGGAGCCGCATTCCTCCCTTCGCCCGGCGTGCCGCAGTTCAGCGTGTGCACGAGCGCACACGTCCTCCAAGAGCCCCAGCCGGTGGCCAAGAGACTCCAGATGCTGGAGGAGCTGCGCACAGCTGCTGGCCAGCAGCAGCAGAGGGGAAAATATAAATAAAGACTTGAAACCCTCTCCTCTCCTCTCCTCTCCTCCTCTCCCTTGCCAGCACTGTCCCTCTCTCCCAGCTCTCCCTCCAGCAGTGCTGCTGCCTGACCCCAGCACAGCAGCAGGACATTCCCGTGTCCCCTGCATCCCCCTCGGTCCATCCTGTCAGCTCCCAAAGCCGGGCCGTGCCTGCGAGGTCACCTCGGGCAGAGCCGCCCGCCCGGCTCGGCGGGGGGAACAGGCAGAGTCCGTGGCGTGTCTGGAAAGAGAAAATCTCCCTGCAGAACCTAACGGGAGCACCACCGCGAGCTGGCCTGTGCGAAGTCTGCCTGAGAAATGAGAGCATGGAGAAGGAATGTCAGGTATTTCCTTCTGCTCCCCAGTGCTAGAGCAGCCCCAGGTAACTGACAAGGGCAAAGGAAGGGACCAGTGCTGTTTCCCTGAATCCCTTTGCTGCTGGTAACCTCCAGATCACAAGCAAAGCTACGGGGGTGGAAGGGAGACCGTGTCTTGCTGGCGAGATACGGATCTGATTCTGTTTGCTCAAACGGGAAAGGAAACGGAGAAAAAACCTGAAAGAATTGCAGGAGGTTTTATTGGAAGATTAAATCGATCAAAGCCTTTCTGCAGTGTGGGAGCTGGGGAGGAACTGCCTCAGAGAGGGCCTTGCTCTGTTTAAAACGAAAGCATTTCCTGGGCCATCAGCCCAGCGCGCCTGTGGGAGCGGGATGGGGAGGGTTTTGCATCGGCACCGCCACCACGGCGCCCCACGGACCCTCCCGCACCGCCTCCTCCTCGCAGGGCCGAGCGTCCGCCGTGGGATGGGGAGGGTCGCAGGGGGGCTGCAGGCCTGGAGAGACACAAGTTGAATTCAGGTCATGGTCTCACTGCCCCTCGGTTTTGTTCCTTCCTTCGCGTGGCTTGCGGTTGAAACCCGAAACCGGCTCATCTGGCCGGCCGGCGGACGGGGAGCGCTGCATCCGGCACCGGCCGCGCCTCGGCTCCGCGCAGCCCCGGCCGCCCGCGCAGCGCGGCGAAGCTTTCGCTTCCTCGTTTGCAGAAGCGCCGCTGTCATTCCCAGAGACAGATGGGCAAGGTGACAGGGCGTTTCCAAAGCCAGGGCAGGATGGAGAGGGGTGGCACGGCGTGGGCAGTGCGGCTCACCCCGGAGCGGGGAGCTCTGCACACGCAGGCACGGCCAGCGCGGAGCTGGGCCGAGCAGCCCGAGCAGCAGCACCATCCCTGTGCCTGTGCAGGGCTCCGTGCTGGAGGACATGAGCAGGCTGCGAACGGCCCCAGCCCGCCCAGCTTTCCTGGCCGGCGTTTCCAAGCAGGAGGTGTGCGGACACGGCCCTTGCCCGCAGCTGCACGGCAGATGAGCGGCTCTGGCTGCTCTGGCGGCGCTCCGCTCTGCCTGCGGACTCTGCCCCTTACACGTGGTCTTCCCGAAAAAACCGGGCAGCTCTGTCCTTCCCTTTACTCAACTCAGAGGCTGAAACATCATCACCTCTATGCTTGCATCCAAGGATAGGGGCAGGTCCCAGCTTCACCAGCTCCCAGAAGATTGTGGAATGGAAAGCAAAGGGAATAGAGCAAAACAAGGTGACCCCACACTTAAAATGTTATTTTGCTTTTACCTTGTTCTTCCTCCTTATGCTTGTTTCTGAGCATCGGTAGGGAGAAGTCGTGCCAGCTATCCCACATGTGAGGTTTGGCTTAAATCAATAGAAATCCAGCTGCTTTCCATGAAGAATATTAAGTTTTTTCTTAAAAAAATAGCAGCTGAAATTTTTGAGTTTGGAACAATCCCCAAATCCATCCTGGTGGCCCTGCAGGCCAGGGCACCCTCACCTCTTGGTTCTGCTCTGCCACCTCTTCCTGGGTCACTTGGAAAGGGGCACCCCGGAGAAGTGGCCTTGTCGGGGTCATCAGGGGCTGTGCCATTGCAGGTGACAGTGACAGAGTTCTTTGCCTTTACTGCTCCGCCCAGGACACCTTCAGCCCTCTCCAACCTTGTGCTTTACGTCTCAACAATTCCCATGTTTCACTTTTTCCAGACTTACTCTTTCCTGGGTGTTGATCCTGCCCATTGCTGGATGTGCCCATGTCCTCTGTGCACAGGCAGATGCTGGTGGGGCTGGTCCAGCGCTGAACCTGGGGTCCTGCTGCCTCCCCCTTCCTGGCCCCTCCTGCTTGGCCGATATCCAGTATTGCTGTCTCCACCCTGGCTCCTCAAAGGCCATTTTCCGATGCTTGTCTGTTCTAATTTGGGTCTCTGGCAGGACAAGTCTGTCTCCTCTCTGGGTGCAGATCCAGTCTGTGCTCATGGCCATGGCTTGGACCTGTCTGTGTGTGGCCAGGCAGGCTGGCAGTGGCCCTGGCTGGGGATGTTCTTGGTCCTTGCCAGGGAGAGCATCAAACCCTGTGGCAAGCACACATTTCGCTCTCTTTTTTTTTACGTGGCTGAAGATCTACAGGAGTTTTATCCTCCTGAGAGCTCTGCCCCACTCCTGAGCTGTGATGGGACTGGGTGTCATAATGCTGACACCTCGGCTGCTCTCATTGGATAGACAGAATGAGAGAAAATTAATTATTATTCTTAAAAATTAATTAAGCAACATAATTAATTCAATAGTCATTATTAATTATCAATTAATTGATTTCTTAAAAGAGGGGAAGGTTGAGGAAAACAAGGCAGAAACAGTAATTCTGGCTGGGAGTCCCCTCTACCCACCAGGTCCTGCCATCTCCCTCAAGAAACAAGCAGCTCACCTTCCCTTCTACAGAGCCCAGCTCTCACCCAGCCTTGGGCTCTTGGAGGAGTTGTGTGGTGCTGGGGAGAAGAGAGGGTGCCTTTTTAAAAAAAAAAAAAAATCAAACATATTTTCCGTTGAGTCTTGGCTGTGGAAGGGGGATGTGACAGCCATGGAAAATGGACAGATTCTGCGAGCAATAAAAAATGACTTTGCTTTTTCCCCCTCCTCTCCCCCTGCCTCTTTTCATGTGCTGCATTTCCTACAATCTGATTTTCTTCTCTCCAGCAAGTACAGGTTTCAGGTTCCCGAGCATGGGGCTGCGGTTTGAGAGGAGCAACGGAAACTCCCTGCGGTGGGAAGGGGCCAAAGGCACAGGGGGTGCAGGAGGGGAAGGAAAACGGGGCTGTTCTCACTGGGGTGTGGAGGCTCACAGGGGCATGGAGCTGAGACCCTGCGCTCTGCTCCAACTGGGTGCATTTTTCATTCAGTGCCTCCTGTCTGAGGCTGAAGGTGATGATGCATCGGGAGCTGGGGTGTGCTCCCGTGCTGGAAGAGGAGACCCAGGAGGGTCCCATCACCCCAAAGCCACCCCAGACCCACGGGTGACCCACAGGAGGGTCAGAGCTGGGTTTGCCGGTGACCCCTGCCCACTGTCACCTCCATCCCTTGCCTGTGCACGTCCCTCGGGGCACGCCCCTGCCTGGCTGCTGGCCAGCGTGCTCGCCTTTCCCAGACCGCTGGGGGAGAAGCGAAAGTGATTCTCCTCATTCCCGAGTGAGATCTTTGTTTACAGGGACTTCAAATATTTATCCAAACTGCAGGGCTCTGGCAGGGACGTCGGGTCCCCCTGCACTGGGCTCTGCAGCTCATCCTTCCTCACCTTTGGGCCATCTCCTTCTCTTTATTTATTTCCTTGAGGATCTTCCCTGCAGTAAATCACTGCTGGCAGCATCAGTCTGGGGGTGATGGGATTCAGCTGCCCACTGGGATTTTGGCTGCGACCTGCAGGAGCACTTCTCCTTCTCCTTCTCCTTCTCCTTCTCCTTCTCCTTCTCCTTCTCCTTCTCCTTCTCCTTCTCCTTCTCCTTCTCCTTCTCCTGAAAGGGATGGATTCATCCTACAAACAGGGAAAATAATGGGGCTCCCTGGAGGCCATTTCCCTGGATCAGGGAGCTCTGAGGCAATTGGGACAATTGAGAGGCATCCTCTTTCTTCCCCCTCACCCATGCAGGCACCTCCAATGGGCAGGCACTCCCAGTGTGGCTCAGCTGGGTGAAGCCTGAGCTCTGCTTGCTCACCACTGTCGGTGCTCTCACCAGATAAAACATCCTCTGAGAAAGAAAAGTGCATTTCTGGATTAGATTCTGGCATGAATAAACACCCGTGCTAGAATTTGCCAGTCTTTCAGGAACTGCAAGTGTTTTCCCAGTGTCAAATGTTCATGCAGATACTGTATAAATAATGACCTCGATTATGTCAGTTATTACAATGAGCAGAGCTCTGGGCTTTGGTTCATAACAGTGTCTGCAAATCAGTGTCTTGACTTTTTGCTCTTCTTGGGAGATTGCTCATGCTCCGGCACTCAGAGGCCAAACGTCTGTGTTTTTGGACAGGGCTGTGGCAGCCTGCCAGTACCTTCCCTGTGCTGGGGCCATGTGCTGCCTCCCCATGACATGGCAGAGCTGTTTTGGGAGAAATGTGGGGTATGTGACTTCCTGGGGAGTCTGGGCATGCACCATGGAGCAGGGACCTCTGTCCATGGCACCTCCTGCAGCAATCCCAGATGGAAAGCCCAGGCTGATCTGCAGCAGAGGATGTGGGAACATCCCAGAGGGAGCTGGGTGTGAGAGGGGCCCGCTGCAGCAGGCCCAGGAGTGTTTCCCTGAGGGGGTGCCCAGCAGAGCGGGGGAAATGTGGCAGTGGTTGTACCTTTGAGAGCACAACGCTGTCCCTGGGGGTCCTGGGGGCTCCTCCTGCCCCTCCCATGCCTTGGTACCTCTTGGGGGATGGACCTGAGCTGGGAGGGTGGACGTACCTGGGGAAGTTGGAGGCACTCTTAAGTGGGATGAGTAATTAATGACCCCTGATTATCCTTGGAGCACATCTGGGATCAGCCTCTGCTCCTTATCCCAAGCTTGCAGAAATCTCCCTTTTCTCTCGCCCTGTCCCAGGACCTGCTCCCAGAGACACGAGTGAACCATCTGCCAAAAGCACAGAAAAGCACCAGACCATCAACTTTGCTGCTTCTCCAGTGGGAGAAATGACATCCACAGGCTGTGGGTGAGGAGAGCACCGGTGGGAAATGGCCAGGCAAAAGTGAGCTGAAGCTAATCTGAGTCTGTTTCTTCTCCAGATTGCTCTGTTTATTCACAATCTTTCTTTGATAAAATTGTAGAAAATCAGAGGCAACACACACTGCCTTCCAAATGTAAAGGGAGGGATGGAAAAAGAGCCAGGAAGAGAAGGCAGCTCCAGCACAGAGAGCGATGCAGAGGGGCCATCTGAGAGGCACAAACAGAGTAACTGCACTCAGTCTTTCAGCAGCCTTCATGTGCTGCTCCTTCCATGAAGGAATTTCCCATTAATAGCCAGTGTCTGAATCTGCAAATTAAATAAAAAATAATAATAATAATAATAAAAAGATGGAAAATAAAGACCTTTTGTTTTCCAGGCTTGAAGCAGCTGCGCAGCATCTCCCAAGACGATGGCTGCAAAGATGAAACCAAAATCAGGCACCAGTTTCCCATCAGCCTGGAGCAGTGTTCTGGAACCAGGTCCTTGCCTTGTCTCCCACTCCCTGCCTCCTCCTGCCCTCAGCTTGTCAGAAGCTGGCTGTGCATTGCCCATTTGGGATGCTTACAGGGTACATGTGGGAAATGAGGTTGAGAGTAGGATTGCTTTGATTTCAGCCAGAGACTGCAGAGTAGGTGAGAGTCTCCAAAAGAAAAAGGAAAAAAACCCTAAGCAAAAAAAAAGAAAAAAAAAAAAAGGAAAGAAAAAAGCATTCTTACAAATTTCCAGCAGTTTTTATTGTAGGTGGAACTGGTAATGGATGTAGCCTGACACTCCTAGCTACAAGGCTCTGATTTCATTTGCCTTTAACTTTGTCAGACTCAAAACCCTTGGCCTGAACTTCTCTAGGCTGGCTGCACATCAGCCAAAATAGCACCTCCATTTGCAAGGACAGGGTTCAGGAAAAAGAAAAGCATTTTCTACACAAGAGCTGCAGCAACCCTGTGCTCTGGCAGGGAGGTGCACTTCACCCAAAGGTACATTAGATGGAGATGAGATGAAAGGCTACTCAGGTTATAACCTCTGCAACACTGAGGTCTGGCTGGTAAAAAGGGCAAAAAAAATTGAGAGTTTGAGTTTGAATTTGTGTCTTTTATAGCCTGATGTGGAAGGAAATGGTGCAGCCTTGCTCTGAGGCAAGAAAGGTGTTAATGTTGAGCTCCAGCCCTGTACAGAAAGCAGAGCTTCCACTGCACTGTGCCAACACAATTCCTAAAATCCAGACTGAAATTCACCCTTCCAGTCCAAAGAGGAGATCCACTTTCTTTCTCCTTGCCCTTCTGCTTTGGGAAATGACCCAGGGAGGAGTTCAGGAGGGTGGGTCAGGTGTCTCATTTCTCCTTGTGCCAGGACTTTCCCAGCCGTGCTCTGGAGAGAGAAGCACACAATACCCTCTGCAAGTTCACTGGGGGTGCTCAGGACTGGCACATCAATGCAGGAACAAAATATCCTGTCTTATATGTGTGTCCTGACTCCAGCAACCAGGATCCATCCCAAGCCAGCTCCACCCCTCCCTTAAAAAACTCACTTTCTTGCAGATAGATCAACAGCAAGGCAGGGAGTTTCCACTCCTTGTGTGCCGGTCCAGCTCCGCACTGCGAAGCAGCCTGATGGTGTCTGGGCAGCCAAACCCCTCCTTGCTGCTGCCTGGGATCTGACAGCTCCAGGCAAAACCTTCCTGGCTGCAGGGCCAGCTCTGGGCACTTGGCATGGCCTGGACCAGCTGAGGAGCTTTGGGAAAGCCAGGAATTGCACCATTAAAAACCTACAGAAGGAACAACCGGGGAATGCTCAGACCGGATCTTGGCCGTGGCAGCCGAATTACCCTCACCCTGGCTGGTAGCACTGAGGTCTCCTTAGCAACACCACTTCAATATTTAACATCCAATGCATGTGCCCAAATGACCTTCCAGGGCCTTTCCATGGTGTTGCTGCTGAGCTGGCTCCAGGAGCACGGCAGCGGCCAACTGAGCCACCGCCAGCTCAAGATTTCCTCTGCTTCTCCCAGATGAGCACTCGCTGGGTTTGCCATGATCTGGTGCTCGGCACTGATGAGCTCATGGGCAGGGTGGAGCCTTCAGGAGAAACAATGTCTGACCAGGGGAGTTAAAGAAAGCCAAAGCCCAGGGTCCGTGGGTAGAGACTATAATGTTGCAGCCACCAGATGAAGATGTTCTTGGAGATGCAATCTGCAAAGAGGTGGAAAATAACAGCTGGTGGGAAAGCCCTGGTCCCACCATTGTCCTGACTTTGGGGAAGGACAGGGGAGATGGTCACAAACTGACCAACAGAGCTGATGGGCACCAGGAGCAGAGAGGGGGCCTGGGGGAGGTCCATGGACAGAGGAGGGCAGTGAGTCTGACTGGCAATTAGGAGCTAATGGAAGCTGAGGGAGACAGAGGCATGGCCTGGAGACTGACTGCACAGCCAGGATAATGGGCAGTGTCTGTGGTTGCAAGGGCAGAGACTCAAGAGAAAGCCAGCAAAACAGAGACGTGGAGGCTGCAGGAGCTCAGCACTTCTCACTCCAATAAGTGGCTGTTTATTCTGGTTGTTATGAAAAGCAGGTCTGACGCTGCTGTCTGCAAACCACGGCTCTCCTTCCTCCCCTTCATCCAGCCACTCACCCATCCCTGGAGGATCTAAGCAGCTCCAAAGCAAATTGTGTTTTATTCTATATTTATGTCTATAGGTTCATCCAGGAAACTCTCTCCTCTAGCACTGCACCTGCCTTCACCCTTCCTCTGTGCCTCCAAGCATCGCTGTGGAGTCACGGTGTGTGCATGGAGAGGGAACAAGCAGGAGGTGGGGGATGCTTTATGAAAAGCAGTTACAGCCATTCTTGGAAGACTTTGGCTCCGAGCCCCTCTGCCACATTCTTAGAGATCATATCAAAAAAACTATTTTTACTAAAATTGTAGTGGTAACAGGCTCCAGATGTCTGTTGTTATGTAATAGGGTTTGTTTTAATGGATCCGACATCCAGATGTGCAGCGTGGGCTCAGGGCGTCTGCTTGGTCCTCTGTGGACCAGGGGGAGCAGCCAGCTCCCTGTGCTGTGCCAGAGGGGGCAGCTGCCTCCCTGGCAGATGGGATTGCTCCTGGTTCGTGAGCTCTGCTCTCCCTTGTCCTTTCTGGTACAGCTTCAGTCATCCTGGGCGCTCGCCTCAGGTTCCACATCTCATTTTGGCACACAAGCAAGAAGGGTCACTGAGCACTGGTTTGCTCAGCTCTGTGTGAGAAAGGAAGGAGCTCAGTGGCAAGGCTGGGATGAGGAATAGTCCCTGGCAGCACTGTGGTCCTCCCATGGGACTCACTGGGACTATCTGTAGGTGTCACCATCCCATGAAAAGTATTGTTTGGGGATTCTGATTAACCAGCGACTGAAGATTGGAAGCTAAAGGGAATTAAGAGACTGATCATGTCTTGATTTCCCAGGGCCCACTTTGTGCTTTCCCTGCTGTGAGAAAAACTTAGGCAGGATGACTGCTAGGGGCAATGAACCAGACAAAGTTTTCCTCAGGCAGAAACATTTTGGACGTGGAAGTGAAGAGGAAAAGCATCTGAGGAAAGAGATTGTCACCTTCCCCTTGAGCCTGTGGGAGCAGCTCAGAAAACACCGATGGAACCAGCCCACACATCCTTCTGGGCCAGTTTCTATGCTGTCATTGATGTTTTCCAGCTGAGTTCTTGCCGTGCTTGGTGAGGTTCACTTCCCTGCTGGAAGCTGAAGGGAAGGTTTTTGAAGGCATTTTGAGGCCTGGTGATTTCCCCTTCCCTCACTGCAGGTTTTGGTGCCACAGGATCAGTGTTCCCCCTCTCCAGCACTGCAATTAGCTGGAAACGTTGGCTGCTCACCCATTTGGTAGGAAGAGCTCCAAGCAGGGATGCAGCAGATGTCTGGATCCTAGCTGCTAGGTGGACAGGGGGATGAGTGGAGCATGCTAAGCCAAGGAGGATTTGAATTCAAAGTATGTGGCTCTGTGCCATCGCTATTAGCATCTGCTAATGAAATGCTAAGACTTGCTAAGTGCCCAGATCCAGGAGGGAGATTTAAAGGGATGTACTTGGACTGAAAGCAAGAGGCTTAGGTGCTTTCTGGAGAGCAGAGAGAAGGGAACGCCCAGGGCTGGCTCCCCTGGGGACAAAATGGAACTGCTACCTGATGACAGAAGGAAAGAGATGGAGAGTCAATACCAACCCTATAACACCCCATGGGACACGAGCTGAGCCACAGCTCCAAGGAGAAGGGAAGGTCAGGGGGGCAGTGACAGATCTGCCCTGGCAGAGGGGCACTGACCCTGCCCCGACATCACTGACCAGCCAGGCTGGGACCTCTGAGGCAGCTCAGGAAAAAGTGTGGTGAGAGAAGCCTCCTTTGGGTTTGCCATGTCTCAGTTTGAACCTCCCTAGTGCCAAAAAAATAATCAAAGACCAGTGGGACACAATCAGCGCTCAGCTGGAGCCTGGGAAGTCCGAGGGGGAAAAGAGCTGGTCTGGGTTTTGGAGTTGACATCCACCCTCGTGCTTGGTTTTATCTGCAGCGAGGCTTTTGCAGAGCTGGTTTTGCTTTGCATTGCAGTCACGTTCTGGTCTCAGTGATTTGGTTTTCTCTCTCCTCTTTGCAAAGCAGCACAAGGCGGGCTCCGGGGCTCTCCTCTGCACTCGAAGGAGGCCTCGGCCACGGAGTCAATTGGAAAGCCATCTGCTCCCACGAATGAGGACGTTTCCATGGTTTTATGAAAGAAAGGGACTCTTCCTCTCTCTTTTTCATTTTTCTTTCCCCTTTCTTCCTGTGAGGAAGCCGTACGTGTGCACAGCCAGCCTTGCCAGAAACGTGGTGTTTATCAGAGGTGTATTCCCCCCATTGCCATGGGACAGAGCCTGGTGGAGGGGTGAGAGGGGAGAGGAGAATGGATACAAAGGCATCCCCAGCCCAGGAGACAGCCTGTGGAAGGTGTGGAAAGAAAGCTGGGCAGGGGAAATGAATGAACACTTCATCCCGGGCCCTCCCCCCCAGCACGTCCATGTAAAATGTGGAGATTAGGTGGAAAATCCATATAGAAGGGAAATGTATGCCTTTAGCAGAGCAGGGCTCCCCACAGGCCAGCTAATTGTTCTGAATGGATGTCCTGGCACACAGACAGTCTTCTCTTAGTTTGTTTTCCTGCTTTGACCAGTGTTTCTGCTGTTAACCCTTCTTCTGTGGGAGGACAGTGGGTGGGAAAGAGGGAACTGTCCCTGCTTAACCAGGGTGGCAACACCTGACCCCTCCAAGAGCTTCCAAAAGTCACAAGGGGGGAAAACATTTCGAGATGAGGTGTGAGAGGTGAACACACGGGTCTGACAACAAACAGCCAAGGGAGGAGGGAAGCACTCCCGCTTGTTTTCTGGCCATCTCCTGGACTGGCAGGGATGGGACACGGAGGAGACTGAATTAACTTCCAGGTTTGACCATTAGTTATTTTTACAGTGCAAAAGGATTTCTCCAACACCTTCAAATGTCAACGCCCTTGGGGGAATGAAGCCTCATGTGGCATTCAGAGCGGGAGAGTAAATGTGGAAAGATGAGCGTGGAAGAGGTGTCAGGGTACTTTGCAAACAGGAGATCCCATCTGCAAGCTGGCTGTGCTGGGCACACTGGTGTGGGGCAGGGAGAGGGTACTGCCCTCCGAGGCCCTGCCTTGAGCCACTCCAGCCCCTGGTGTGGCCTTCACACATGGTCCCTTGCATGGTGAAGAGGTGATTCACAAGGAAAAGAGAAGGGAGGGTTGTCAGACATGGGCTTAAACCAAGATGGGGAAAGCTGTTGTGCTGGAGGATGTTCTTCTGAGTCACACTGGGAACCCAGCTCATCCGAGTGCCGACTCCTCTGGGATCACCACTACTTAGGGCCTGGGCTGCTCAAAGCAACTTGGGAAGGGAGAAGGAAACATCCACATGATGGGAGAGTGGAGAGCCAAAGCAAGGGGCACTCGGTGCCCTGCTGAGGCAGGCAGGATGCACAGCAAGGTTCAGCATTGCATCTTGCAGGCAAAGTGGGGAGGGTGGGACAGCCAGACTGAGTCTGGGTCTGAATGGATCCATGAGATCTCCCATGAGGGACCATGGGGAGTCCTTCCAGCCAGCCCTGATGAGGGCTGGAGATCAGGGCAGGGCAGGCAGGAGGGCACAGGGTAGGACTCGCAGCCCAGCTCTGGCTCAGCTTCACTCCCTCCCTGCGGCCTTTGGGGCAGGATTTCTGCTGCTTCATCTGCTGATGGTGGCTGACAACTGCAGGCAGGCAGCAACGGCTCTGAGCTGGATCCTCCAACTCAGAACCTCATCCTGTCCCCAGGTCTTCTCCTGACCATCAGATGGATTATGGCCAGACACATCCCCACTCTGGCCAGCTCCAAACTGGTTGCTAGAGGGATGAAGGAGCAGGCAAGCCCTTATCTCCTGCTTTGCCATAACCATCCTCAACACTTCTGTGGCAGACACGTCCTATAACCCCAGCTACCCACTCACATCCACAGCCCGGGGGTCCCAGGAGGTGCAGTAGCTCAGGAGAGGAGGGCAGAGCATGGCCAGGGCAGTGTGTTGAAAATATTGCCACTAATTACACAATGGGTTCCTTATGTTCCCTGGAAATGCAATATGCGGGAGGACTCCCGGCCAATTCATGTTTTAGGGCAAATCAAGGCGATACATTACTCGACTCAGCTCCTAAATTTGGTCATACTTTAGCTGGTGTTTTCAGACGTTTGTGAGTTAGGTTGGCCAATGCCACAGAGAAAAGCGATGGGGCAATTATCCTAATGAGGAACAAATGCATTACTTCTGCAAGTTATTTGGTGCTTGGAACAAGCCCTCCCCATTGCGTGACTACTTTGTACAGTGTTAACCCCTGCCGAGACCTCTGGGAGGTCATTTTTCTGGAAGATGAGAAGGAAATTCAGTGCCCATCAGATTCCTGGGGTTAAAAACTGTGCGATGCATGAAGCTTTCACAGCATCTGGCAGCAGCCTCAGTGGCTTCATTGGCACTGAGCAGCTCTTGCCCTTCATAGGGGTCATGGACAGGCTGTGTGTCCTGCAGATGTGCAAAGGACCAGCCTAGGAAAGCCCAGCTGCCTTTGAGCCCAGAGCAGCACAGCAGAGATCAGCCTGGGCAGCCTGTCTTGGACAAGGCAGCATCTTCACCACATGGATGAGCAAGGCTTCTCTCTCCCCATCCCTAAATCACAGCCTGCAGGTGCTGGTGATGCCATGGGTGTGTTTCCCTGCTTTTAGGATCCTGGAGAGGAGCAAGATGAGCTCAGCCAAAGACCTGACCCATCCCAGTTGGCTCTGTAGACTTGTCCCAGCATCACACCCCCAGCACCCAGGGGGCTTCTGCAAGAGCCAGCAGAAACTCCTGGTCCTCTTGGCCCACCCACTATGCCTCATTTTGCCCCTTTTTAGCGACATCCCCAGGTGATTTAGAGGCAGTAAGGACCATCCTGCCTCTGACCACAGGCAGCAATCCCTGCTGGCACAGACATCCAGGACTCACAGCCCCTCACAGCAGCTCTTCCCTCAGCCCTGTTGGACAGCCCACAGGCCAGTGGTGGTCAGGCTCTTGTGTGGCCTCAGTCGCTGAGGGGACAGAACCTCCTCCATTCCCCAGACCCAATGTCAGAGCTCTTAAATGGGCTGCCAACCCTGACATCCCAGCATGGTTTTGGGGATTCAGCATCTCAGTGGTGACTGGCTGCTGGGTGTTGTGTGGCAAGGGGGGCTCCTGTAGCTTGCTGCACCTTTCTGGCAAGCAGCCCCCTCCAAAGCCAGACCCCCAATTTCTGCATATCCATCCCCACTCTGTATGAGCCCGTGGCTCACACCAAGCTTCCATCACCTGCCCCAGTCCCACAGGGAATGCTGGGTGGGTGACAAGGGACATGGGGGGATTGCTGGGACAGGCACGGCCTGGCAAACCCATCTGTGCAGGACTCCCTGACCCCATCCACAGCGGCTGCAGGGGCACAGGCTGGAGGAGCTGCTTGTCTCCAAGTCCTTTTTTTGCTTTTGTATTTTTCTTTCTTCTTTTCCTGCCTTCTCCAGAAGGGCCCAGATGCCTTTGCTTTGGCTGGGCTCCCTTGGCCGGCAGCCCGCGGAGGCACCAGGAACGCCGTGTGTGAGTGCGTGAGCCTGTGTGTGCAATATTAATGCACAGAAATGGAAGACGACCAGCACATAAACATTCTTTACTGTTTGGGTCACAGCCCGGGGAGCTGTAAGAGCTTTTGTGCTGTTTTGAACACACAGACTAAATAGAGAGGGAGCAAGTAGAGCAGAGAGGATGAGAAGCTGGGAGAGACAGGGTGGGAGGATGAGCAGGAAGGAGATGCGAGGAGGACCCCCTGCACACCACGGGGTCTGACAGGAGTGGGCAGGGAAGGTGTTGGTGCAAGGCTGGGAGCTCCAAGGACACCCACATCTGCTCCACACAGAGGGCTGGGCTGGAGGTGCGGAAGACACCAGCTTGGGGCTGCTTGTCACACGTATTTTCCTGCATTAAAGCAAAAGGTAAAATAATAATAATGATAGAAGTTGGCTGAAGGCTGAAATAACCAGGATTCATTCCTGTGCAGATCTCGTTAGATTGACTTAAGTGTCAATTTGGGAATAAGGAGGAGGGGGCTGTGCTGGAAGCATTTCTGCAGCAGGCGAGGGGAAGGACGGTCTCTCCGGAGCTAACAAGACCCAGCTGGCTCCCAACTGCAGCCGAGAGTGTTAAATCAGAAACTATTCCGTCAACAGCCAGTTTGGCCAAATATGAAACATTTCCAGGGAATCAATGGCCGGTGCTGGTGACGCAGAAGCCAATAGTCTTGACTTCTTTTCCAGAGCCTCCAGAAATACACTCGTCATTTTGGACTTAAAGGGACAGGCCGCACTTTCCCCGCTCCTCTCGGCGGCGTTCGGCTGAGAAATCCTCATCCCAGCAGCGAGAACGGCAGCTGGGCTGGTTTAATCCACTGGTTAATGCTTGCAAAGGGCCCCAGGGGGGCTGGACCTGCCAAGCTGCTCCACATGACAAATCTGAACTGGACGTGTCCTCCCCAAATGTTTTCCGTGGAGATGAGCTCAGACAGAGGCCTCGAGCTCCGCGCAGCTGAGCTCCGACCGCTGCTGCCCTCGTCCTCCGCCGGTGTCTGAGCCTTTGACCCTCACCTGTGCAGAGCACGATGGAAACCAGATGTTCAGGCTTGGCCCATGGGGCTCCAGGAGAGCGGGGAGTCACCAAACCCTGGCACAGGCAGGGCCAACTGGTGTCCACCTTTGCACTTGGTGACACTTTTAATGTCTCGGTCTGCAGGAGGGCAAGGCCAGCAGCAGGGCTGCAGCCAGCATGACTCCAGAACATTTAGATCTTCTAGGAATAAAACAGGGCAAAGGGTGTAACTTTTTCTCTATATTCTCAGCCCCTCAGGTCTTCTCCCACTTTCCAAGGCACTGGGATATCCCAGTGGCTTGTCCCAGCCTTCCTTCCAGCCTGGGTCACACTCATCCCATCCCAGCAGAGAAACAGCACCCATGGCATCTGACAAGGCACAGCTAAGCAAGACAGATAAATCATTACACTATAAAAGAGTGATCCCTGGGGATAACATGTTGGGGAATACATGGAGTGCAGGTAGCCTGGTGTGCAAGATATAGGAAAGTTTCCTTAACAGACAGAAGGGGGAAAAATGGGGAAAAAAAAGTATCAAATAATAGTAAATAGCTTGACAATGCAGCAGTAAGGTCTGTGGAGCTGTATTTGCTGCTACGTGGCCTGTATTGCCATTTGGAGCAAGGCAAAGCCTGTCCAGCTCTGAGCTTTGCAGTGCACAATGCATCCATGTCCTTAAGCATCCTCCCTGTCGCAGAGAGATCCTTCCCCAGTCCTGTCCCTGATGGGTCACCAGAGATCTTGCCCCCAAATGGCTGCATTTAGTTGAGGACGTGCCCACACCTGCAGCTTGGCACTGTGACAAAGCCCTAAAAACCAACCTCCCACCATGGCTAGCTGGGATTTTCTTCCACATAGCCAAGAGTTCTGATCAGGGCTCACTGGAGCAAAGCTGTGCTGCTGCTGGGACGCTGGTGATGTGGTCTGGCTTTGCCCAGGGTGTGCTCAAGCACACGTGGCTCTTCCTGCTCTGCACAGCTCCCAGCTCGAGCAGGTGAAGGGCACTCTGCGTCCACAGCATTGTCAGCTGAATGTGTATTCCCAGTTGTGCCTGGACTTTAAAGGCTGGCTTGGTGGTCTCCTCTGCTGATCACAGCTTTTATCAGGGGCCAGGGAGCTGGAAAAAGGAGCCAAGCATCCTGATTCTCTTTGTCTGCTGTAAGCAGCCTGCATTCCCACCAGCTGCTCCGGCCACAGAAATAATCCTGGGAGTTCTCCTGTTGATCAAACCTGGGGAAAGAGAGAAGTAGATGGAGAGGTTAACCTGGGGTTTGGTGGGGGGAAGCCAGAAGCTGGGCAGAGCTAGAAGCGGGGGAGGAGGCATTTGGAGCTCCCTGGAGAAAGGGGCTCTGCTGGGGCCATTGCTTTAGGGGTGATAATAGAGCAACTTAAATCCAGAGGGCACTGGGGTGGCACATGCCTTCGACATGGCAAGGAACCAGCAGTGCTCCCAGGTTCCTGGGGTGGCTCTGAGCAGGGCAAGAACTCTGGATTTGGTCTTGCCAGCTGAGGGCAGAGCATGGCAGAGAGAGTTGAGCCGATGGGTGGAGAAGAAGATCGTGGTTGTGCCACAAGGAAAACGGAGCATGAGCCATGAATCCACAAGCTGTGTCCTGTTCCCTATCCCTTGCACCCCGCTGTGCCTGCACCTATCATTCATGCTGATGGCTCCCCCTCCACTGTGTTTCCAGAGGTACTTCCAGCATGGAAAGTTCTATTTAAAGGGTGTTTTTCCTTTCTCTCTCTCTCTCTCTCTCTTTTTTTTTTTCCTTTTGAATGGGAAGCCAAGGGGCTGTAAAATGCACGGTTTCCCACCTAGCTGAACCAGAGGAAATGATGCTGACAAAAAGTTTAATTTACCCCATTGCAGCAGTAACAAGCACCAGTTTTTGGAGATGGACACAAAAACTGGAGTGGACGAGGTGGACCTTGGCTTGGGAGAAGAGGGGCTTGGCTCTCCCACTGCTTCCTAAGCAGCACACAAGGCACAGCTGGGAAGATCCAGGGGGGTCAGAGCAAAGCTGTCCCCACAGCTCTTCTGCTTCTGGCAGCTCCCGTGGCCCAGAGCCCTGTGAAACACCTCGTGCCTCCAGGCACGGAGCAGGAGACCTCCCATTTGAGCTGAGCAGAGCATGCTGAAGCTCTTGCACCTCCCATGGATCCAGGTCACCTCTCCCAGAATGGTTTCTTCTCCTGGGATGTGTTTGTGGAAGGGTTGTCTGTGCCAGACACTGCACTCCCAGAGCTGGGGCTCCTCCATCCCGCCGGGCTGGCTAACGAAGCAGCCCCACGCACGCCCAATCAAACCCGCTTTGGCTCGTCCTGGCGTTCTGCAGGGAGGTTAATCAGCTCCTGGGAAACCTCTGGAAAGCAGGCAGGGGGCAGGTCTGTCAAAGGCGCTGAGGAGGAGGGAAAAAGAAGAGCGCGCGTCGGAGGTCACTGCTCTCAGGGGAAACACCGGGAAGTCACCAGGGTCCCCTTGGCCAGGGGCTGCCCAGGACCCACCAGCCCGTCTGGGATGCAGCACACCCTGTGCCACACATAGGGGCGATTCCCTTGGGGGATTAGGCTTGCTTAATGCTAATTCCTCTGCTCTGCTGCGTTTTTCCAGCCTTGGTTCTAACACGTGCTGTGGGAGCTGCTGTAACGAGGGCGCAGTGTTCCTGCTGGAGCTGATGATTCCCTCTCACTGTTCCTTGCTGTTGGGACAGCAATTTCAAGAAATACTTGGGTCTCAAAGTCACTGAGGCACTGGCGGGACATGAGCAGGGACCAGAGAGGGACAGTGAGACCCTGTGTCCATCTGCTGCTGCTCCAAGCAGGCAGGGATCTGAGCATCAGGAAGGCAAGAAACACCTCAGTGTCCCTGCAGGCACCAGGAAAGTGATGTGCATAGATGCAGAAGAGGTCAGGGGCAAATCTCTGCTCCCAACAGAAGGGCAGCTGGGCAGTTGAGATATTTGAGGGATTTTGGCTCTCCTGAAAGCCTTTTCCAGACTCCAGACTGCCAGCATTGGGATTGCAGTGAAAATGAGCTCTAGGACCATCCCATGTAGCAGGAGGGGTGAGCTAAGGAGTACCAATGCAAATGCCTGGGGCAAGGGGCCAAATCCAGCTCCAGCTGAAGGCTCGGCTATGCTGGCACTGCCAAGGAACACAAATCCTGGCCCTGGATGCACTGGCCAGCGGGTAGATGAGAGGCAGCCCCTCCTCCCTGAGCAGTCACTGCTCCGCAGCATTCGCAGGCAACGGGGTCTGACCAAACGCTGGAGGTCAGGACCTCCTGGAGTCACTCGTTCCCAATTAACAAGTCAGCTGCACACCAAGATCTGCCAGGTTTTGCAAGAAAGCATCCAGGGACAGACACAGGCTGGCTCTGTGAGCACTGTACACCTCCACCGTGGGACCCTGCCTCTGGCCACAGCCACAGAGCTCTTTCTGGGTCAGGGCCAAGCTCCCTGGGGATGCTCCAAAGAGCAGCTGAAGATCCTGGACTTGTTTGCACCCTTCAGGCCAAGCACTCCAGGATCTTCCTCCTGCATGTGAGCAGATTGACATTTCCTTCTGCTCTGCTTCTGCTCTCTGGCCTGGGTGAATTTTGGGATAGCACTGTCTGTCCTCGTGTCCTCAGCTGTTGTGTGCCACTTCTGGACTCGTGGCTGGGATGTTACCCCCTGCCCATGTGGGCCTCAGCCTCTGAGACTGCCCAAACTCAATGACTCTTCAAGGCAGCCTCAGTTTCGGGAAAATTCTGGCACTTGCTGCTTGGGTCACTCTCACGCTGTGCTCTTCCCATGCTGAGCTCAGCAATGGTTCAGTCACACACCCAGATCCCCCTTTTATTCAGAACAAAGCAAACAAACAATTGTTTTCAGGTGTTTTAGTTGATGGTACAACCTTGTTTGCAGTCCTCTTGGATGTGAGGAATTCTGCCTCTGCCTCTCTGGATGATGCCTTAGATGAACCTCTAACAGCAGTGGTAGTCAATGCAAGACCCCTCTTGGGGCAGTGTCCTTCCTGAAGGCTGCAAACTGCCTTGGGGTTATCATTTTGCACACCAGACTCCAGTGACGGGGACTTTTAAATTCAGACTCTCCATGGTGAAACCTGGACATGCTGCAGCTCTGCCCCAGCAATGCCTCTAAATGCTGTGCTCTTCCAAACTGTAAAATCTTTAGGATCTAAGTGTGAGTTTCCCTCCCCTCCGCCAGATTCGGAAGCCACTCTGGTCAGCCCAGTCAGCTTTGCATGCTGCAACACTGGGAGAAAATGGAGATAAAAACATCCTGTAGAGCAGGAGCAGGATGGTGATTAATCCTTGGAAAAGGCTAACTGACATGACCATCAATAACTACAGTAACTTGTTATGGCTGCCTCATTCCAGGAGGATTACATGCCTGAACACTCCTTAAAACATCTAATGAATGTCATTTTGTTTTTACTCTCGGTGCTCATGCAAGTGAAGCACTCAGCAGTGCTGGCCAGAACCATGGGGAGAGCCGGCGGGGCTGCTCCAGCTTCCCACAGGCTGATCCTCCTGCACCTCCCTGCTGACCTGAAATATCCTTGCTGGGTGCTCCTGCTGCCCTGCTGCCGGCTCTGTCCCACCAGGATCCTCACTGTGGCCAAGTGCTGGCTCTCCCTGGCTTCAGCTGGTGACGTCTGGCTGCAGGATACCTTCCCCATGGCACAGGCTCTCACCTTGCTCTTGATCTGAAAGCAGAGTTTTAATCAAGCAGAACGTGGGTCAGATTTTCCTGCCTCACCCCCATTTTGGGGATTTCTATGGCAACATTCACGGACAAAGATGGCAAAGGCACAAGGGCTGGCACAAGTCGTATTTCATAGAATCACAGCATCACAGAAGGGTTTGGGTTGGGAGGGACCTTAAAGACCATCCATTCCAACTCCCCTGCCATGGGCAGGGACACCTTCCACTACAACAAGTTGCTCAAACCCCATGGGACCTGAACTTCAACACTTCCAGGGGTGGGATTTGTTTACTCCACCCTCAGATTTCTCCTCCTTGTCCCTACTGAGAAAACAGCCACGAGCCCTGCAGGCATCAGCAAGCCAAGGCAAGGTGTGCAGTGTCCAGAGAGGGTTTCCCAGCCCCAGGTTTGTCTTGGTATGCACCACTCCAGCCATGCAAGTTATTTGCATCTGTGAGATCCATTTCCTCCTAATTTTGCCAAGGAATGTTCTTTAAAAAGGAAGAATAGCGAAAGCAAAGCTGTGAAAGGTGTGTTCTGCACCGCAGCACCATGTCACTTTGCCTCTCCTGAGCAGACAAGCAATGATGAACTGCATCTCAGCAGGCTGGGGCTGGGAATCCCTGCAGAGATGCTCACACCTCCCTGCCACATTTCAGAGAGGGGGAGAGGGAGTTTTGGCAAAGATTGTGTACGGCTCCAGATCCTGAGGGTTAATTCTCTGCCTTGTTCATGCTGTACAGGGGCATTATCAGTGAAATACAGGGGCCACTGTTTTTCTCCAAAACTCCACCATGAATCCATCATGGCTCCAAGGAAGGCTTTTATATTTTCTGCTGGCAAGGCTGTCTGGGCTCATTCCAGACTCGCCCCTCACCTCCATACCAGGGGCAGCCAGGACTCCTGCCTCACCCTGCTCTGGATTCATCTCCTCAAGGTGCTGACAGTTTCTTGCCTGCTGATGCTGTGGGAGACTTTCTGGATGCCGAACAAAGGTTTTTGAAAAGGTCTGGAGATGCTCTCTGGAGTCACACTGTCTGACCCCACCGACGGTCTGCAGCCACGCAAAGAGACCTCGGCGCTGACGGGGACATCAAAGCCGATCCAGACACCAGGATCCCTCCCCACATCCCAGCAGTACAGGCAGCCTCACCGGTTACTTACTGGGATTCCTTGAACATGAGACTGTCTGCAGAGATGCAGCCAGAGCCCAGCCCCACGCACAGCTCACACCTGACCTTCCCTGATTTCCGCAGCCCCGGATGACTTGGCTTTTCCTATTAGCCAAGGACCTTTTTGCTGCTTCTTGCACTCTCAGCCTCATATTTCAAATTCCTTCACAGCTGTATCTGGTTTTCATTTGAACATATTACATTTAGATACTTACATATATATATATATTTAATACAATGAGAAAGGATTTTCAAGGTAATAAATGGAACATGCGAGCCTAATTATTCAGGATGACCCAATGCAATTCGGTAAGTCCGGCGAGTTGTTTATATTGGCAAGATGAGAACAAAATATCATTGGATATGGTCATTACTCTTATAAGATTTCAATATGTATACATTGTCAGGAGTCCCTGAGTTATGAAGTCCTCCTCACTGGAGGAATAAACATGCTGGGTAGTAACCCTGGAAGCAATCAAAATGCCTTCAGCTCGGTGCCAGCAGAGCCCCTCTCTCTGCAGCCAGCCCCGAGCCTGTGGGCCTTGCTCACAGCCCAGACTCACCCACAGATGGTTTATCTCGCTCTGAGGCCATGGGCAGAGCTTGGAGAGTGAGCAGAGAGGCAGAAATAGGATTCTTGGCGTTTCAGGTTGAATTACTGGAGCTGTCCATGACTGGCCCCACTGGTCAAATAGGAAAAAATAACATCAGGGAGCTGGCTTCGCTCTCAATATGGCTGGGGGAGCCTGACGGGCGTCTGCTCCTGCCTGCTGGCCTGGGAATGGCCCTCAGGTGTTCTGGGATGGGGAGGCAGGACTGGCTGCTCTGTGGTTTGTCCAGGACATCCCACCGGGGGATGCTGCCCTTGTTCCCCACCCAGTGGAGCATGCCTGGGCAGCAGCTCCTCCATCTGTGGATGCAAGAGTGGGAAAAGTTTTGGAGCTTCTTTGCTGCCGTCCCTTGCCCATGATCCAGGGAAGCGGGGTGCTGTGGGGATGCAGGTCAGGGCAGCACTGGGACAGCAGATGCCAGAAATGCCACATCAGCCCTTCAGCTTCCATGGGAGGCCTCCACCTGCAGAGGAACCTCTCTGTGATGGTGATACACGAGCTCCTCCAAGAAACAGGGAGAACAGCACCCTCCCAGCTGCTGTGTGCAGCCCTGGGTTTGCCTCTCCTGGGACCCCAGGGACTGTCACAGGGTGCAGGGGCACCGGGGCTGAAAATACTCATCAAGTCCCTGCAGTGGTTACTGTCTGCCTGTCCAGTGACACACAGCTTACCCCTGCAGCTCAATCCCTGCTCCTTCCCAACAGGGCATCCAGGAAACTCCTGGCAAGGCTCTCCAATGGGTAAAGGACTCACCCCTCAGCTGGTCCTGTGTCTGGGGGGTATAAATCAGCCCAAAAGACAGCGTTTCCCTTTCAGGGAGAAGTTAACTTTCCACTGAATGCACTGAGCTGACAAGCAGTGAAGCCTTGGCTGTTTACCCCAGAGCCCAGGCGTCATGGTCCACATGGCTGGAAGTCTCAGCAGGGCTCTATTCACTTTGATTTTACACCAGGGTTAACTAGACCCCGGTAATTATCCCCTTTTAACAAGGCAGTGTTTACACCTATGAGAAAGGGTCAGCTCCTGACTTGCTCACTTCGGCTGGAAGGAGAGTATTGCTCATGGCAGCTGGAGAGGTGATGTGACCGTAGGGGGGAAAGCAAAGATGGGAAGAAAGAAAGAAGTGGAAATAGGAAAGGTGATCTTAAAGCTCAGATGAAAAATATCCCCCATGATCCTTGACTCCACAGCTTGCTCCCTCCCCATCCCTCCTTCCCCCACCATGCTGCGATGCAGCCTCGGAGTGCACACAGAGATAGTTGGAAGCTGGGATAAGTTGATGGATTTCTTAGCTCCTGGGCTATTAAATGTCTGGACCAGCTAATTTTAAAGCAAACAAGCAAAAGCCAAATGACAAATTGTTTGGGAGGCCCTTCAGGAGGAGGATGGAGTTTTACGACCACCAAGGGCACTGTTGCTGCCATTAAATCTGTGGACATAGGGGAAAAATAAGATCTGATTTATTTGGTGATGGTGGAAAATATTATCCAAGCTATAATTTATTGATCATCGCATCCTCCCAGTTTTCGAGGCCTCCTTCTTGTGCATATGGAACAGATACATATTTTTCCACACGTATGAGGCTGAACACATAGTGGCTCCTGCACTTGAGGAATTTTTGTGTGCTCTGCTGGCCATGGGGCAGGAGCCAGCAGAGAAGGGCTGTGGAGCAGCTCTCTGTGGTGAGGGACAGGTCACCTTGGGGCTGGGGCTGCTGTTCAGTCGGGCAAGGAGCTGTGGGATTACTGGGAATGACTCGACACTGGCAGGTCTCTTCCTGCCTGCTGGACACGGGTCACCAGGCCACTGCCAGAGGGTCCTTCTCTCCCATCCTGCCCCCCTGACCCTGTGCCTGCCCTGCCTGCTGGTCCCCAGAGCATCATGGAGACATGGAAATTGTTCCTCTTGGAAAAACCTGCAGGATCACCAAGTGTGCCATAGACGTCAGACACAGACACCATAAACCCAGCACTCCCAAGGTCACCACTAACCCATGTCCCCAAGGGCCACATCCACACATCTTCTAAATCCCTCCAGGGATGGTGACTCCACCACTGCCCTGGGCAGCCTGTGCCAGGGCTGAACAAACCTTTACATGGAGAAATTTTTCCTGATCTCCAATCTAAACCTCCCCTGGCACAAGTTGAGTCCTATTGCTTCTCGCTTAGGAGAGACCAGCCCCTGCCTCACACCCACAAGGAGGAATGCTGTCCCTGGGGGAGGATAAACTGGCCCAAACACCCCTGCACACCCATGGTGAGGGGGAAGCAGACCTTGAGGAGGTTTGGTCTTTGCAAAGGGGAGCAGGGACACACACCAAAGCACTGTCAGCAGTTTCCCAGTGCTCCCAGCCAGGCTCAGGGGCCCGTGGAGCCCAGCTGCCTCTGTTACCTGGCTCAGGGAGCAGGATTGCTTCCTGCTGCCAGCACGGGTGGTGGGAGCAAAATTCAAGATGGCAAATGAAAAGAGGGCAGCTTTGGGCCCCCGGGAGCCTTGCTGGAGCTGGAGGCTCTCTAAGCCAGTCCATCTGGAGAGGAGAGAGCCAGGCTCTGCAGGGATAGCCGGAAATAACAGCAATTTATGCAGTTATGTTTCCAGATTTTTTTCCTCTAACCATCAAATAATACCATAAGGAAAAAATAAAAAAAAAAAAAAAAGAGAAAGGAAATAGAAAAAGCAATATAGGGACCAGAGCTTTTAATCCTCTCTGCGTTCCCAGAGAAATCCAGGGCCTCTTTCCACCCTTTAACTCACTCCTGCTCTCCATTAAAGCCTCCTCCAGCAGACCCAGGGAGAGGAGCCCAACTGTTCTGCACACATTCTGGGACACCTTTTCCCTGTGCAAGCAATCAGATGCAAAACCTGATCCCTGCACCTTTTGGGGGTGACCGTGGTGGCCCTTCTGTGGCAGGTGACATCTGCAGAGCCTCACACGCCTCCAGCCCGGCAGCCCAGGGAGAGCAGGAGCTGGTGCTGGGCGATCTGTGCGAGCCAGGAGCTGCTGCTGGAGCAGCACGGAGACCCCACCGCGGCAGGACGGTGCTCACCCGCAGTCACACACGGCATTTACCTCCCCGGGGTGTCTCCATCCCCCCTCGCCGGTACCGCCACGGCCCCGCTGTGCTGCTGAGCCCTCGGCAGCTGCAGCTCTGCAGGGAATGACAGGAAAACAGCTCACGGAGGGAGGCAAAGCCGCCCCGAGGCTCCGGGCCGGGTGCTCGGCTCCGAGTCCTGCACAGCCCGCGAGTGCTGCGGGCGCTCCGAGAGCTGGGGAGGTGTTTTGGCTGGGAGCAGAGCCCTGTTCTCTCTGCTCTCTGCAGTCACCCATCGCCCAGCCCAGCCCGAGGGGAGTGCCCAGGTGCCAGGTGTGATGGCATGGCGATGCCTGGACCTCCAGCATCCTGCTTGGACGGGGAGCACAGGGGAAGAGCAGCTGGGAAGGCAGTGAGGCGGAGAGCCCTGCGAGCACAGAGCCCCTGCCGTGCCACGCATTTGTTTTCCTTGATTTGGGGAGCAAAGGCCGGGGCAAAGGTGGGCTGCCCAGACCACCCACAGCCCCCGGTGGTGACGGGGAGTGATGAGCCGAGAGGGACCTGCCATCCCCTCCACAGCAGAGCCACAGCCAGGCAGGGGATGCAGAGGGGATGAGCATGAGCTGCAGCACGGGTGGGTTCCTGTGGGGGTGCCTGGCTGCTCCCAACACCTGAGGATGGGTGAGGGCCCGGATTGCCTGGACAGCAGGGTTAAATCCAATAAACAATAAACAGCACAGTCTGCTTTTCCTCTTGCATAGCATCTGGAAATGAGGTGAAGAAGATGTTTTTGGGTGGGTTGAGTGTTCCCATTGCACCTATCAGGTTGGGAATCAGGGAGAAGATGGATAACTGCATCCTCCCACTTGTCAGGCAGATAATAAACAGTGCTCAGAGAGCTGCTGGGGCTCTTGCCTGTGACACAGATGGACCAGGGTACAGGTCCTCTTGCCTAAATCTCCTCTTTGGGGACCGGTGAGAGTATTTAAGTGAATGGAATACCCCAGTGAATGCCTCTTCCTAAGGCTCCTCTCGTGCTGGGGTAAGAGGATGTGGTACCCAACCAGACTGTCCTGATCAGTGAGGAGAGGGGGCCCTGGGAATGATGATTTCCTGCCTCAGCCCTGAATTAAACAGCAAATATTTTTTCCTTTTCTTGGAACAAACTGGGAAGAGAGTTGTGCTGCTTCCAGGAGAGAGCAGAGCCTTTCAGCGTGCTCGTGCATCAGCTGGACTCGATGCCCAAAGCACGGTGCAGGATTTCTGGCATCACCCAGGCTTGCTGGACGAGCTTCCCGAGGGACAGGCAGAGCTCGGGGTGAGCCAGCCCCTGTCAGCACAGACCCCCCTCGATGGGTGCAGGCAGAGGACATGCAGCCCTCACACTGCGCAAACAGAAGAGGATCTCTCTTGGCACTGGAGCTGTTTTCCCTTCCCAGAGTAAAATGCCCAAGTACTTGCTATATTTAGACACCGGGGTTTTTCAGGAAACACAAAGAGGCTTGTGTGAAGCTCCATATTCACCTCTGGACATGGCTCCTGGCCTCCTGACTAGGGCTGGCTCCAAAGCCCATCGTTGCATCAGTGCCAACCCCACATGTTCTTCCTGCACCATCAGGCCTCCCACAGGCATTGGGGGTTCCTGAAATGCCCTTGCAAGCTCTGTGGGCTCTGACCAGCCCCCTTTTCACATGGGGAAAGGCTTAGGAAAGCTGGCGGAGGGCCAGAGCTGCAGTGGGAAAGAGCAGCAGTGCCCAACTCCAGCTGCCACCCAGCCCTGGAAGCGAGGGCTGCTGGTGCTGGACGGCAGAGGGCACTGAAGGTGGCAAAGCCATCCCATAGTAAAAGCTTCTCCAGCTTTCAATGTTTTTACCTTGAGAGAGAAAGGAAAAGGTTGCATTTTTGACTAAGTTATAAGTTAAAGACCGGCCCCCACTCCTCGGGGTGCCCGGGCTGGGGTCCCCGTGCCCGTCACCCACCGCAGCTGCCGGGCAGCCCTCCCTCACGCGCTCCCCTTTTCCAACTGGATGGCTTCCCAGCAAGGAGCAGCAGGAGAAATCTTGGCTCCTGGCGGGGAAAGGCAGCCAGCGGCAGGGAAGGGCGGGGAGGGAAAGCGATGCATTCCCAATGCTCGAGCGCACCATCCTCGCAAGCATCCCCGTAATTGCAGCCACATGCTGGCTCCCACAGCCCTCGCCTCCGAGCCCCAGATCCCCTTGTCCGCTCCTGGGGCTGCTCTACAGCCCTCCCCGACCCAGACATGCCTTTCATCTCCTGCTTTGGGCCAAGAGAGAGCTGCACCCGTTCTGCATCACGGACCTGTAAACCCAGCGGGGGCAGCGGGGAATTTCCAGCACACCCTTAAGCCACAGAGAAAAATGATGGACCCTGGATTATACTGGTCCCCAGGCCCTTCTTTCTCTTTCTTTCCTCCCTCTCTGCTCCAACATGAATATTTATCCCCTCGTCTGGGCTGTCTTCTCGCCGGCCGTCGCCATCGGCATTCCTGCAGGAATTCCTCCTTCTCCCGCCACCGAGTGCAGCCCGGGGCCGGGGCGAGGGGGAGGCAGCCCTTTTCATTTCCAATCCCCCCATCCTCGATGGAGAGTAAACATTGTTCCTCTCACAAAGGCGGGTATTGTGGCAGGACGGGGGGAAGGCGAGCGGGAGGAGGCGCGGGGGAGATGAAGTGCGAGCTGGAGGGAGGGAGGGCACGGGAGAGCGCCCTGAGAAGAGGGCGAACGGGATGTGAATATAAATTCTGTAAATATTTTCTTTAAGGTGCTGCATGTAATCCCAGGAAATAGATCCAGTTTCACGGGAGAGTGGGGGGAGCGGGACTGACTTTGCCAGGGGTTTCTCCACATCGATTGAAACCCTGATGGAGAGGTGGGGGAAGCACCCCAGGCAGCTCGGGAGAGCACCAGAACCTCCCTCTGCCACCGTCCTGCCTCCCCTCCAGGCCCAGCCAGCAGCCAGCAGTGCCTTGCCCCCTGTGCTGTCCCCGCTTGCACTCTTCAGGCCCTCAGGATAACACCTGGCCACGCTGGTAGAGCAAAGAAAAATGAGGTTTCAGTCCTGCAGCAAGCGTTTAGACTCCATCAGCCACATCACCCTGAGCAGGGATGAGGTTCTGAGTCGAGGTGGGGGCATGTGCACCCACGGGAGGTGTAGGGACACCTCAGCCTGGCCATGACCCAGTAAGTCACACGCAAGGCTTGGGATTTGGCTAAAAGGGGACAACCCTGGTGATGGTGTGCCATGGGCAGCAGCAGCCATGGGACAGCCCCACCACCCCATTTCCTGCCCAGGAGCTGCTGTGCCCATTCCCCACCCAACCGGACCTGCAGCCCCTTGCCAGGGAGAGGACAGGAGGTGGGATGCTCCGGACTGGCACTGCTGCCTCCCCCCACTCGATGGGGCAGGGGCTTTCCCAGCCCTCCAGCAGAGCTGCTCTGGGAGGATGAGCCTTTTCCCTGTTCCGGTCGGGCGAGCCATTGAGTCTCCTTCAGAAAAGGATTACCAAAACATCCAATTACGCTTTCCTTTCTGCCTGTCTCCCCTCCTTTTGACGGTCTTTGTCATTGTATGAAACAACTTGTCCAGAAGTCAGGCTTTCCATGGACACTGGCTTTAATGGTGGTTCTTCACATGCCCAGGTCCATCCCAAGAACCCCATTTACCCTCCTGCAGGCACAGCTGCTCTTCCCACCCCACAGCTCGCTTGCCTTAGGGCTTTGAGCAAAGCACCCACTGCTGGGCAGGAGCCAGGACCGTCTCTGCATCCCATCGCTCACGTGGGAGCTCCTCCACAGCCTCAGTTCAGGCCTCTGGGGCAGAGGACCTCCCGATGTCTTTGGCTATCCCACATCATCCCCCCACGAAGGGCAGAGGCTGGGAGGCCACCATGCTCCCACCTGCTCCCTGAGCAATGTGCAAGCACAGAAATCCCTGATTCTAAGGCCTTTCTAGGAATTCAGCAGTTACTCTCTATAATTATTGTTATCCCCCTTGCTCACAGGGGATCCCTGCCACCACCAGCTGGTCCCCCATGGCCCCAGGGGAATGCATGCCATGGTCACAGTCCCCTTGCACCCGGGGCACCATGAAATGTGACATTGGTGGTGGGGCAGCGGGGAGGTCAGAAGTATAACTGCATTGCAAAAGAGATTAGAGCGGTTCAGGGAGGTCCCGGGGGGCTGCAGGGGGCTGACCCGGAGGTGTGCCTCACCCTTTCACTGCCAGGAGCATCCCTGCACACTTACTTCATTCCTCCTTCCCCAGTTCCTGTCGCTGGCTCAGATTTGAGAGGCAACGTGGGGCTCCCCAGGCCTTTGATCTGCTCCAGCACAGCTGTTCCCAGACCTTTATGTAAGGGACAAGAAATGTGACCGAAATAACCGGCAGAGTGAACAGAAGCAAGTGTGAAGGGCTATAAATAAATATGACACAATAGCTGCGGTCACTGCTAAATAAGTTTAAAGATCAATTGATGGTATAAATAGAGTCGAAAGTGAAGATGCCACCAGCAGGTGACATGGATTTGAGGTGGGGAGCGACCAGGGTGATGCAAGTGCAAACACACGGAGGCCCCACGGGTTCCCATTGCCCTGCTCCATCCTTGCTGTCTGTCAGCCATGGAAGTGATTGTTTTGCCCTCTCCTGCTTTGCAGGGGATGTTGAGCAACAGCCAGTACTCAGCAGGGAGTCCTGCTGAGGGTGAAAGTGCCCCTGAGAGGGGAGCTGGGTGCAGTGGGGTGGGGAAAAGCCCATGGGTCCCAAAGGCTCCTCCTTCCTTACTTTTCCTTGGCCATGCTGGACCTGGATGATCCAGACAGGGTGGGATGTGCTAGCCCAGCCCTCAAGGTACATGAAGAAGGTTGAGCCCCTCTGAGTGATGTAGTAGCTTGCATCCCTCTTGCCACCCTCCCAGAGCCCCCCTGGACAGCTGACAGCCTCACATGTGGCCTCCATGCTGCCATTAAATGAAGTTTACATTTCACTTTCAACGTTTAAAATACTTTCTCCCTTTCCTTTCCCTTTTTTCCCCAGCAGATGTGTTATCCCTCGCTCCAGCAGGTCCTGCCCCTTCACGGGGCTGCGACACTTGGCAACGAGAGCTGTGCCTGCATTGACTCCCTTGCTGGCTGATGCAGAAGCCTTGTGAGCTCCTTAAACCAGTCATTTTGCACCTATCCCTCAAATTCCAGAGGCACAAATGCCCTGGACACCTCAATCCCAAACCCATATAAGAGTGCAAGGGCTGCATCTGATACAAGCACTGCAGTTCCCACGTAACCAGGACACCATCCCATGTGCTTGGCCACAAAAAGGACCAAGGAGCAGAGCCAGGGACCTGCCCCGCCTTGGCTGACCTTACTGTTCTGGGCACAGCAATTCAGCAATACCCCAGAGACGCTCAGCAAATGCTGAACACTGAGATCAGCCCTGGGAGATCTTGGTGGGGACAGCGATGTGCTGCTGTGCAAGCCCTGCCACAAAGGGGCTCGCACTGCCAGCCTCCATCAGTGCCAGCGCAGGCTGCTGCCAGCTCCACAATGCTCAGCAGCACGTGGGAGAGGACATCCCACCCGCGGCTGCTGGGGCAGAGACCTCTCCTGATTTCATCCATGGATGATTCGCCCAGCTCAGATTCACAGCAATCCTGGCAGGCTGGAAAACTTCTCCACCTTTTTCTCCCTCTTTTCCACCTTTCTTGCTGTGGGTCCAAACCAATCTCTCTCCCAATTAAAATTTGGGCAAACACCCCCCTTGGTAGAAAGCTCTGGGCTGGGTTCAGCTCCATGCACGGGCGCAGCAGGACAACACGGGGGAACGTGTGGGAAGGGGCGAGGGGCTGCAGATCAGGGCTGATATGGCCTGGCATTTTGGCAGAATTTTCTAGGACAGTTTGTACAGTGTCTTCCCCATACAATGGTTATGTCTAGCCGCCGCGCTGCGGCTCTCATTTCCATGAGCAAGGAATTCAACCGAAAAGTAAACAGGAAAAAACGTTACATCTCACAGTTTATAAATATATACGGAATTATTTAGGCAGTCAGGCCAATTTGCACAGATGCCGCGTATATGCTGTGACAGATCTCTGTGTTGTTTTGGAGCCACCCCTTGTGAATGGGAAACAGGGCTGGTTTCTCGCCATGTCTGCATGAAATATCGGTGTCCTCCTGCAAGCTGGCTGCCAGCAGCGAGTGCTCCGGCTCTTGGGAACAGCTCTGGGAGCTGATGTGAGCTATTTGCACGTAGAGCTCACAGACTCGAGCCCCCACGTTTCCAACTTGGGCTGCACAAGGCCTTGGGAGGAGGAAGGGGAGATTTTCCTGGGGATTGCGTTGGAGATTCCAGCCTAGGATCCGATGGGACAAACGGTGCCTCGGTGGGATGGGGGCAGGATTGCCCTGGCACACACATCTCCGGGAGGGTGAGTCAGCATTCCGGAGTCCCAGTTCCCTGTGTCTGACAGGCTGGAGCTGCAGGTTCCCAGGGCCTGGGGACAGAGATGGGCACAGGCAGGGCAGACTTGCCTCCAACTCCACACTGCCCAGGCGAACACGGGACCTTAGCCCTCATCCCAGCACCCTCCTCCACAGGGAGCATCCCACCGTGCCCCGAACCTGGAGCCACAGTTCAGATCAAAATGATGGGACTGGGCTTTTTCCCTTCCTCCCCCTCTCACACCCAGCCTGAGCCCAGAGGTTTATTCAACCTGACAGCCGAGTGACTTGATCGTTCAAAGCGATGTCTTAATTACAGGACATCCTCCATGGCATTTTCTGGCTACGGCCAGTAAAAGAAACTTCTCTTTGCCATCCTCCCTCTTCCCCCCAGCACCACCGAGCCGTGCCGAGCCACGAGAGCTGCTCAGACAGTGGGGATATTGTTTTGGCCACTGCCTGAATGGCCCAGCCTCCTCAGCTGTAAAATTACCTAGAGGATAACCAAACAAACCCCAGACAAACACTTCTTTAAAGGCACTGCTTACTTTGCAGCAGCCATTTCCCCCTGCCTGCCACATGTGCTCACGCTGGGTTTTCTTTTCCTCCCTCTCTCAAGGGCGACACGGTTGCAGTTGCATGGGGAAGGAGGGACAGCGAGGCATGGGGGGACATGGGGGATGCCATGGGCTCTTCTGGACCAGGCTCTGCTCAACCCAAACCCAGGAAATGGAGACCTCGCAATGCCAAGGCATCTAGAGCAAACAGGGAGGCAGAGAGCAGCTGCTTGGGCTGGTACATGTTGGAGCTGGGAGGAGGATGGTGCTTCTAAGGGTTCAGCTCTGACCCATTGCCTGCAGGGCCTGCGGTTTTTCCCAGAATAGCACTGCTGGTTCACAGGAATACCGGTCCAAAGTCCACTGAAGTCAGTGGAAAAGCTGTCCCAGACTCCAGCACCATGCCTGAGCCAATGGGGCTGCTGAGCTCCTGGGGACAAACCCAAGAGTTAAGGGGTGATAAAACCCCTCTGGACTGTACTGGTTAAATGGGGAGGTCAGCACAGGTCCCCTCTGGGAGGTTTTGCTGTTTTCCAACTATCCCTTATAAATAGGAGAAAAGTTCTGGCCAAATCCTCCTTCAGAGTCAATCTAAGCATTTCCTGAGTTGGTGTTGATTTCACAGATTAAAGCTGGTCAAAAACAACCTGGTTGCAATCCAGACAGCATTAATTTTTGGAAAAAGACCTTGAGGAATTTCATTTGAGTTTGTTCCGAGGGTAGGGGCTGCACTCTTCCAACCCAGAACCTTGTTTGCTTTTGGAATTCGTGCAATAAACACATGAACACCGACCCCCAGCTACAAGCAGAGAGGCTGCCTTCTGCTGCAAAGACATTATTTTAATTTTTTTTTGGTAAAAAATATGGGTTACTAGTCAAACTGGGGTTATGCCTTTAATTCCAGGTCTGCCAGTGAGCCACTAACCCAAAGTACTACAACTGCACCCAAATTTCCATGTTCATGAGGGCTGCAGTAAAAGCCTGGGTTTTGGCATGGGGAAGCAAGAGAGGAGTTTAGGACCAAAAATCCCATTGATCCCAAAATAAAGGGATGTTAAATAAATCTCTCAGTATTCCTGCAGCCTGTCAGAGGGAGACTTTCCTTTCTGGGGTAGTTGACCCATTCAGAGAGAGTGTGCCCTCGCAAAGACAGGGGTGGAAACCTAAAACACAACACCGCAGCGCGTGCTCTGGAAATGCGCGCAGCCCGACCGAGGCCGATCCCAAATTTTGGCAGATTCCTAAGATCAGGAAATTCCTTGAGAGTTCGGGAAATTCTCCAAGACTGAACCCAAGCTATTTCACTTGCAGAAGATATCAAATTCTCCTCCTCCTCCTCTTTTTTTTTTTTTTTTTGTTTTGTTGGTGATGGGTCAGCGGGACCTTGGCGAGCGCACGTTGCTGTACAGTGAGACGGAGGATCAGCAAACGCTGCCGAAGGCCAAGCACAGATGCGGGGCCTGCAGGAACAGCTGCTTGCAAAGGGAAGCGCGTGAAGCCAAGTATCAGCCACGAGGTCCCAGCTCCAAGCAGGTCTGGAAGGAGCCCAAGCTGGTATCAGTTACTCTTTCTTCCCTGTGCATAAATAACCACCTGTTATTTATGGCCATTCCCATCGCACCCGCGTGCCTGCGGAGTCACCTCAGAGCACGGGGCAGAGCTGGCGGCAGCAACGGGACATGAAGGGCCCCTCTTTGAACCCAAAAATAGCTGCCACTCATCCCCTTGCCTCAAGTGACGTGGATGATGGCAGGGTTTCAGCCCTGCTGTTCCCACATTTGGTATATCCAGAGTCACCCAGTGCTTGGGGACATGTGGGAGCCGTGCTGCCCATGGCTTGGAACAAGCAGGTCATGACCACAGCCAAGAAAAAGCAGGCCTGAGGTATGGGAAAACTTCCTGCTGTCCCAGGATCCCATCTCCAGGCAAAATGTCCATGGCTAGGCAAAAATAGGCACGAAATAGAGAATGAGATGTACAGGAGAGCTTATCCCAGGTGGGTTGCTCTCCATCATTCACCACAGAAACACTCATTTGCCACGGGGGCAATCCTCATCCAAGCAGGCTCTTGGTGCATCCAGGGAAGTTCTATGTGGCTTGTGCCTCTAAAATGCATGAGATGGGGGAGAGAGGACAACCCTCAGGCTGCTTCTTCACAGAGCCCTGTAGCAGCCCCTGCACTTGGCCATCACCCCTGTGGGCCCACCATGTGCAGGAAAACCTGCATCCACAGCTGTCCCTCGTGTCCCTCTCTCTTGCTGAAGTCACCCCAGCAGATCTGGCTCATTTGTCCTTCTCTTGCCTACAGGAACCAGATGCCCGTGGGTGACTTGCAAAAAAAAAATCACCTAAGAACTCTGTTTGTATTATTACCCTTTAATATTCTCCACATCCCAAAGGAGAAGTATTTTCTTTCCGCTCCTGTGGTGCTTTCCTTCCACTGTGTGCAGCAGTGAGGTCACTGAGCAGAGGTTTTGTGACTCAGTTGCTGGGTTGCTGCCATCATCCTGTTCCCAGGAAAGGCAGAAGGTGACTCAGCTGGACATACAGCTAAGGAAGAATAGGGATCTTCCTAAAATCCGAAGGCACAGCTCTGCAAAGGCTGAGCCATGGAGAAGCAATCAAACAGATCAGCTGGTTTGGGCTGGAAGGCACCTTAAAGATCATCTAATCCATTCTGGGGCATTTCTTTAAACCAAAAGCGGTGAAATTGTTTCTTGCACCAGAGACAGTCCCTGGAGAAGGACACTGACCCAGGAGCCCTGGAGCCACGCAGTTCCCCAAAGCCAGGGCTCCTCAGGCACAGCAGGGTCTGTAGGATATGCTCCTGTTGGAGATGAGCTGGCACCAAGCCCCTCTCCCAGACCCATGGGATGGGCAGCTCAGACACCTCATCTCATGGCTGATCCTCTGTGAGGGCGTTGGACCAGAGACCCCATGGTCTCAGCCAGGCTGAACAAGCCCATGACCCTCTGCCAGAGCCCTCTCCAGCAAAGAGAGGGTGGATGGGAATCTCCTTGCAAGGACCCCTCCTGCCAAAGCTCCCCAGCTGCACCAGTACCTTCCCTCACAGCACATGGCTTCAGTCCTGCTCCTGCCAGCACAGCTCTGCCTGACACAGCCTCAAGCCCTCACTCTGAAGGCATTTTCCTCTCCTACCACTTTCCTTTGGCTTCAGGGATATCCTTTCAGGTAGGCAGGAGCTGACTAACTTTTATCTCACCCTAGGGATCCCTCCCAGATCTTTACCTGCCCACAGAGCAACCTTTTCTCTCATACCCCAGATATGGGAAACAAAACCCCTACTCCTCCCTAGCCCTGGGCGTCAGCCTTTTATAGCATTCCCAGACTCCTGCTCATCTGAGCTCAATCTGATAGGAATCAGCTGAGACCAGGGCTGCTCCTCTTTGGGGCTCCCAGGGCCAGCCACCCCACCACCACAGGTCCCCAGTGCCCCACCATCAACGTGCTGGAGTTTACTGGGAGTGTGTCACCTCATCCTTTCCTCACTCTTCACCCTCTTCATCCTGACCTGTGTGCTGCTGAATCCTGGAGCTGCTCCTGCTCCATCTCCATGGCTGTTGCCTGCTAATGCTCTCATCCCTGGAGTCCTGGCATAGCTGGGAAAAGTTTTTTAAGCACATCACCTCCTGCCTGCCCCTCATCCTTGCTAAATGTCCCACTGCCAGTCTCCCTGCACATTTTCCTGAAGGAAAGACGCTAATGGGTATATAAATAAAGCAACCTCTGTATTCTTTTCCCCGCTCAGAGCTTGTATAACCTGTGGTTGACCCCTCCTAGTCCTCCCCAAACCACAACCCCAGTATGTGCTGCCGCCGCTGCTGCTGCTCTGGCATTTTTATGAATGGCCGTGAGCCCGGGGAAGAGATGTGAGCACGGATTTGGAACTGCTCCATCCCTTCTACCGCACGCGCTAATCTTGACAAATGATCAGCGTGTGGCTCTCGAAACCAGAGATAAGGCTGTCTGACCACTTCAAGTCACTACACTTTCCCACGAAGAAGGGGATTTTGTTCTCAGCCCCCGGCCGCAGCTTCCTCCAGAGCCCGGGCAAGCCCCGGTGCCCCCACCCCACAGTTTGGGGGACACACACAGCAATCACAGCCCTGGGACTGGGGCCAGGGGCTGGTTCACAACAAAACCTCGGCAACCTCCAAACAAGGCAGATGTTGTGACCTTGCCTGGGTTTCTGGTGCACCAGGGATGCCTCCTGCCTGCACACCTGCATCCCCTTCCTGTTGAGACCAATGGGGGAAGTGGTCCATGCCCAGCAAGGAGCAGGGATGTGGCAAAAGCATGTGCTGGGAGCCAGAAAGAGCTTCCAGTCCTGTAGCTGAGCCATGAGCATGGTGGACTTCCTTGAGCTCAGTTTTAGCTGGGAACTGGAGCACCTGCAGAACTATCACTGTTCTCCTTGAACTGGTGTCCCACTGCACTGCTGTGGCGTTTGGGACATGCATCCTGCCTGCCAGTTTGGGCAACACAGTGTCCCCATTCCTCCCTGGGGCTGGGGAAGCAGCGTGGGATAGCTGTGGGATCTTCCCAGGGATTATGACACGGGAGAATGAGCCCTGAATGGGTCCTGATGGATGTGCACCTGGGAAATCCAGGCTGTCCAGAAGGCTCCCTCTCTCACACAGACACAGACCCGCTGCCAAGAGAAAAGGCCTCTGTGAGTGCCAGTTCAAGGAATGCCTTTGATCCAGTGGGAATCACTAGGGAGAAACTCTGCCTCTAAATAGAGCTGCTCTCTTGCCTTGCCACTTTGGGAAATGAATTTGTACTTGGAAAAACTCAGGCTGGGAGAGCTCTTGGGAAGCCATCCAATCCATTTCCCTACCCCAAATTGGTCCTGACAGGTTTTTTTTTATCTAACCTTTCCTTTAAAATCTCCAGATGGCTCAATACAGTCTCCTCCAGGGCTATATTCTTTTTACTAGCAGATACTGTTTTATTATTCATATTCAACTGAAATTTCCCTTGCTGCAATCTGCTCCTATCCCACGGCAACAGAGAGAGCAACTGCCCTCTTATTGCCCAGCGTGGCGGGGGTTTTTCCACCAGTGGTACCTATTTAAAGCTCAGCATTAGGGTGGGCAAGGCTGGTCCTGGCCAAGGTCAAGCTGAGTTGCAGAGTTCCTGGACTGTGCTGTCCCTTTTGCTGTCACTGTTCTGCCCGCTGAAGGGTCTGCTGGTACGAGAGCACACACCCACTGCGCCCCGTGCAGGCACCAAACCTCGTACCCAGATGGGAACGGGAGGTCAGGGGCTGCTGGCTTGTTGACCCATGAAGGGAGGCAATTACTCAGCTGATGAGGCCATGCAAGCGTTAATTAAAAAGCATGGGAAGCAGAACAGGTCACTGTTTGGTGTCAGCCGCTCGTGAAATTAGCCTCGTGGTGGTTCCCCTGGCCCTCCCCAGGAGCCGGGGCAGGGGAGTAGCTGGCCCTAGTGCCTCTGCTCTTGCTCTCATCTCTTGCTGCTCAGCTCCTGCTTCTGGGTGCCTCCTGTGTCCTGCATAATGTCCTCTGCTGGATCCTTAGCAGAGAAAAACTTCTACCTGTTCATTCCTGCACTGGCTTGGAGCACAGCTGTGCAGGGGGGAGAGGTGGAACCAAAATAATCAGCTCCTGGCAGTCCAAGTGGAGAAAGAAGCTCCCTAGGCACATGCTGAGCCATCGTAGGATGTGCTCATATGGAATCACTGATGGACACAGCCCTCCAGGTCAGGCACCCCTGTGGGCAGGGTTTCCCCAGCATCCAGATCTGAGCAGCAGCAGCAGCTCTGATCTGATCCCCTTTACTCTCCAGGTGAAGCCAGGGGAGAAAGCAGATCTTTCCTCTGGGAAGCACCAAGGGCTGGCGCTCCCTGACCAGAGAGCAGCTCTGCAGAGCCTTTTGGCTGCAGTTCAGCGTGGCAAAGCCCTTCCATTCTGCTGGAGAGCTCACAGCTCTGGGAGACTGGGCTTAGCACCTTCTCTATCAGCCCTGGGACATGCCCACACTGGGAGGATGCCCTGGTAGGAAGGAGTCTCCTGTTTGTTCTCCACATGAGACCTCTCCAAAGCCAGGCTGCCATGCCAGGCTCCTCACGGGCACCCTCCTGTGCCCGGCCAGGGATGCAGTGTGGTGGGGACTGGCAGCACCAAAGAGTCCAACCTGAGCTGCTCCCTGAGAAGGGCAACTTAACGAATCCCAGCATCCTGCTGCTCTGTGTCTCATGGCTGGATTAGCTCACGGCTAATATGGCACGTGAGAGTTTTTCCCATGGTTTGGGGCACTCATAATGGCTCTCTCCTGTATGGATTCCTTGATGTCTTATAAAAGAGTTGATGACGAATCCATTTCCTCCATTGGGACCTAAGTTTGGCGCTCTCCTGTCTACTCAGATGTCTTTTTTCATAAGCAATTAGACAATAGAACAAGAAAATGGGATTCAGTCTCTCTGAGGATCCTGCCTCACTCTCAAATCTGACAGAAAGGGATCTGGTGCTTCCAAGGTGTGTTTGGACAGCAGCGACAGGCAGGCAGACAGACAGACACACCCACCCAAGAGCAATGGCTCCCACCTCCTTCCCTTTCCCAGCCAAGCTGGTGAGAATGAACGGGCACTTTTAACTCAGCCCCGTTGTGCCCATTCAGCACAGCACAGGCTCAAAGGCCGGGGCCAGGGGCTCTTTCTGAAACCGTGCAACACCAGATGTTTTTTTCCGGAGGCCTCAGACACACACGTGCAGCATGCTGTTATTAGAACTGGCTCACACTCCCTGCGCACAGGGAAAAAAAATTAAGGCTGTGCTCAAGCTTCATTCTCCACTTTGGCATCCAGCATTAAACCAGGCAAGCTCGGTCGGCTTTTGTTTGTTTTTATAGAGTTGCTTATGGACCGTCCCTCCTGCAGCATCCCAGCGGAGCGGAACAATTCCATGCACCAGCTGGATGAGGATTGCTTCATGTGCTGCCAAATGTACCACGTGCAAACCACGCTGCAGCACCTCTGGGGTGCAGCCTGACAGGCACACGGCGGCTCAGCAACACCCTGCAGCAGCTTGAACCGAGAGGATGCACTGCTTCCATTGCTCAGGCTTCCTCCTCTTGGTTTTCCACCTGGTCTGTCCAGCTTGCCCCTCCCAGCACAGCCTTCTGATGGATTTTTCGTCTCCTGATAATATTTCTGTACTCACCTCAGGCCGAGCCACAGACTCATTTTAACTGAAAAAGGCCATTTGTCTCAGTATCTTGTCATCTCTGTCTCAGTGTCAGCCCAAGCCTTGATGCCTCCCTCCCCCAGCAGCAGGTTTCACTCCTTCATTTGGAATTTCACCAGCCACCTTTTCTCAGCCCCTTCTTGTTTTCCTCCAAGAGTTTCGGAGAAGCACTGCACACCTTGTCAGGGTGCTTCCCTGACTTGAAGCTGGCTTCTGCCAGCCAAGACAGGAGCCTCATCAAACCCCTGGTGAGGTTTTGGTGGGATGCCCAAGGGTGTAACTGTCTGAATATATCACAAAATTTCCTGCTCCCTGGCATGGTTTCATCTCTGCAGGGCTTCAAGACAACCTCCACTGGGTAGCACTGGGGATGTTGCCCCATCCCAAAATGCCCAGTGCCCCAGGCGGGGGTCCTTTCCCCCTCTACCCGACAGCTGTGGCTCACACAAAGGATCTTGAACTGCTGTGGTTAATGGTGTGGAGCCTGGGGAGGGCTGGCAGAGCAGAGCAGGGTGCTTGGCACAGCACCCTGTGGTGGGTTACGTGTGGGTGGGGGCATCGGGGTGCAGGTTAGTGGGGATCTCTGCAGGGCAGGATGGCGAGGAGGCACAGACATGCCTTCCAGAGCCATGAGAAATGAAATGTGCTTGGCTGTGGGAGATCCAGGGGTCTGCAGGGAAAGGCAAAGGATTCCCTCCTCTCTCCTGGAGCCTGGATCCAAAGCCAAAATCTGGGGAGGGCTCCAAAATAGCATCATTTTCTTCTCCCCCTTCCTGCAGGTGCTGGGTTCGCTGGGGTTCGCTCGATGCACCAGGCTGGTGCCAGCCATGCGATTGACAGCTGCCAATCTCCAGCAGCACGGATGTCCTCGGGGGCAGAGCTGGGGTCGCTTCAGCCTTTCTCTCGCCTGTGCTCCGGGATGCAGCAGAGCAGAGCGGGGACTGGGGGGGTACCAGAAGCCAGAGGGCTCCGGACCCCGCTGCACCTGCTACCCCGTGGGGGCAAACGCCCGGTGCGCAGGGAGGGGGCATCGGGAGAAGGGGAGAAGAGGGGGCCGGGGCCGGGCGAGGGTGCGAGCCCCTTCCAGCCCCCTCCGGGGTCGGCAGCGCGCTCCGCCCGGGCTGCGCCGGGGGCTGCAGCACCGCTGCCGGGGGCTGGGCCCTCGCCGACGCCAAGGGTGCCTTCTACCCCCCCGCCGCCCCCCTGCCCTACGGCGGCAGGTACAGCCTCTACACGGCCGGCTCCAGCCCGCAGCTCGGCCCCGGCAAGCCCGTGGGCAAGCACAAGTAAGCGACCCCCGGCCGCGGCCGCGCAACCCATCCGGAGGGCACCGGGAGCCGCCGGCCCCGGGCGCCGAGCCGGGTCTCCGTCGGGCATCCCTTACCGGGAACGGAGCGCGGGCACCGGGCACCCGTCTGGGCTCTACAGGCAGCATCCCCGGGGGACGGGCTGCCGCGGGTACCCAGCCCGCCGTGCCGACCATGGGTACCTTCCCCAGGGCTCTCCTGCGGGCATCCCTGGCTGGGCAGGAGTCCCTGGGTACCGGCCGCGGGCATCCCTCGCTCCGTATCATCTGCCAGGTACCGAGCAAGGGCTGGCGGCAGCGCAGCGGTGTCCGTATGTGTCGGTGCCCCCCCTCCATCTAGAGGAGGGTCCGGGAGTTGTATTTCCAAGAGGGAACGGGCTGCGTGTGGTGGAGACGTGTGCTACGGTCCCGTGCGGGACGGGGCTGGAGGAGAAGCGGGTGGGGATGCCCGTGTGTGGTTTTGGGGTAGGTGCATGTACCTACTCTGCGTGACTGGGCACGGGGGGGCAGGGGTGATGTGCGGGAGGGGAGGGGGGCAGTGCGCAGACCTACGTGTGAAAACACAGGTTGGTTTGGAGGGAATTTGCTCACTTGCTTGTAAAATACATGCATACTGGAGTTTAAATACGTTTTCAAGAAACCTGGAAAGCTCAGGCAGTGAGGAATGTGGGTTTTACACATACTGTAGACTTTTTCCGTTCAGTTGCATAAGAGCTGTTACATTGGGGGCGGAGAGGGGGGGTGTTGCTTCCCTCTCCGCTTGTTTGCTGGAGCAGTTTCTGCCGGGCTCCTTCGAAAGAGGGAGGATGTGGGGTTATGAACAAGCTGAAACGAATAAAGTAACACTCGGGACGAACAATACTGGCAGTGCCAGTGAGAGCTTTCAAAAACCCGTAACATTTTCCAGCTGCTCACTCTAAAAACATCAGGCTGGAGCTATAAAACTGCTTGCCACAGGTGTGTGAGAAGAGAAGGGGGTTCTGAGAGGGAGAGTGAGCCAGAACCACGCTAACCCTGTCACAGGCAGGCAGTGTTAATTAGTAGTGGCTAGTAGACCTGCCTGCATTGGCTACTAGCAAACTTAGAGGCTGTTGTGGTGTGTTTGTAAGCAGCTCCTGGATTTATGGATAGACGGTGATCCTAAGTTTCCACATGCACACATGAACTCCTTTGCCTCCAGCTAAGAGAAGTGGCTGCCCTTCCTTCTCCTGTGGTCCTGTGCACGGATGAATGACTCACTTGTGGAGCAGCAGGGAGCAGCACAGGGCCCTGCTCTTGCTCTGAGCCTGGCAGCCCCTTGCCAGGGCAGAGCCGCTCAGGTCTGGGCAGGCTGGCAATGCCAGTCACAGCCGGGAGGTGTGTGCCCATCCCAGGGGATCAAAGTGAGCCCTCGGTGAGGGGCTGGGGTGGATGTGCTGGTGCAGCTCCTGCGGGGAGCAGGTGGGATGTGCTGGAGGTGTGGGATCAGGGGATCCTTGCTGGAAGGGAGCAGAGAGAGGCTTGGAGAGAGGATGACCCTGCTCACACCTTGCTGCTTCACAGAGGGAGCTCCTGCCCCGGGTGGGCTGTTGGAGATCGAGTAGCCTGCTCAGGGCCTCTGAACAGGGGCACTAGGAGGCAGCTGGGGTTGCTGCAGCTCGGCTGCCTGGCCACAGGCTGGGATGCAGTCAGAGTTCCCTGGCGTGGCCATCACACGGCCTGTGGAGAGCAGCCTTGGGGCTGAGCACAGAAACGAACTGCAGGGCTTCAGCCCAGCTCTCATGGGCTTGTCATAATGGTCTGGATGATGAGACACCTCTGGCAGGTGGAGGCAGAGGAAAGGGACCGTGACAGTCAGGATGGAGCAGAAGGGTTTGGTAAGAAGGGCTGTGGTGTCTCCTGTTTGAGTGTGTGTCTGTGCACACAGGGTGGGTGTGCACAGCCCTCCCCCAGCCCCCACCACCTCACACTCGGGGGCCAGAGCAGCAGGACTTTGGCTCGCCCTGAGTAGGGAAAGATCAATGAAGGGGGGACAAGCACTGATGGCAAACAGGTGAAGACAAAGTGCATTCCCTACCCGTCCACACCAAGCCCCCCAGCTGGCACAGGGGAAGCCATGTCCTCCCGCCTCACTGAACACCTCCCTGCACCTGCAGCTCGCGCTGGCCCATCTGCTCCGTCCCGCTGACCTCCCGCCTCAGCTCTGCTCGGCACCGTGGGCCCGTGCCCTCCTCTCCTCCCGCTCTGCCGTCTGCCACGTCCCCCTGTCCTTAATCCCTGCTTCACCACACGTCCCTGCTGTCTCTGCCCCTGTGGACCAAGTCCATCTGCTCCTGCCGGCAGCCCTGCCTTCAGCTGGAACAGCCTTGGCCTCCATCTGTCCTACCAGCAGCCCTGCATCCTTCCCACACGCTGCCTTCCTCCCAGCCAACTTATCCTCAGCGCCTGGATTTGCTGCTTGGCTCAGGAAAGGATCTGTGGCTGGAGCTGACTGGTACCTGTGGCACCCAGCTGCAGGCGGATGGCAGGAGGGATAAGGCTCTCTGTACTGCCCCAGACATCTGAAGGGGTTTCCAGCCTCCATCACACATCTGCTCCGTGTCCCTGCCTCCATGCTGGAGGGAGCCACGTTGCTGCAGCCCTACAGAGCAGCATCTCCTTTCTGTGCCTGGTCTGTGGCAGCACCCACAGCAAGGGCTGAAGGCTTTTGGGTTGGCCCCTGTGCTGGCAGCACTCCAGGAGCTGCAGAAGGACAGACCACCCCTGCCAGGCACTGCTGGAGCCATTTCTGGGGTGCTATTCCCACAACTGCTGCTGCTGCTGCGATTCTGATTGTCCTCACACAGTCCCACCACACAGTCCATGCTGTGCCAAGCACAGCCCAGCTCTGGTGACACCACCAGCAGTGGTGACGATGTGGTTGTGACTGTGATAGGAGCCACGCTCCTGCAGCGTGGTTGTGATGCCTCTACCCAGCAGCTGCCCAAGCTGGGGGGCTCCTTCCAGCTCCTGCCCCCCAGACCTTGCTGGCAGTGTCTGGCAGTGCAGGCACTGCTGTCAGCTGGGCAGGGGGTGACAGTGTCTCGCTGTGTTTCCCCCCAGGAGTTACTGTGCCTACGTGGTGCAGCGCAACGTGACGTGCACGCTGCAGGACGGGGCCGAGAGCTACGTCAAGGCCGAGTACCACAAGTGCAGCTGGGGACCCAAGTGCCCGGGGAAAGTGCTGTGAGTATGGGGGACACTGGGGCATGGCTCCCTTCCCCTCCCAAAGAACTCTCTCTCCTGAGACCCTGTGCCACATTTCTGACTGTGAACCCCCACTTTCCAGGGGCAGTGAAAGGAGCTGAAGGGCTTTTCCTGGACAGTGGCAGGGCAGTGGTGTTGGGAGGAGGCAAGGTGTGATCTGTCAGGAGGGAGAGGGAGCTCTATCCCTCCTCAGAAACCGTCAGGGGAGGTTTAGATTGGATATCAGGGAAAGGTTTTCATCCAGAGGGCAGCTGAGCACTGGGAAAGGCTCCCCAGGGAAGCTGACCATGGCACCAAGCCTGACAGAGTTGAAGAAACATTTGGACAATGCTCTCAGGCACATGGCGTGATTTTTGAGAGTGTCCTGTGCAGTTGTTGGGCACAATGATTCTTATGGGTCCCTTCAAACTCAGGATATTCTATGATTCAGAAATAAATCAGGAAACCATGGGAAGTGGGGAGGTGCCTGTGCATGTGTGTAGGAAAGCATTTTGCCACAGACCTGCAATGTGGCAGAATGACGGCAGCTCGGCGAGAACCTGACAGAGAGGATGAGGAAATGGAGCCCGTGGCTGGGGATGGCCCAGTGCTTCCTGCTCCAGGAAAATATTTGCAAAACTCTTTGCCACCTCGTCAGTGCTGGAGGGAAACACTTCACTGTGCCACAGCCGGAGCTGCCGGCGGCGCAGGGCAGACACTGGGGCTTTGTGCTTTGCCACCCTCCGGGGATGCTGCTCCATGAGGGAAAGCCATTCTCCTGCATCCTCCCCAGCCTGGAGAGTGGAGCAGAGCTGAGCACAGAGGAAAACTGGGATGAGAGAAGTTTCTGTCAGAGCCTGGTACCCGTCCTGTGGCAGCTGGCTGGGACTCTCCATGTGCCGGTGGTGCCACGGGCTCTGCTCGCAGCCTCTGCTGGCAGAGACGGGCAGTCAGAGCCGCTCGCTCACTTGTTCTTTCCATCACAAGTGTTTTAGCAGCGTTCGGGGCCTTCAGGACATCCTGCAGCTGCTGGTACCCACGGAGGAAATCCCCAAAGCCTCTCCCATCTCCATGGTGTCCTCTGCTTGTCTCCTTCAAACAAAACCGTGGTGAAACCAGGGTGTTTTCTGAGGGCAGATGGACCCACAGCTGAATTTTCTGCAGAGCCTCAGATGCTGCATCCACGGACTAAAGGGAAACATGGGTTTTCAATATGCTGGGACCATCAGCTAATGTTTGTGCAACTGGCTGCAAATACTTCCCCTCAACGTGGTTTGGAGCGGTGGAGAAGGAGCTGTAGGTGCCTGAGGGCTTTGAACTCCTCTGCAGAGGCTGGGATGACACTGAGAAGGTGCTCTGCCTTTTGGAGGCCATCCTCATCCTTGCTTCACCCCCTGACAGTTGCTGGAGCAGCAATCTCCCGTGGTACACCAGGGCAGGTTTCTACACACTACAGCAGAAGGAAAGATCATTGAAACTCAGCAGAGTCTGTGAAGAGGAGTAACAAGAAGAGCTTGTTTTGAAACTGTCCCTTTGGGAAATTGGTGTTGAGAAATTTTGAAGAGATTCAAAGAGCAGAGAGTTTGGATTTGCTTTATCCCCCTGCCCCGTGGTGTGTATGGAGGTGGCTGTATCTCACTGGGAGTCGTGTGGAAGCAGCATTGCCGGGGGCTGCAGCCTGGGCTGGGGACACTGGATTCAGACAAGGACATGGATGGCAGGGAATCAGCCCCATGTGCTGCCCTGACTGATGGATAAGTGCCTCATGCAGCCCCTCTGCAGCACGGGTGGCTGTGCTGCTCTTCCAAGACCTTCTGCTGAACATGCTGGAGAAAAACAAGAGGCTGATTGTGTGTGTTGTTGCAAACCAGCAAACTTCAGGATTTTTAAGCCCTGGTAAATTCAGATTGGAAATTTCCAAAAGGCAGGCATAAAGCATTGGTATTTAGAGGTGGGGAGAAAAGTGCTGTCTTCAGCCCTGGACATCTCAGCTCAGCTGGAGGGGGAACACAGGTGCCAGCAGGGTCCTGTCCCATCCCTGCTACCTGACAGGGAAGTGCCACGGAGAAGCAGGGAGCAGCTGAATCTTCCCCCATAATTGGTGGGACCCCATTCAGGGCAAGAGCAGAGGGGCAAGGTGTGAGGTGGGCTTGCACCCTGTGTTCTGGGTATGGGAGGATCAATGCTGTAGCACCCGAATTCACAATGGAGACACTTCCCAGGGCATCCCAGCTGGGGCAGGAGGCAGTGTAAGGAGCCATCCCTCTGTGCACATCACAGCATCACCCTGGGGACCCTCGCCAGGCCAGCCCAAAACCCTTTAGGCTTCCCAGCAAACTGATGCCCTCCACACAGAGAGAAAACACCTTTCCAAAGGTATTTCAACTTTCATGGAAGCTTCCAGACAGGATTACAGGTGAGAAGAGGATTTTTTTGATCCCACTAGGAAATTCTGTAGGTCAATTCAAAGTGCAAAACACTTCTACAAGCAGTCCACGTCCCTCTTGGAAATGATGTGAACTTGCACGGCTTTTGAAATCACTTCCATCATTTTATCTTGTGCTCTGCTGGGCCAGAAGTTGCCAAACAGTGTGGCAACTGTCACGGTGGTCACCTATCAGGCCAGGGACTGCAGCAATACACTTAGAGCTGCAGTTCTAAATCAACAGTGTCCCAGGTTAAAAAATACCCCACCAAAACCCCACTGTAATGCTACACTGAGCTATGGTGCAGCAAGAGCTCTTGGAGAAGGTGGGCCATGGTCTGCAGGTGCAGCACAAGGGTTTCAGCCAGGCTTTCCCATGTGCCCAGATCTCCCACATCCAACAGGACTGTGACCCTGCTCTATTGCTTGATGTTGAGGTTGCTTCTCTAAACTGTCTTCTCTCTCCCTCCCCTCTCCTGGACAGGTACCGCACCTTCTTTAGGCCCAAATACAAGATTGGATACAAGACAGTGACCGAGCTGTCCTGGAAGTGCTGCCCAGGCTTCATGGGAGAAGGGTGCCACGACAGCCCGACGGACCAGCCTGGCCTTCTGCCCCAGCATCCCAGCCCTAAAATGCCTCCTGGGCAAAAGATGTTCCCAATGCCCAGACTTCCTCCCTATCCCAAAAGCCATCCTGACCTGTTTCCAGGACCAAAGAAGAACCAATATGGTGAGATCTCACTCCTGCTTCATGTCCCCAGGTCACCAGTGTCATGCATTCAAACCTTCAGGTTCTCTCTCTTCCAGCACAGAGCATGAATTTAGCAAAAATTCAGTGGGTGACATGTTTTCTATCAGAGACCTGACATTTGATTGCTTTGAGGACCACTTGCTTTCTTAATCTTGTTTCTTTCAAAACATGCAGCTTCAAAATTGCCTTTCCTCATTGCTTTAGAGCATTTTCCCATTATTTATGGGGTTGATAGGGTGCATCTCAAGATGAAGCTCTCCTGGGCTGTTATCATCACCTGCTGTTGAACTTGGGAGCAGAAGGCTGGATCCCAAGAGGAAAGAGGGTTTCCTGATAGCTTAAGGAGAGGTGCAGAAGATGGGTGGGCTGAGATTTTGCCGAAATGACAACACAGAGGGCAGGACACAAGGTTATTATGGGAAAGGACTTGAAGGACGGACGTTAAAGGAGCACCAGCCCTCACTGTACTCTCTCTGTTTCTTCCCCTGTGCAGGCAGGAAGCTGCCTGGCCTCTTCGGGGACCGTCTGGATCGGCTGGAGGAGGAGGTGAGGCGCCTTTCCCAGTCCTACGACAGCCTGCACACCATGGTGAGTGGGCTGGGGGACCGCCTGCGGTTGGCCATCCAGGAGGACACCACCAAGATGATTGGTTCCCTGATGAACAGCCCGGGCACGCCAGACTCATCCGTGGGCTTCGGCATCATTCCCGACGGCCTGGTGGATGTGGCGGACAAAGCCGACATCGCCACGTACCCTCCCGTGGGGGAGATCCTGACCAAAGTGACGGAGGTGAGCGACGTGCTGAAAACCAAGGCAGATCTGCTGCACGAGGTTCGGGGCATGGTCCTGGACCACGATGGGCAGATCAAGCACCTGCTGGAGTCTGCCCGGCCCTCGCCCCTCACCTCCATCGACCTGCTGGAGGAGTATGTGGACACCAGGCTGAGCAGCCTGCGCGGAGAGCTGCTCGACGGCTTCGAGAAGAAGCTGGGCAAGATCCAGACCACGTGCGATTTCCGCATCCAAGAGGTGCGGCAGCAGTGCGAGGAGGAGAAAGCTGCCAATGTGCGGCTGCAGCAGACGCTGGATGGGAAGGAACTGGAGATCAAGAAAGAGATCTCCCAGCTGGAGACCCAGATCCAAGGGCTGACGGTGGTGGAAAGCTGCTGCAGCAACCTGGACTACCTCACTGAGCGCATGAACATCCTTGAGAAAGGCCTTCACAGCATCTCTGAGTCCCAGAAGAACCTGCACTCACGCCTGGATGGAGAAATCTCCACTGTCACCCTAGGGAACCTCTTTGAAGGGCGCTTCGAGGACCTGGAAGCCAGACTCAATGCTACAGAGAGGGAAACGGGGAGCTGCTGCTCTGGTATAGAGGACAGCATGAAAGGCACAGTGGTGGCAGAGGTGGATGGCATGAGGACTGCCTTTGAAGACAAAATGCAGACCCTGGAGGACAGGTTCATGACCATCGTGGGGGAGCTGAACAATGTCAGCTCTCCCATGGGAATGGACGGAGCAGTGGTGCCCGTGCTGGAAGGGGAGCTTGCCAGCATGAGGAAACGGACGGATGAGACACTGGAGGTGTTGCAGAATCGCCTCATCACGCTGGAGAGCACTTGCTCCCTGGGCTGCACTTCCGCCTCCAAAGACGTGGAGACCTTCCGGACGGAGATCGAGGATTGCCAGAACAAGAACCAGGACCTGCTCCTCCGGATGGACAGCAATTACGACCTCCTGCGCAAGCTGAACGCCACCATCCTGGAGATCCAGCGGCGAATCGAGGAGGAAGCATCAGGGGCTTTGCAAGGGGAGATCACCTTGCTAAAGATCAACCTGAACACGGTGAGCAAGTCTCTGACAGGGCTCAAGGACTCCGTCTCCCAGTACTCCGACACCGTGACACATGTCAACTCCTCACTGGATGAGCACGAGCGGAAGATTGAGGATGAGGTCCACTCCATCCAGGAGAAAGTCAACGACCAAGGCTCCCAGCTTTTCTTCAGCAACCGCCGTGTCCTGAACCTCAAGGGAGACCTGGAGCGACTCAAAGCCAGGATCGTCAGCGACCTGAGCTCCTGCAAGAACGTGGCCCACGGCCTGCAGCAGGAGGTCTCTCACTTCGACGAGCGGGTGGCGCGGGTGGAGAGCGCCTGCGGCAGGCTGGGGGCCATCACCGGCAGCCTGGACGACATCAGGGAGGAACTGGAGAAACACACGGGCAGTCTGTGGGACTACATGGACCACATGAACGGGACACTGGCTGCCCACTCTCAGGAAATAACAGGACTGAAGGACAACCTGCTTGACTGCCAAGCCAAGGTCTCTGAGCTGGCAGAACAGGTCGGGCACTTGGAAGAGAAGGCGGAGAGGAGGCAGCATTAGCCACACTGCCATGCCATGTGTCTTCCTTCTCCCGCTGTGAAGGACAGGATTAACTTATATCACACAGACTCGCTCCAATGTGACAACAGTTCTTGGGATAATTTTTTTATGAAAAGCTGCTACATTTTTTTTTCCTTGATCTTGTTGGTCCCACTTCTCCTTAACTCTGCCATGCTGGTATTCCCTTCCCGATGTTCGGCAGCTGCCCTGACCCTGCTGCAGCAGTGTCACTGCCTCCTGGCTGGGGGCGTTGCTTTGGCTCCGGGGCTGATGACCCCAGAAGGATGATTCAGGAGTAAGCTGGAGGCAGGAACATTTTTTTTCCATTTTATTTTTGTGGATTTATAATTTCTTGAAGAATAAAACCCTGTAGTTATCAGTTGAGGAACAGTTTCTCTGACCTAAAGACCACCTGCGTCTTAATCCAGGGACTGAGCAGAGCCAGGGCTCCTTGCAGGGAACAAAACTCACCACAGGAATTGCAGATTTCAAAGAACACACGTATTCACACGTCCCTCCGGGAACTGGCTTCCCTTCTCCAAAATGGCAGCCCTCCTTGTGTATGGTAAATCCATTTATAATGCTCCCTCCTCCATGCAGATGCACATGCCTTATGGAGCGTATGAGGGTGTGCATTGGGAAAACACACATATGCATATGTATATATATATGGTATGTGTATGTATATTTTTGAACAATCCTGTGTCATGGTGCTCATCTGATTCCAGTTTCTTAATGCTGCCCCCATGTCCTTTGCCATATTCCAAAGACCCCCACCGAGTAGCTAAAACCTGTGGCAGCAGTGTTTGGGGAGAGCCCCACAGTCCCTGGGGCTGCTGTGCTTTGCAATCCCACTTTGCTGGGCTCTCTGGTTACACCTGGGACTGACATGATGGGTTATGGAAAACACGTGTCTTCCCTGAGGAGAGGAGTGTCCGTAGGTCTCTGCAGAGGCCAAGCTAGGCACAGAGCAGTCCTGTCCTCCAGCTCTGTTTTATTGAGCTGGATTGAGAGTCCTCATCCTCTCTCCTGTTTTATTACTTAAACTGTGAACTCCGTCATGTCGTCCCAGACAGGAGAGTTCCAGCTGCTCCAGGGTGCGAGTGCAGCAGTGGAGGAGCAGGAGCCTGCAACCTCTTCATGCTCTTCTGATCCCGCTGGGATGCCAGTAGCCCTGGGACCAACACCAGTGTGGAACAAATCAGGGCATCTGTGAGAAGACCTCTGGAGACCTCTCCTCAGCTCAGAATGAAAACCCCACATGATTTACCCAGCTTGACTCTGGTTTCCCACGAACAGGCAGGCTGGAAAAGGTTGTCCACGTTCCTGAGCAGCTCCAGCCTTGCCTCACAGAGCTGTTGCACACAGAATCCACCTCTCCCTAGGAGCCCACCATGGGCACCCTCCGCTGATCAGCCAATGGTGACTTCATTACTAGGATAAGGAGGAAATTAAAGAGCCTCCATCCAAGCAACTCTGGCACTTTGTAGCAGAGGAACATATTTTTCTATCAGCTCAGCACTGTAGCTCATGAACCCTTCCACACCAGCCAGCCTTTGGCTCTCACACAGTGCCCGTTACCCTCACCAGGCTGTCCCTGCTCTTCTGCACCACAATTCCCTCCCTGATCCTCCCTGATTGCATAAAGGAGCAGCTCTGTGCTCCAACCAGCACAAACCAGCAGCAGCTCCCAGCAGAGATGCATCTGGGTACCTTTCCTTCCCCAGAAAAACTGGGTGAGCTCCCTTAAACATCCTTCCAGGCTGGGGAGGACCACAGGGATCACTGAGTCCAGCTGGCCACACCATGTTTCCCTGAGGCAGTAAAAGCTCGTTCCCCTGCCAGAGGAGCATGAGCCATCAGCTGTGGGAGCATGGAGAGGACACGTGGCCCCCCACCACCCTGCCAGCTGCTCACAGCACCAGAATCCACTCTCACTGCTCTGGGCTTTGCTGATTTGGAGCTACCCTAAAGCTGCTGAGACGCTTCTCCAGCTGAGGAACAACCTCCAGCTGCCACGGGGCATCCTACAAAACCTGCTCTTAGACAACAAAACCTATTTTTTTTCTCCAGCCTAAGGAAGGAGTCTCAAGCCAACTCTCAGTACTTTGTGATGGGCCAGGGTAGCCCTCACCCCACAGGGGGAGTATCCTGCCTAAGCCCCCTTTCCATCCCCTCACACCAGGGAGAAAACCAAAGAGAAAACCAAGCCAAGGGCCAGGTTCACTGTTCCCCAGCCAGGGCTGGGTTAGAGTGGCTGAGCAGGAGCAGCTTCCCCAGCAAAGAGGGAGCCAGGACTGGCCATAACAAAACTAGGACAAGGAAGAAGTCTGACCTTCCGGAAAATGGTGCTATGTTTGGACTATTCCTGACTAGTCACTTGAAGCTATGGACAGTTTGTTATTTCAGTTCTCAGCTATTCATGTTTAAAAAGTGAAAGGAACTTTGTACAAAACTGGGCATTTCTGAAAAAATTGCTTGCAGAGTAAGGAAATGGTGCCCACAGGGTTGTCCTTGCATGGGCAGCTTTCTGAGGCAGTTGATAACTGATCCTGTTAAAAGACTGTGCTCTATTGTTTTTAAAACCTTGTCTATTTGTTCAGATTTTAAAAGCTGAAAAACTGTTTGTACTGGAAAGGAAAAAAATAAAGTATTTCTTGCTGAGGTTTCTAGGATCAAAATGACTTGTGTGGCTTCCAGAAGTAGCAGACTAGGAGATGACTTACACTCACACTCAGGGGTCAGGAAAGGAGAAGGTAGATGCCAGACTGGAGGAAGGAGCCCAGCAGTGCTTCTGCCTGTTTTGTTTTACTTTATAACCTCCCATGAAGAGAGAGTTGGGGATGCTCAGCCTGGAGAAGAGAAGGCCATGGGGAGGCTTCACTGCAGCCATGCAGGACTTGAAGGGTCCCATAGGAAAGATGGGGACAGAGTGTTCAACAGAATAAGCCTGGATTCATCTTCTGTTTTTAATTAATTTTGCTACCTTAGCTAAATGAACTAGTTTAAAAAAAAAAAAAGCCATTTTCTAGAAGCTGATCCCATCTCCACCAGGTCCCACTTGGTAGGATGCTTCAGCAGAATGAGCCCAATCACGTTTTAAAAGGACTGGGAGCCTGGCTCCCACTTCTAAGCACAGGGCTAAAGCAGACAAGAGGCAGCCTGGGTCAAGACACTATTTATTATTGCTTTTAGTCCAGAACACTCAAAACCCCAACGTCTTCCATCGACCTTTACAAGTTGGTGGGCAGTTTCAGCTACCAAACTGCAGGGAGCTGGACTGTCTGGAACACTGGTCATACCAGAGGTAGTAACAGTGAACAACCACCACCTTTAAAAGAGCCAGGCTTTAGAGGAGCTAACAACACTAGAAGAGAGCCAGCTTTCAGGAATTTTTGTTTAGCAACTGGAGCTTTTGTAGAGTCAGAGCTCCCTCTTACCTGCTTTGGCTGCCTGCTAAGGGGTGTCATGACCTCTATTACAAGTGCAAAATGCCCGAGCAGCAAGCAGGGAGGATGAGGTGCATCTGGAGCATTTAGTCCTGGCAAAGAACATGCAGGAGAGCCCTGGGTCAGGTCTCCACAAGGACAGGGTTAGGGCAAGCCATCCAAGTCAACATCAGGCACTGGAGGCCTCTAGTAGGCAAAGTGGCTGTAGTCTGGGGGCACCAGACCACCACTCCTCTGTCCCACAGGAGGGAAGAAGACCTCCACCAGCTCCGACAGCCGCTCGAATCTGTGGGGGTAAGAAAGAAGTTACATTGGGGTCATTCACCATTTTTTTGATGCTTCTCTGCATCAAAGCCAGGTTATCCCAAAGATGCCGAGGAATAAACACTTTGCTTACATTGACTTTCGGTTCTTTGTGAGCTCCTGGATCAGCTCTCCCTTGGGGTTTACCGTGAATATGCGGCTCTCTGGCAGCCCCACTTACTTGTAAGCGTAGACATCCTGCCCAAGGAAGGCCAGCACAGCATGAGAGCTGCAGGAAGGCACCAGCACCCAGCCTGAGCCCTCCCTCCGCCCCAGGAGACCCACTCACATTGGGCCTGTTCCCAAAGCCCGCATAGAAGGGACACTTTGTGGCAAACAGTTTTCGGATGTCTGACAAGCAGGTGACCTTGAACACCTCTGGCTTCTTCTCAATCACCTCCCTGCAGCACAAGAGACACGGCCACAGTGGTATCAGCTGGCCAGGACTGTGGGCACCAAACCTGTCCGGGGCTCAGGGTAAGAGGTTTTGTGCATCAGAAACTTCACCGTGAAGCTCCCCTGCTCCCTCCCACGAAAGGCACTGTGCACCAAGGAGGGCAGAGCAGTTTAAGGCTGGGACATCCCTCAGGGTCAAGCTGGGGAAGGGGGTTCTGTCCCCAGGGATACAGGAAGTGCAGGAAAGGACAGTACCTGTGGAAGGCAGACAAGAGGCTACTAGGGGAAAGCAGCATGGGGCCCATGGGGAGGCCACAGCCTTGCTCATTGACCCATTTGAGGTAGCCTTTGGTGATGTGGGCCATGCCAATAGCCCTGGCTGAGCAGTAGAGGAACTTGTAGCCATTCCTAGAGAGAACACAGGGAGCCCCTCTGAGCTGTGACCTGGGCAAGACATTCTCCTGCTCCGATGAGGAAGAGGTAGCCAAGCACCTGGCCTAAGCCCAAACCTTACTCCAGTAAGGCAGGTGGTTCCACAAACAACATTAATCCCTTATCTGGAAACCCAGACTAAGCCCAATCCCCACCTGCCTCACACTGGGAGTCCCCGCACCACCCTCCATGCTCTCCCCAGCAGCCACACACCCACCCAGCTCAGCTGCACAGCACCCACTGCTGCTCAGCCCCCTCACACAGCACTTTCACCCCACGGCACTGCCTGGCAATTGTGGAGGGCTGTGCCCAGCCCTTGCAGACACCCGGGCGGGGCACAGCTCGGCAGAGGTGGTACCGGGGTGGCCAGAGGCAGCCGAGGGGCCGGATCCATCCCTGCAATCCCCGGGAGCGCATCCCTCCCGTGCTCCTCCCGGGGCCGGAACGAGCCATCCACGGGCCCACAGTGCCTCTCAGTGGCCACGAGGGCCAGGGACCAAGCTGGAGGCTCCGCGGGGACTCACTGCTGGTGCCACCCCTCGCAGGTGAGTCCCCTGGGCTATGGGAAGCCATCGCTGGGTGCCCAGAGAGGTACCAGCCCGGCAGTGCTGGGGATCCCCGTGCCACCTCTCTCAGGTGTGACCTTGGGTGGTCTTGCCTCCTTCCGTGCTCAGTTATATCTCCCCAGCAAAGCCTCCACTGACACACACTCCTTCCAGGGAAGGTAATGCCAGCATCTGCTCCCAGGGCACCCTCTGCTTTCACCCCTCAACATCATGTAGGCAGCGCAGGCAGCACACTGACAGCACACAGAGCAGCTATCTGGGCCTGCATCAGCGAGTAAGAAGCCCTGACTCTGACTCCATCACATTCCCACTTCCTCTTGGCCTCAGCTGATCCAATACCTACAGGTGGATTTTGTGGAAGAGTTTAACAATCCCATGATGAGTCCAGTCTTTACCCAGTTGTGGCAAGATATGTCCAAGAGCATCCGATCTAAAAGGAAAGGAGGCTGGGTTAGTGTGATCCAACGTGGGGAGTATCCACCCTCACCCCAATGGGGTTTGTGGTCCCTTCTGCCTGCTTCTGCAAGCCTTTAAAGGAGACTTTCTCCTAACAGGGGAAAACAAGGATTTTGGGGTGGGAGAAAGGCCTTTTACTTGGTGATGGTGCCATCGATGTCTGAGATCACCACTTTTTCGTTCCAGTTCCACAGGTAGATGGTGGCCTCACAGCGGCACGTGCCCTGGTACTGAGTTGTCATGCTGAATGCCACCTCGTTGGGGCCATCCTGCAGATTCAGCCTTCCCTGGGGCAGAGGGGCAGCAAAAGTGTTACACCAGCACCAACTCACACCAGTCCAAGGCTTGCCAGGGGCCAGAGACCCCAAGCCTCTACAGGGTGGCCAACCAGGGCAAAATACTTGGATGTCCTACAAAAACATGAGGTCAGGAGTAGAGAAATCCCTGTTTAAGGGTTGTCTCACCCCTACACACACAGACAGTGAAGGTGGAGGAATAAATACACACAATTTGTTCAGAGGAGAGCCGCAGGGATTTCTTGTAGGTTGGCAGAGGTTTCTGAGCAGGGGCCTCCATTGCCAACATGTCCCCAGGGTACTGGGACTCATTGTCATGGGATGACTCTTTTTCCTCCTGCCTACACAAAGAAGGGAAGGGGTCGGCCAGAGTCTTAACAAAGCTTTCTACCCTCTTTGATTAGGCAAAGTTAGGAATAACTACTGATGTAGGAGAGGAGACCAGGAGTATCCAGACTCCTGAAGATGACCTGGGAGGGAGGCACTCACCTCTGCTGAGCAGGGTCAGGCTGCAGTGCTCCCACGCTGGCTTTCCCTGGGCTCGGCTGCTGCTGCAGGCAGAGAGGGGTGTGCTGGTTTTGGCTGAGGTAGAGTTAATGTTCTTCACAGTGGCTGTAATGGGGCTGTGTTCTGGATTTGGGCTCAACACAGCGTTGATAACAGAAATGTTTCTGTTATTGCTGAGCAGTGCTTGCACAGAGCCAAGAGCAAGAGCAGGGGCTGCTTTGCTTTTCTTCCAGTTGGAACAGCAATGCCAAAAGAGGAGTCACTGCAGTCCCTGCCTTCACAGGGACACTGCTTGTGGAAGAGTAAGCACAGCCTGGTGCTGTGGTGGGGCAGGGAGACCAGCAAGCACACGTGGTGCCTGGGGACCTGGCATGACGGGCACATGGCAGGAGGTCTCACCACTACAAGGTCCACATTACTGCATTACCAGGTGTTGCTCTGCTGCTCAGGCATTAGCAGACCAAAGGGGACAGGTAGCAATCTTAAGAAGTCACCTCCTCAGGTCCTGGATGTCCTCAGAGTCAACCTCAGGCCATCCCCAGGACCCTGCTCCCACCCCTGCCAGTCAGCAGAATGATGCCTGTCCCCTGGGGACATCATTGTCATGTCCACTGCTGCAAACATACCCACTCTGTTGGGAATTCTCTCCTCCTCCAGGAGAACCACCACCTTCTGTCTTTCTTGGGCATCTTCTCCTTCACCAATTCATTGATGATGCTCTGTGAACATGGCAGAACATGGCATGAGGTCAGTCCTCAGCCCAGGCCCTGCTGAGAATCATAGCCAGTAAATGTGTTGTACCACTGACCTCAGGAATGTTCCTCTGGAAAACCTGCAGGGACAGGACTATGGGACCAGCCACTGCCCAGCTGTAATACCTGGAAAAAGGAAGAGGGATGGGCACATCACCATCCTGCATCGTGGCCAGGTCCCACAACTACTTTGGTACAGTCATGGTCTGGGATGGAGTCACATTCCTACAGGAGGGTTTCCATAGGGACAAAGGGGCCACGCTGTCCATTGTGGAATGAAGCAGCAGGAAGAGCAGGCCACTCACTTGTTGTTGATCCTTATCACCAGGTTGGGGCCACTGAAGAGCCTTGGATTCTCAGCAAACTGCTGGTAGGAAACCATGTGCTCCATGAACTTCTCTGGTGGGACAGAGGCTGTGTCATGCCATTGGAGGATAGAAAGGATTTCAGGGCTGCAGATTCCCCTCCCACCTACCATGAGAGATCTGCCTGTTGCCCTTGAGACCCCCGCACAGTGACAGGGCAACTGTGGGCATCAAGTCAGAGTCCATGGAGTGGTTGGCAGGCAAGGTGGATGGCAGCTGGACACACAGAGGGTTGCTGGAGTCTGTCACAGGCCTCAAACTCTGCTCTATGTCACTGCCAGCAAGGGAAGAAACAGTGGTGACATCAGAGAATAGCTTCAAACATACCTCCATCCTTTGTGCTGGGAGAATTGCTCAAAAACATCTGAGCTTGGCCAAATGTGGCAACTCATACCTCCCGGGGAGCTGGAGAGCCACAGGCTTCTTGTCCCTCTTGGAGAGGTCTTCCAGGTAAATGTCACTGGGACCCAAGTGAGGACTTCTTTTGATGGATCCTCAGTGCACAGACAGAAGAGAGAGAGCTTAGCTGCATTGCCTTTCCAACCACCCCACCATCTATCAAGAAAGCCAACAGCATTTTCCTCCCTCATATCCATGTACCATACAAACAGGGCAGCCATTTTCCTACTGGAGAAGCTGCCGTAAGTCAACAGCAACAGAAGTGCCTCAAGACACCTGCACTAGCATGACCCTTAAATACACCGTCAAGGGGGGCACATAAATGCTTCTCTGTGATTTTCCCTGACTTGGCATGCTCAGAATGAAGACACAAGTCAGGCCAGGTGCTGTCAGACACTTGAAGTTAAGGTATGGCCTGTACTGCTGAGAAATCTCCATATGCAAAAGCAGAGACATCCAAGGATGGACTTCAGGGAACATAAGGCAGGAAAGCCTTCCTGGGAGCTGGGTGGTCACTGAAAGGTAGACACCTAAGGGATGGCCCTTTAAGGAGCTGGTAACATATAGAGAAGGCAAAGTAAACACACCACACCTGGAAGTCATGGAGTTACACTAAATGGACGACCCAGGAGCTCATCCAAGTCAGACACATCTGCAGGCTCAAACACCACTTCAAGCAGCACCAGTCACCCTCTCACCTTGCCTCCTCTGCCTCTCCAGCTGGGACTTGGGGCCTTCTGAGCCTGCCTGCCTTGGAGCAGTGGCTCCCTCAAAGGGCTTCACATCTGGCTGAACCTCTGGCACAACACTAACATCTCCCTTCTGTTTCTCTTGTGGGTTTGAGTAGGCTCCCAAAAATCTCTTTGCCCTGACAGCACGGAAGATGTCCTTCAGCCTGAAGATGCTGCTCCCAGCCTGGAGTGCAAGTGTTGGCTCAGTAACAGACACAGCCAAGGAACGGGGCATGCCCTTTTGTCCTGCTGGGCTTGAATCCCTTCCTGGACGTTCAGAGGTGGCAACAAGAGGGGTTGCCTCATCCACTGGGACCAGTGTCGCAGAGATGGTGGCTGCTCCAGCAGCAATGATCTTTGTGGACTTGGCTGGTTTAAGTCGCACCAATTTATTCACCTCAAGGAAAGCAGAGGAACAGGTTTGAGGGTGGGAAGTTGCCCAAAGCATCACACAGAAGAGGAAAACTTCCTTAAGGCTGCCTGGCCACAGCCTCCTCTGCTTTCTGTAGGTCTTTTGGACACCCATTCCCAGCAAAACAGCAAGAGCAGGGACTCACCTGAGGGAGCTTTCCCCAGGTCCACTTCACGCGGGATTCAGCCCCTAGAGCAAAACCCTCCTGTGGTCTGACCTCCAGTTCAGAATCACTTTTGGGAGAAGATGGATGGCTCAGCGGGAAGCTGCAGGAAGAGAAGGTGACGTGGGGCCTCACCTACAGCACAGCTCCATGCTCTTCTATCAGCCCAAGGACATTTGGGACCAAGAACCCTGTAAGGCTGATTTCCCACAAAGTCGATTCTACCCTGTAAGATTGTCACTCCCAAAGGACCAAGACCTATGGAAGCTGAGGCCTGAGGAAGCAAAGTGCTATGCCAGCAGTTGCCCAGAGCAGCTCGGCAGCAGAGAGCCCTGTGCACATAGGCTTCTCACACCTGTGACCGTGGCCACAAGTGTCCCTTGTGGTCTCTGAGCTTACGTCCAGCCACACCCTATCAGGATAGGAAAACCCTCCTCTCCTGACACCTCCAAGTCACTTTTCCATGCCACCTTCCCTGCCATGAGGCACGTGCCCTGCTCTCACCAGAGCTGAGCAGAACACCTTGGCTCTGCCCATTACCTGTCCACTCCGGGCAGCTCCCCATCGGAGTACGGGTGTACCTCTTGGGGCTGCAATGACTCGGTTTCTTCAAGGAGATCAGCAAAGGATGAACATGATGCATCACTGCAAAGGGGGAAAGAGAGGGCACTTGTGCTGCTCTCAGGCAGCAGCCTCCTCTCCAGAAAGCTGGCAATACCCAGCTTCACCATTCCCCTGGCTCTCTACTCCACAGGAGACTGGACTCCAACTTGCAAACACTTTCCCCCTTTTTCATTATTGCTGGGCATCACCAAATGGACCCACAGGCTTGACCCCCTGCAACACCCTGCCCAGACCAAGCAGCTCACCTTGGGGCTGGCAGCTTGCATGGCTCCTTCATGGACACGTCGCTTTTGGTCTCATCACAGCTGTCAGAATCCCACTCCAACACCTCCTTCTTCTGGGACCTTCTCTTGCGTCGCCTCCTCTTGGGCAGCATCAGTCCAGTACTGGTGGCCTCCGGCTCACAGGAGGGCTGAACAGCATCCTTTGGGCTCCGTGCCTTGTAGATGAGGGATGTGCAGAGGAAGCAGGGGACGCTGCCCTGGAACAGGGATGGGGAAGAGCCCATCAGCTCCCTCCAGCACCCTCCTTTTCAGCCTAGCAGCTCCTTGCTCTCTATGGAGCATACTACGGAACAGCACAACCAACACTACCGAGCCCTCAGCTCAGGGGTGGTTTTGCAGCCTGGCCTAAAAGGAAAGGATTTTTACCTACAACATGTGAATAAAAGAACATTAGGGTGATCCAGCCACAAGCTAAAGACATCTTTAACATGGGCAAGGAAAGACAGGCAGGAGATGGCACCACAAGACCAGAATTACCAAGGCTGTAAATGGGATTTGACTCCAGAGCCCCTTCCTACTCCCAAACCCAGCCCAAGCCAGTCACCACAAGTCTGCCTGAGAGAAGAGCTGCCAGGATTTCTGGAAGCCACAACTAGTCTCATGCCACTTCACACTGGAGCGGGCAGCCTGCCACAGCATCTGTCTCATTCTCATCCCTACAAGATCCCCCGAGAGGCCAAGCTCCAGGATATCCGCCTGTCTGGCCAGCAGCCATGCCCATTGATGGAGACCAGTCTGGATGAAGATATTTGGTCTAATACTCCCTCAGGGTGCTCCACCACGTGGGTTGCAAGGTCCTTTGAGCAGGAACCTTTCCAGACACAGAAAACATCAGATGGGACATTGGAGTCACTCTGGGGAAGAGCACCATTCCAAACCTGGTCATTCCACCTCAACCCTGCACTTCCAGGTAGTCACAGTGCAGCACCTTCTCATCACCAACCTCATGCTCCTCTGACTCCTCGACAAAGAAGGCTTCTCCATTGTCTCCCAGCTTCATGTGCAGATCCACAGGCTCCCCATTGATTTCAATGTCAACCTAGCAAGGGACAGAAGCAGCCTGTGCATCCAAACCCCCTCATGCACTGGAGCACAGGGGCAGTTCCTGAGGGAGAGGCTGGGTTGAAGTTGCTCACAGGACTGACAGCCACACAGCCTTTGAGGCAAGGGACCTCTCCCAGTTTTCCTGGAGAGCACATTCCTCCCTGGAAATGGACGGGTTCCATTTGGGGCCATCCCCTCAAAAACTTGGCAAGCACCCCTTTCAGTGGGCTCCCATTCCCCTCAAACAAAGTCTTTCCATAACCTGTGGGTTATAGAAGATCCTGGGTCTGGAGACACTGGAAAGGAAGCACAGCCTCAGGGCAGGCACCACTTACCACCTTTTCCTTGGAGCACAGCACTCCCAGCTTCCCAAAGCGCACGTGAAATGGGGAGCACTTGAAGGAGTTGTCGGGCTGTCTCACCACGACCACATCGATGCAGCCCGACAGGGTGGCGGGGTTCAGATCCCAGTACAGCTCCTTCACCGTGACAAAGACACTCTCAGCCAGCTGCCCCACGTAGTTCATGGCTTGGGACTGCAAGGGAGAGACAGGAATAGACTCAGGTAGGGGAAGAGAAATCCAGCAGCTAAAAGCAATGTGAGTTTACTGTAGGAGGGTCATGTTATGGCTGCAAACACAGCCCTGTCATGGGGACAGGTAAGCCTCTAGAGAAACTGAGGTGAACATCTGAAGAGCCTTAATGAAGATCAGTCAGGGCCTCTGTGAGCACCAGAAAACAGGACAGAAGCCAGACGATGAGTTATTGCATCCAGCTTGGAGGGGAGATGCCTTTGCCATTGGGATACCCCACCACATTTGCCCCTTGGGAGGGCAAATACAACCTCACAGCAACACTGCACAGTCAAGCTGTCAATATCCCATTCAAACAAAAATTGGGCTGTCCTGCACTGTCCTTAGAAACTCCCAAATAACTCAGGGCAGAGAGGTGGGAAGTCCGAGCTGCTCCATACACCACACATTCACTTTGAACAAAGTCCAAACCTAACATTTCCCACTCGGAGGGAAATGCATCCCACTTAGGCATTGCAGAATTGGCCAGACATGGCTCTCGTAAAAGCCAGAACTCTTGTGCTGGCAGCACAGCCAGGTGATGGTGTGGTGTCCCCAGGGACTCACCACAGCCCCCAGTGCACACTCAGCCCAAAGGGTGGCTGGGGGGAGTTGGTTCCTTACCCAAAGGGACGATGACAAGCATGTGCCACGCGACAAGCCCTCTGCCCCAGCAGGCACCCAGCCTCTCCGATCTGTTTTGCATAAGCTCAGACCTGTCCTATTCCCAGACATCCCTCCTGGAAGGCAGTCTGAGGGGGCAGACGTGGCTCCCGCTCCATGCCCCGTCCCCCACCTCTCCCTGGCGGCCGGGAGTGAGCCCAAATCCCAGATCCTCTCCAGGGGATGATAGCAGGGAAGTGCTAGCCAGCTCCCGAAGCTTCAGTGCCTCCATCAGCTCTGCTGTGAGCAGGGCCAGGGTCATGGGGCCACTCACCAACCTGCTGAGCCCAGCTTTCCCAGGCATTGCTGCTGGGGCGGGCAGCGCTCCAGCTGCCTTCCCTGCTGTGCCGCAGGGCCTGGCAGCAAACAGGAGAGAGCTCCTCACTGCACATGGGGGGAGTTTTGGAGAGGAGGAATGATCAGACTGACCCTGATGCTCCCAGAGCAGCACTGATGAGCTCCCAGTTGAGATATACACTGACACAGGCCTGAAAAGTGCATAGGGAAAGTCTTGGGCAGAGAAATTCCATAGGATTTGGGGTGTGGGCTTGGAAATTATCCCCAGATATCCCCAGACGCACTGAGCACCACCTTCATGGTGAATGCAGGGTGCAAGAGCTCAACATAACGCTGCAACCACACAGTGCACCACAAGTGCCAGGGCCATGTCCCCTCTGCAGAGTCACTGTCCCCCCCTTGCCTCAATGGGCAGCTGTCCCCTCCCCAAGCATCTCATTGCTGGGGACTGCTCGGCATGGCTCTGGTACAGTTTTCAGCTCGCTGAATTTAATTCCCTGTGGGCCTCACCCAGGATGGCTGGAGGAAGGCAGGGAATGGAGAGAGGAGGCTTTGCCCTGGAGGCCTCGGCCCCACCATGGATGGAGCAAGCCCGTTAGGGAGGTGAAGGGTTGGCTATAGTCTGGAGAGAGATTAATAGGCAGACAGGGCAAGAGGAAAAGTCTTCAAGTCACATTCAATAAATAAACCCTCTACAAGAATGGGGCATCTCCAGCCCTCAGACCCCAAACCAGCCAGCATCACAGCCCTCCACCATGCAGCTCTTGTGGAGGATGAAGGGGACAGTCCTCCCCTGCAGACAGCTCACGTTGAGCTCCAGAGCCAAAGAGCAGCCCAAAATAAACCAGGTGCTTTGCTGACACCAGTCTGCTTTGCTCCTGGGCCACCCTGCCCACACCCACGCTCCCATCCATCGCACGCTGCAAACCGCCAGGACCTTCCCCATTACCTGGGCAGCTGCTGAGCCTCAGCACCTCCTCGACTTCTGGGCAAAACTAAACCCCATGGGTTGCTCTGTGCTGGCAGCAGCGCTCACCCTCAGCTCCTCCTCTCCCTGCTGTTTCCTTCCTCTCACCTGAGCGAGGGGAAGGCCTGTCTCCCCCCCAGCCCCAGGCTCCACACGCTGCCTCCTGCTGAGGGCCCTGGCAGGCCGGGGGCGGCTCTGGGGTGGCAGCTGGGGCTCGTCCAACAGCCCTGTTTGCTCCAGCAGCCCCGGGCACAGCTGCCTTGTGCCCGTGGAGACCCTTCCTTCTCCAACCCGCCATCCCACAAGGGCATGGTGAAGTCTTAATGAGGCACAAAGGGTGGCCAAACCCCAGGGGCTCCTCTGCTCTGCATCGTTTCCAGGGGGGTGGGAAACGAGGGCACGCTGAAAGGAAAGCACAAAAAAGCAGACACTTAAAGAAAACTGATGCTCTCCAGATCTCAGGGAGCGTGACAGCAGTGGGGAAGTGATGTGGGAATAGCTGGGTGGACTCAGGTGAGAAACTGAGGTGGTAGGGATTTTTTGTGCTCCCAAAAAGTGCACTGACTGCCACCATACTGTGACTCCAGGGCAGTGATGTGGCTGGTGTGGGCTCTGTCCTGTATTTACCCAACCCTCTCTGCTGGCTTTTGGAGTGATGGGGATTGAGTGGTGGCACTTCAGGGACAAAGGCTCTCCAACACATCACTCATGGAGCTGACATTGTGCCGTGAGAGCAGGGAAGCACCAGAGCTGGAGGGTGGCTGCTTAGGACATCTTTAGTCCCTAAGAAGAAGGATCCAAAGCTTGTTGGTCCCAGCTGATGGGCTGATCTGCAGAAATGCCACAGCTCATTCCCAGGCAAGCCCTGTTAGCTCCCAGTGTGTCACTTTCCTCAGCTATGCTGATGGCAAATGGAGGCACAGAAATCCCCCCTGTGCCTGTCCAGCGCCAAGCATGGCCTGGACACAAGATCCCAGTCCCAACACGGGAACATTCCTGAAGGCTGTGACAAATCTGATGAGGAAGGAAGCCTATTTTCCAGCAGCTTAGTGTTCTGAGAGCTCTGCCTCTCGGTGAAATTGGACTGAAAGCAGCTATTGTGGGTGGCTGGGCACGGCTGCAGTCCCTAGGGAGGGTGGGCTGGCACTGCAGGGTGGGTGGCTGCCACCAAACCCCACAGCCCATGGCCAGGCCACTGGGCACTTGTGCCCAGCAGGGAAGGAGCCTGCTGGAACCTCCATCAAGACACCTCGGGTGTGACACTTCAGGTGTTGTCCTTGGACCAGTGCTCGCTGATGCCACTGAAGCGGGTCTCACCCAGGGCAGTGGGCTACTCCCTGCAAGCCCACAGGCTCGGAACACAAAACCCCAGGGCTGGAACACAAAAGCAAGGACAGATCTGGGCTGGAGATGCCTGGTAACTGGTAAAAAATGCTGCAGAGGTCATTCAACAGAGGACATTTGAGTGCAGGACACCATTTCTTCCTCAGCCAGCTGAGTGCATCCTCAGGTGAGCACGGAGAAGGAAGAGAATGCCAGCAGGAGCACGCAGGCAGCTCAGCCTTGCTCTGGCTCCAAGCCCCCACCCTCTGGGGGGGATGAGCTCCAGGCACTTGGGCACCCTGCAGCAGTACAGTCCCCATCACTTACCTCCAAGGCTCCTTGCCCAGCTGGTTTTCTCCACCGGTCCTTACCCCTGGTTCCTGACACACCAACCTTTGCTTGTGCCCCCGTGCCCCTACAGCAGATCCCCAGGCCGTTCTGGGTGATGGCTGTTCCTCCCTCCATCCTCACCTGCAATCCAGCCCTTTACTTCCCTCTTCTTTCCTTCTTTCTCCTCCAAAAGCTTAGAGCACTTTTAATTGCCATGGTAATTTTTTGCAAAGCCATAAAATCATCCTTGGTTCCTGCCAGCTGCTTTTCATACTCTTACTCACCTTTCCTCTTTTTTGGAAGGTGAGCCTTGCAGATCCATCCCTCCCTGTGTTTGTAACCCTGCACACCCCAATTTCTCTGTGTATCTTGTGCATCCTCCCCCAGGAGCTGCTCCAACAGGGAGAGGTTTCTTCCCCATTTTGGGAACTCCATAACCCACAGATGTTTGCAATGAGCCTTTGCAAAGCAAGACAGATTTTTTTATTAGTCAACTGAAATGCAATATTTTCAGCTCCTTGCATTCCAAAAAGCTCACAGCCACATCCATCTTGGCAGCTTTTGTCCTGCATCCCAGCACTCCCCATCCTTCCCAGACTGCAGCCTTCACCCCTAACGGGGCACCTCTGCCTCTGGGCTGCTCATACCTCTGCTGACTGTTGTGCTGAAAGCCCTACATCCTGCGATCCTGGGCCTCTCTAGAAAAACTCCATCCATCCATCCATCCGTCCATCCATCCGTCCGTCCATCCATCCATCCATCTATCCACTTGGCAGTTGGGAGCACCCACAAACTGCCCAGGAGCCTCCTAAATTTTCCTCTCTCCCAAAAAGCAAGCTGTGTCTTCAGTCACAGGGTGAGAGAGTGGACAAGCTGTGTCAAAAAGATGGGTTTCTTCTTCCCCCTCTTTGCATTTTGACAGCTGCTGCAGCCCAGCCAGGCCACAGCCATTTCTCCAGCTGCCTCCAAGGTGGGAGTTGATGAGGGGTTTGCCTCCTCCCTTGACCAATACATTTTTTCTCTGGGATTTTCCCAGCTGTTTGATCTCATATTTGAGCTGCCTGGCAGTCCCTTGGGATGCATCTCCTTGGATCCTGCCTTGCTCCCTGCCTCTTCATGGGCCTGAAATGTCTGCAGGGAGCTCAGACAATCCAGCAGTGACACAGACCCGAGGAGCTGGCCAACCCACCTGCCTTTGTGCTGGCTGACACAGCTCAGGTCCCCAAAGATGCTGCAGAGGACAGGAGGGGAACCAAGTTGACTAAAAAAGGGTCTCTTTTTGCTTTGCAGACAAGCAAAGCTAGGGCTGGAACAGGAGAAATCCCTCCAGCTGTGGGGCTCAGCCAGTAGCTGGGGACACCAGCACTGTTTGATGGCTGGAAGCCCACGTTGCAAACCCACGCGGCATCCAAATCCTCTTTTCACCCCAGAGTCAGGAAGCCGTGTTCTCCTGTTCCCTTTCCCACACCAGAAGGATGCTCCAGGACCTCACTATTCTGTGGCAAAATCCTCTGATGACCACGAGCTTGGCTCCTTTCTCTCTGGCTCTGCTCTGTCTTTGCCTTCACCACTGTCCCCTTTACATGGGGGTTTCCTGAGACGCTGGCAAAATCCGGGCAGCAGCCAGGCAGGCTGAGGCACGACTGTAAAGATGCCTTTTCCTGCAATGAGCAGGATGCTGCAGGCACCACATGTCTGGTGAGGGACGGCCAGAGCCATCGGGCTGGGTGACAGCAGTCAATCAACCCATCAGGTCCAAGGTCCCTGTGCCGGGCAGCTCCCTGGAGCAGCTGCCTGCTGCTGGCTGGGCTGTCATCCCTGACTGACATTCCTCTGCTCTGACCCTCCAGGGAATCCCTGCCAGAGGCTGGGATGTGAAAGGGCTTTCTCATTACCATGGCCCCTTCTCCCAGCAGAAAGAAACAGCGTTTTAAGAGGAGGGGGAGCTTGGGGAAGGCTGGCAGAGCTTCCTGACCCTCAGCTGACTGGGCTGGGGCTCCCGTTTCCTTTCCTGGATCAACAAAGAGCTCCAGAGGCTTGTGAAAGGGGTGATTCAGCAAAACAGGATGAGAGGAGAGGCAGAAACACCAAGTCAGCACAGCTGGATGGGGTCAAGTTCCCATCCTGTGAAAGCCATGGGGAGCGAGGCTCAGGTGTCCTACTCCCTCAGGCACAGGGACAACTCCTGAAATGCAGCTGTTCTGCATACCAGCCCTGGAGTCAGGAATATGACAAGAAAACAGTGTTGTTGGTTTTGTTTTTTCTTTCCCATTCCCAGAAAGATCAAGTCAGACTGGCCTGGCATGCGATGGAGTGGGTGGGAAAGCCATTTTGCCTGAAGAGGAGGAAATGCCATCCTCAGTCCCCAATCACAAGCATTGAAAATGCTGAATTACAGCCGCAGGACTGGTTCAAACCATCTGTTCTGGTTTAAAAACATGCTCTGCTGATTTGGCTCCTAGTTTCTGACCTGCTGGAAGTTCACATTTCTTCTGTAAACACAAAGGGTTCAAGCTTATTTCAAAAGAAAAACCAGAAAGCTGCAATTCCCACGCAGTTGTGTGGCTCCAAGAGCCAGGGCTTGCAGAGAAATCCAGCCATACACTCAAACCGGGAGAGCTCAGAGCCCTGAGCAAAACATGGTCCTGAAAAATGAAGTCTCTGAACTGAGAGCCCCTAGCTTTGGTGTCCCAGCTGCCGACAATCCAGCCAGGACTGCACTCTAAAGCCAACAGCTTTAGATAAGTGACATATTTACATCAATATATCAGTGAGCAGAGTCTGACCATCAGCTCCGATTCCAGGAAAAGTGGGACGATGTGCACATTTAGGCAGCTGGAAAATCTTTTATCTTTTGTCCAAAGTTGGTGTCTGATTTCAAGACAAGATCTTTCCAAGGCACGCTTTATTTAAAAGAAATAGTTGCTGCTCGGTTCGATTCCTGACCTGCCCACAGCAGGCTGGGAGTGACCCTGCCAAAGCCTTGGGGTGCAGCAGTTCGGGCACCCCAAGCACTTCTCCAGCCCGGGGAATGCCGGGGGGGGCAGAGAGGAGTTCTGGGGTCCAGCCCCGAGCGCAGCTCACCCCATGGCTGAACCCCTGAGCCCCCCGCCCGCAGCTGCCTCCCTCCTGCACCGGCTGGGACAGTCCCGCCTCCCGGGGGACGGCGGCTGGGAAAGGGAAGGGGCTGGGGGCTTCCTGCCACCCACCCAGCCATGCCGGCTCCACCCCTGCAGGGCTGCCCGCCCCGAGCCGCCGCGGCTCCCGACAGCGCTGGTGGAGACCACGGACCGACCGGACTCGCCGCCCTCCTCCGGTTCCACCGTGAGCCCAGCGCCGCCGGGCCGGTTCAGCTCCCTGCGGGGAGCGGCAGAGGCGGCGGGGGCAGCGGGGTCCGGTGCGCACCGCTCCGTGCTCGGCCCCCGGCGGGGGCAGCGGGGTCCGGTGCGCACCGCTCCGTGCTCGGCCCCCGGCGGGGGCAGCGGGGTCCGGTGCGCACCGCTCCGTGCTCGGCCCCCGGCGGGGGCAGCGGGGTCCGGTGCGCACCGCTCCGTGCTCGGCCCCCGGCGGGGGCAGCGGGGTCCGGTGCGCACCGCTCCGTGCTCGGCCCCCGGCGGGGGCAGCGGGGTCCGGTGCGCACCGCTCCGTGCTCGGCCCCCGGCGGGGGCAGCGGGGTCCGGTGCGCACCGCTCCGTGCTCGGCCCCCGGCGGGGGCAGCGGGGTCCGGTGCGCACCGCTCCGTGCTCGGCCCCCGGCGGGGGCAGCGGGGTCCGGTGCGNCCCGCGCTTCGCCGCCGCCCGCACCCGCTGTCCCCGGTACCGCAGACCCCCGGCAGGTGCGGGGCAGCGGGGCCGAGGCGGTCCCACGTCCCCCGTCCCCGTGCGGGGCGCCCACCCGAGGGTCGGGACACGCGTGGACCCTCCCGCCCCGCCGCCGCCCCGGTGCGCCCAGCCCTGCCCTGCCGCTGGCCGGGGAGCGGCGGGGGGGGG